>OW386286.2:155358696-155764230 GCA_936432065.2 Rutpela maculata | reverse complement strand
TCTAGGTATTGTACAATTTACTATTAAAATAAGAGAATTATTCTTTCCATTAACTTGCATAAACCAAAAACGTGACGTTGAATTGGTTTTATTTTTTACATTCTTATCCACTATATTTGTTAACAAAAATGGGTTAATGCAAAGGCAAATTTTAATAAGTGTAGAAATATAAATTTTTCTAAGGTAAGAAGCAACTTCGTGTTTAAAACTTTTTACTAGGATTAACAGATTTCGAGAAAATCACATGCATACTTTTACTTTTATCAGCGATTCATTATTTTTGTGATCATCTATCTAGTGATTTTTCTAAATTATTAATAACTATTGTAGCCGCGAAAAACACTTTTAATTATTTAAACATTATAGAAATTATGATAAAAGTACAACAATTTTCTAGAATTTGCGATGGAAAATGTTTAAATTTGTCAAACGGAATCTAAAGTGATGAAATCCTACTACAAAGAAATTAAACATAATGACATTACCACCGGATTAAATAAAACAGTGTCTTTTAAACATCAAAATGAAGTGCTACATCAAAACGAGATCAATTATACTCATATTCTACAAAATATGGATAACTCCAATCGAAAAAATCAGAGATGGATAGGTTATCATATAAAACACAGATATATTACCTCATAATGCAGAAACATAGAAAATAATTAAAATTTAGAATAAAAAAGAATATTTCCAGTAAAGAACATTTTATAGCGATACAAAGTTTTTTTGAATAGTAATTTAAGTCTGATCTAAATAGATGCGATGTATTATAGGTATTTTAGTTTTTGACGATATTTCACTATTTTTTACCAACGAAGGAGTAGGTTCAACAACGAATGAATGCTGAGAATGCTATCTATACCAGCTATATGGAGGGGGCTGAGAGCGGCTTACTTATGACCGTTGAATATCAGTTGAATTAATTTCAGCCTAAAGTTTTGTTGTTGTGTACTTGTGTTCGAAAATCAAATGACAACGCTTTCGTTTGATCTGGATCAGGAGTAAGCAGTTTTCATATACATATCTTTGGAAAATAATAGCACATACTTTGAATATTTTTTAATTTAAATGCATGCATAAATAAATATTTTGTTTTTTTCAGCGATTTAAGCATGTCTCTACCGTTACCCCCGCAGATGTAGTTCATGCGATGGAGATTTGTGTTTGTGTCCCTGGGACGAGGAGCCGTATGTAAAATTTAATGCTTTCTAATATTCTCAGATTTAACAAGGAAGTTTTTTGTCAGAATACACCTCGAGGAAGGGTATATTGCTCAAGGTGAACCTCCAAAATCTCCTCTTCCAGTCATGCTATTAATCCAACCAGAGCCTATCTCTATGGATCAGGAGTAAGTAGTTTTCAAATACATTTTCTTTAAAAAATAATACCACGTACTTATACACCCATTTCGCTTAAAACTAAGTGTGATTTGTTCTAATACTTTGAACACCTTTAATTTAAATGCACACATAAATAAATATTTTGGCTTTTCAGTGATTTAAGCATGTCTCTACCGCTACCTCGCAGATGTAATTCTTGTGATGGAGATTTGTGCTTGTATCCCTGGGACGAGAAGCCGTAAGTAAATTTTAATGCTTTCTAATATTCTCAGATTTAACAAGGAAGTTTTTTGTCAGAATACACCTTGAGGAAGGGTATATTGGTCAAGGGGGACCTTCACCACCACCATCACCACCACCACCACCATCACCACCACCACCATCACCACCACCACCACCACCTACAAAACCATAGATATATGTGTACTTCTACTAAATATATGCATATATATTTAGTAGCACTTATTACTATATGTATTCTAATTATGTAATTTAGTCATGGATTGATAACATAGAAATAGTGTGACGTTGTGGCCTCATCTATCATCAGTATTAATAAATTAATTTGAAAATAACACTTCAGTATTTATTTGAGCAACAGTGAAGACAGTCATAATGTCGGATTCTAGTATTGAAAATGATTCATTTTCATTCACTTCACCATGTTCATCTCCTTATTGGAAATATGTGGATAGTATTCTTGTAAATTGTAGAGAGAAAATTAAACAGGAGAAGCAACTAATCAACGAAGTAAAATATTCATTATCAAATTCTACTCTACAAGTCTCGACAGGAATAAGCGGTGCTAGAGGTTTCGAGCCATCAGTCAGACTTATCAGTTCAACTGATGTAATTTCGCTTATGGATTTGGATTGGTATGATTTTATTGCAAATATTGATATTACACCGGACAATGACAAAGAAAAGGAATTCATTGAAACTGTAATGGAGTTTGAAAATTTTAAAATATCCAGTCAACTATGTATGGATGAACATCTATTATTACTAGAAAGTGGTGATAGTGTTATATATATTAATGATGAGTGTATCAAAGAACTTGTCAAGATTAAACATTTAGTAAATTTTAGATTAGACTTTTTACAGTGTTTAAATTTTAAGAACTTTTATAATAATACTATGCTGTATATTACTAATTTTGATTGTGACAAGGAAACATATGTTGATAAATTAAAAAACCTATGTAATTTAAATAAATGTGAGCAAGCTTACTGTTTACTAGAGTATATAGAATTTAATAAAAATACAATTGTTCTTGATATTGATAGGATGGTGATGTATAATGCTAATTAAAATAAATTTTATGAAATCATCAAGTGTGTGTTTATTTTATAAATACTAAATATAACTAGAAATAAGTGAATATCCAAGTCAGGTTGGCCGAGTGGTCTAAGGCGTCAAATTTAAGCTCTGATTCCCCTATGGGAGCGTGGATTCGAATCCCACACCTGACAAAAAAATGTTTATTTTGTCATTACAACATATTTTATTATTGTCGTTTTCATATAAAATATATTGGTATAGAGCAGAGTGTGAATATGACTGGGAAGTTTGTAATAAAACGCTGGAAAATGTGCTAACAAAAATTTATTTAATAATTCCCATATCTCGTAAAGTATTTACATAAACATCATATTTCATGCCTAGACGCCTGTTCAACCTTATCGCTTCAATCAAGTCATTAGGGTCGGTATCTGAATCCCAATTTAATATATCTTCATTTTTCATTCTCTCAGAAGTTTTTTGATAATTATCAAAAACACTATGCTTGGAACGTCTCAAAACTTGCTGCTCTGACGTCAAATCTACTGCAGACGGCGCTGCTGAGTTTTCTAATTCTTCGTTTGCTTGCATTTTATGTTCAGCAGGAGATGTATACTTTCCTCCAAGTAACGTTATCACCTGTCTATTTTGATTTTTCCTTTCATCTTCAATTGTCTGAGATGGTCGACTAATGCTTTCCGAGGTCACTACCCGGCTATTGGATGGAATATATGGAGCATTGTTGTGCACTTTTTGTAAGTGACTTTTTAAGTTATCCTGTCTTTTAAATGTTTTATTACACAAATCACACTGAAAAGATTTGTTTTTATGAATATTAGCGTGACGGCTTAACCCACTGAACCAAGTGAATGTTGCATTACAGATATTACAGGTATACATGTTTTACGTTTCACTCTATGACATCAAATGATATAACTAGTATGTTATCCCCATTTATCCTTATTATCCTTAATTACCCTTGTTTTATCCTTATTTACCCCTGTTTTATCCCTATTTACCCTCGTTTTACCCTTATTTCCCCTTAATTACCCTTATTTACCTTTAATTACCCTCGTTTTACCCTTATTTATCCTTGTTTTACCCTTATTTACCCTTAATTACCCTCATTTATCCTTGTTTTATCCTTAATTACCCTTGTTTTAGCGCTAAAACAAGGGTAATTAAGGATAAAACAAGGGTAAATGAGGGTAATTAAGGGTAAATAAGGGTAAAACAAGGATAAATAAGGGTATAAACGAGGGTAATTAAAGGTAAATAAGGGTAATTAAGGGGAAATAAGGGTAAAACGAGGGTAAATAGGGATAAAACAGGGGTAAATAAGGATAAAACAAGGGTAATTAAGGATAATAAGGATAAATGGGGATAACATACTAGTTATATCATTTGATGTCATAGAGTGAAACGTAAAACATGTATACCTGTAATATCTGTAATGCAACATTCACTTGGTTCAGTGGGTTAAGCCGTCACGCTAATATTCATAAAAACAAATCTTTTCAGTGTGATTTGTGTAATAAAACATTTAAAAGACAGGATAACTTAAAAAGTCACTTACAAAAAGTGCACAACAATGCTCCATATATTCCATCCAATAGCCGGGTAGTGACCTCGGAAAGCATTAGTCGACCATCTCAGACAATTGAAGATGAAAGGAAAAATCAAAATAGACAGGTGATAACGTTACTTGGAGGAAAGTATACATCTCCTGCTGAACATAAAATGCAAGCAAACGAAGAATTAGAAAACTCAGCAGCGCCGTCTGCAGTAGATTTGACGTCAGAGCAGCAAGTTTTGAGACGTTCCAAGCATAGTGTTTTTGATAATTATCAAAAAACTTCTGAGAGAATGAAAAATGAAGATATATTAAATTGGGATTCAGATACCGACCCTAATGACTTGATTGAAGCGATAAGGTTGAACAGGCGTCTAGGCATGAAATATGATGTTTATGTAAATACTTTACGAGATATGGGAATTATTAAATAAATTTTTGTTAGCACATTTTCCAGCGTTTTATTACAAACTTCCCAGTCATATTCACACTCTGCTCTATACCAATATATTTTATATGAAAACGACAATAATAAAATATGTTGTAATGACAAAATAAACATTTTTTTGTCAGGTGTGGGATTCGAATCCACGCTCCCATAGGGGAATCAGAGCTTAAATTTGACGCCTTAGACCACTCGGCCAACCTGACTTGGATATTCACTTATTTCTAGTTATATTTAGTATTTATAAAATAAACACACACTTGATGATTTCATAAAATTTATTTTAATTAGCATTATACATCACCATCCTATCAATATCAAGAACAATTGTATTTTTATTAAATTCTATATACTCTAGTAAACAGTAAGCTTGCTCACATTTATTTAAATTACATAGGTTTTTTAATTTATCAACATATGTTTCCTTGTCACAATCAAAATTAGTAATATACAGCATAGTATTATTATAAAAGTTCTTAAAATTTAAACACTGTAAAAAGTCTAATCTAAAATTTACTAAATGTTTAATCTTGACAAGTTCTTTGATACACTCATCATTAATATATATAACACTATCACCACTTTCTAGTAATAATAGATGTTCATCCATACATAGTTGACTGGATATTTTAAAATTTTCAAACTCCATTACAGTTTCAATGAATTCCTTTTCTTTGTCATTGTCCGGTGTAATATCAATATTTGCAATAAAATCATACCAATCCAAATCCATAAGCGAAATTACATCAGTTGAACTGATAAGTCTGACTGATGGCTCGAAACCTCTAGCACCGCTTATTCCTGTCGAGACTTGTAGAGTAGAATTTGATAATGAATATTTTACTTCGTTGATTAGTTGCTTCTCCTGTTTAATTTTCTCTCTACAATTTACAAGAATACTATCCACATATTTCCAATAAGGAGATGAACATGGTGAAGTGAATGAAAATGAATCATTTTCAATACTAGAATCCGACATTATGACTGTCTTCACTGTTGCTCAAATAAATACTGAAGTGTTATTTTCAAATTAATTTATTAATACTGATGATAGATGAGGCCACAACGTCACACTATTTCTATGTTATCAATCCATGACTAAATTACATAATTAGAATACATATAGTAATAAGTGCTACTAAATATATATGCATATATTTAGTAGAAGTACACATATATCTATGGTTTTGTAGGTGGTGGTGGTGGTGGTGATGGTGGTGGTGGTGATGGTGGTGGTGGTGGTGATGGTGGTGGTGAAGGTCCCCCTTGACCAATATACCCTTCCTCAAGGTGTATTCTGACAAAAAACTTCCTTGTTAAATCTGAGAATATTAGAAAGCATTAAAATTTACTTACGGCTTCTCGTCCCAGGGATACAAGCACAAATCTCCATCACAAGAATTACATCTGCGAGGTAGCGGTAGAGACATGCTTAAATCACTGAAAAGCCAAAATATTTATTTATGTGTGCATTTAAATTAAAGGTGTTCAAAGTATTAGAACAAATCACACTTAGTTTTAAGCGAAATGGGTGTATAAGTACGTGGTATTATTTTTTAAAGAAAATGTATTTGAAAACTACTTACTCCTGATCCATAGAGATAGGCTCTGGTTGGATTAATAGCATGACTGGAAGAGGAGATTTTGGAGGTTCACCTTGAGCAATATACCCTTCCTCGAGGTGTATTCTGACAAAAAACTTCCTTGTTAAATCTGAGAATATTAGAAAGCATTAAATTTTACATACGGCTCCTCGTCCCAGGGACACAAACACAAATCTCCATCGCATGAACTACATCTGCGGGGGTAACGGTAGAGACATGCTTAAATCGCTGAAAAAAACAAAATATTTATTTATGCATGCATTTAAATTAAAAAATATTCAAAGTATGTGCTATTATTTTCCAAAGATATGTATATGAAAACTGCTTACTCCTGATCCAGATCAAACGAAAGCGTTGTCATTTGATTTTCGAACACAAGTACACAACAACAAAACTTTAGGCTGAAATTAATTCAACTGATATTCAACGGTCATAAGTAAGCCGCTCTCAGCCCCCTCCATATAGCTGGTATAGATAGCATTCTCAGCATTCATTCGTTGTTGAACCTACTCCTTCGTTGGTAAAAAATAGTGAAATATCGTCAAAAACTAAAATACCTATAATACATCGCATCTATTTAGATCAGACTTAAATTACTATTCAAAAAACTTTGTATCGCTATAAAATGTTCTTTACTGGAAATATTCTTTTTTATTCTAAATTTTAATTATTTTCTATGTTTCTGCATTATGAGGTAATATATCTGTGTTTTATATGATAACCTATCCCATCTCTGATTTTTTCGATTGGAGTTATCCATATTTTGTAGAATATGAGTATAATTGATCTCGTTTTGATGTAGCACTTCATTTTGATGTTTAAAAGACACTGTTTTATTTAATCCGGTGGTAATGTCATTATGTTTAATTTCTTTGTAGTAGAATTTCATCACTTTAGATTCCGTTTGACAAATTTAAACATTTTCCATCGCAAATTCTAGAAAATTGTTGTACTTTTATCATAATTTCTATAATGTTTAAATAATTAAAAGTGTTTTTCGCGGCTACAATAGTTATTAATAATTTAGAAAAATCACTAGATAGATGATCACAAAAATAATGAATCGCTGATAAAAGTAAAAGTATGCATGTGATTTTCTCGAAATCTGTTAATCCTAGTAAAAAGTTTTAAACACGAAGTTGCTTCTTACCTTAGAAAAATTTATATTTCTACACTTATTAAAATTTGCCTTTGCATTAACCCATTTTGTTAACAAATATAGTGGATAAGAATGTAAAAATAAAACCAATTCAACGTCACGTTTTTGGTTTATGCAAGTTAATGGAAAGAATAATTCTCTTATTTTAATAGTAAATTGTACAATACCTAGACATGAAAATGTAAAATGTAGAAATAATATCACGTGTAATGATGTATTTTTATGAGTAATATTTGTGGTGAATGACATCATCTTCAGTTTCCTATAAGATCCTGATACTTGTTTTTTAACCCCGAGGGGATAATCTAAAATATTATGAGATATTCATACAATACATTATTCTAACAAATAAAGTCAAGCAAACAGTGTCGGTGAGTTGTAAATAATGTGAGTGGCTCCCTCCAACGGTATTTGCAGCAAACACTTTATAGAAGTCTCGACTAAGTAAATAATACTAAATGTGTTTTAGTTTCTGAGATATCTGAGCTAAATATTTTATCCCATAAACGTTCGGATGTGAGCTTTATAGTTACTAAATATCTGAAACCATTATTTCTGTAGAAATTAGAGTAAATTCTCATTCAGTTTAGTAGCTTTCTTAATTTTCTCTTACATCTAAAATACCTAGTATTTATTAAGATATTTGTAAAGAAATAATAATTATTAAATATTTTAAAGCATAATTTTTTTTAAACAAGAAGTGTTGTAACCGGATGAAAAAAATTTGAGTGCCTAGTCGTGATATATCTTTTTAATTATTGTATGTACATTATGGAAAATGCATTTAAAACTCGGTTTATGGGTACCTGCAATAGCATACTAAATTTGTATAGACCACCGTGTAAAAGATCTGTATCTCAAGTTATCTATTGTTTAAACGCTTCATTGCATAGTATAATAAAGTTATATTAATTTCAACTTTTATTAATCATTTGAGATTTTATTGTTACTAAGTTTCATTTAATTAATAATAAATTTATGCTGTAATAAAATAAAAGTTTTATCAAAATAAAATAAGTTTTATTTACTCAAGTGTTATTGAGATAATATAGTAACTGATAAATTGCGAGAAGAATAATCCATTGTTCTATTTATAGCTAGTTTTTCTAATGACAACGTATTCATTATCTTGAATGAAGGAGCCTTTGTTTATGTTATATGATTACACAACTGTGCTTTGATATTTTATCTACGGTGTTATATTTTATTGTCTTGATAATTTTATAAAGGAATGTTATTATAATAAATTGCGTAATATTTACGGTATATGGATTATGAATGCATACATATAAATAGGACAGTCACCGTTGGAGTGGGTAGGAATGGGGGCGGGGGGGGGGGGGGGTGTACAGGTGTTGGTGGCATGAGTTTGCACTTTCTTTCATTACTATCGAACTGTGACTTGACAATACTTCTTTCATTATTGTGATAAATAGCAATATAGATAAGTAAGACACCTCCACACTTTTTTCATTCTCATATATTCATATCAATTCTTTACAAATAATATCCGCTTGCAAGTGCAGCACATTATTTCCTTACTTAATTTTTTCAAAATGGTACACCTAATAATGCCTAAATCTCGAAACAACATTCACATATATGAAATTTTATTTCCCTCGAGTTAATGGCATTGGATTTCAATGAAATTTTGGAAATGAACCTGACGATGCCTACTGTATTAGCGAAATCGGTTAAATCATGTATAGCTTCAATATTTCAACTTTATGGCGTCAGATCGATCTAAAATTTTACGTGGGTATTGTTGATATTGAATACAATCGTTTGCCGTAATATGTCAAAAGGGCCTTACCTTAAACTTTAACCGTTTTTAATGAAACAAAAACTAAAATTCATTAAAAAAATTACCCTACATAATAACTAGAGGTAAATTTTCTGTACATCCATAAATAATAAAGTTATTAAGAATCCAATTAATATGATGCAATATTGCGCAATATTTCGAAATATGTTGAAATGTGACGCAATGTGATGTAATATTTGAAATATGGTGCAATATGATGCAACATTGCGTGATATTATGCAATATGGTGCAATATTTTGAAATGTCTTGAAATAGGATAGAGGTGGTGTAATATTTGAAGTATGGTGCAATATATTGAAATACCTCGAAATATGATAATAGTGATGTAATATTTGAAGTATGGTGCAATGTGATGCAATATTGCGTAATATTATGCAAGATGATGTAACATGGTGCAATATTTTGAAATATCTTGAAATAGGATAATGGGGATGTAATATTTGAAGTATGGTGCAATGTGATGTAATATTGCGTAATATTATGCAAGATGATGTAATGTGGTGTAATATTTTGAAATATCTTGAAATAGGATAATGGGGAAATAGGATAATAGTGATGTAATATTTGAAGTATCGTGCAATGTGATGCAATATTGCGTAATATTATGCAATACGATGTAACATGGTGTAATATTTTGAAATATCTTGAAATAGGATAATGGTTATGTAATATTTGAAGTATGTTGCAATGTGATGCAATATTGCGTAATATTATGCAAGATGATGTACCATGATGCAATACTTTGAAATATCTTGAAATAGGATAATGGTGATGTAATATTTGAAGTGTGGTGCAATGTGATGCAATATTGCGTAATATTATGCAAGATGATGTAACGTGGTGCAAAATTTTGAAATATCTTGAAATAGGATAATGGTGGTGTAATATTTAATGTATGGTGTAATGTGATGCAATATTGCGTAATATTATGCAATACGATGTAACATGGTGTAATATCTTGAAATAGGATAATGGTGATGTAATTTTTGAAGTATGGTGCAATATGATGCAATATTGCGTAATATTATGCAATACGATGTAACATGGTGCAATATTTTGAAATATCTTGAAATAGGATAAAGATGGTGTAATATTTGAAGTATGGTGCAATGTGATGCAATATTGTGTAATATTATGCGAGATGATGTAACATGGTGTAATATCTTGAAATGGGATAACGGTGTTTTAATATTTGAAGTATGGTGCAATATGATGCAATATTGCGTAATATTAGTCTATGATGTAAGTATCATGGTGCAATATTTTGAAATATCTTGAAATAGGATAAAGGTGGTGTAATATTTGAAGTATGGTGCAATGTGACGCAACATTGCGTAATATTATGCAATACGATGTAACATGGTCCAATATTTTGAAATATATTGAAATAGGATAATGGTGATGTAATATTTGAAGTATGTTGCAATGTGATGAAATATTGCGTAATATTATGCAAGATGTTGTAACATGGTGCAATATATTGAAATATCTTCAAATGAGATAAAGGGAGTGTAATATTTGAAGTATGGTGCAATGTGACGCAACATTGCGTAATATTATGCAATACGATGTAACATGGTCCAATATTTTCAAATATCTTGAAATAGGATAATGGTGGTGTAATATTAGAAGTATGGTGCAATGTGATGCAATATTGCGTAATATTATGGAAGATGATGTAACGTGGTGCAATATTTTGAAATATCTTGAAATAGGATAACGGTGGTGTAATATTAGAAGTATGGTGCGATGTGATGCAATATTATGCAATATGATGTAACATGGTGCAATATATTGAGATATCTTGAAATGGGATAAAGGGGAAGTAATATTTGAAGTATGGTGCAATGTGATGCAATATTGCGTAATATTATGCAAGATGATGTAATATGGTGCAATATTTTGAAATACCTTGAAATGGGACAATGGTGATGTAATATTTGAAATATGGTGCAATATTTTGAAATAGGATAAAGATGGTGTAATGTGATGCAACATTGCGTAATATTATGCAATACGATGTAACATGCTGCAATATATTGAAATTTCTTGAAATGGGATAAAGGGGATGTAATATTTGAAGTATGGTGCAACGTGATGCAATATTGCGTAATATTACGCAACATGATGTAACATGGTGCAATATTTTGAAATACCTTGAAATAGGACAATGGTGATGTAATATTTGAAATATGGTGTAATGTGATGCAATATTGCGTAATATTATGCAAGATGATGTAACATGGTGCAATATTTTGAAATATCTTGAAATAGGATAATGGTGATGTAATATTTGAAGTATGGTGCAATGTGATGCAACATTGCGTAATATTATGCAAGATGATGTAACATAGTGCAATATTTTGAAATGTCTTGAAATAGGATAATGGTGATGTAATATTTGAAGTATCGTGCAATGTGATGCAATATTGCGTAATATTATGCAATACGATGTAACATGGTGTAATATTTTGAAATATCTTGAAATAGGATAATGGTGATGTAATATTTGAAGTATGTTGCAATGTGATGCAATATTGCGTAATATTATGTAAGATGATGTAACATGATGCAATACTTTGAAATATCTTGAAATAAGATAATGGTGATGTAATATTTGAAGTGTGGTGCAATGTGATGCAATATTGCGTCATATTATGCAAGATGATGTAACGTGGTGCAAAATTTTGAAATATCTTGAAATAGGATAATGGTGGTGTAATATTTAATGTATGGTGTAATGTGATGCAATATTGCGTAATATTATGCAATACGATGTAACATGGTGTAATATCTTGAAATAGGATGATGGTGATGTAATTTTTGAAATATGGTGCAATGTGATGCAATATTGTGTAATATTATGCAATACGATGTAGCAGGGTGTAATATTTTGAAATATCTTGAAATATGATAATGGTGATGTAAAATATGAAGTATGGTGCAATGTGATGCAATATTGCATAATATTATGCAAGATGATGTAACATGGTGCAATATTTTGAAATATCTTGAAATATGACACAAGGTGAAGGCGGAAGAATGACACTCCTCTCAATGGGTGATGGTGGGATAGATTTTCATGTATTCCTTTAATACACTTTTAATATGATACACATCCATACACAGACAGATAAAGTATTTGGAACAGTGGTAAAATATGTACTGCCCAACCTATGACATTTCCGATTACCCCTTCCATGGTGATGAGGAGGGAAGGGGGTTCAGAATTATGGTGGGGATGTGAGGTGGGAGGTTTGAATTATGGTGGAATAGATTTTCATGTATTCCTTTAATACACTATTACATCTGATACACATCCATACAGACGGACATAATGATAAAGTAGTAAAATATGTACTGCCTAACTTATGACATTTCCGATAAGGTGATGAGGTGGAGAGGGGATTCTGAATGGCGGTAGGGATGGGAGGTGGGGGTTTTAATTATGGTGGGGGGGGGTTATGAGAAAGTGGAAGGGGGATTGAAAAGTGGAGGGGGTGGGGCGTGGCTTAGAGAAAAGTGGAGGGGGGTTCTGAAAGAATGGAGGGGATTGGGTGGGGCTTGGGAAAAAATGGAGGGGGGTTATGGAAGAGTGGAGGGGATGGGGCGTGGCTTATGAAAAATGGAGGGGGGTTCTGAGAAATTGGTGGGGGGATTGGGAGAAAAGTAGAGGGGGGGATCGAAAAGTGGTGGGGAGATTGGGCGGGGCTTGGGAAAAAATGGAGGGGGTTCTGAAAGAGTGGAGGGGATGGGGCGTGGCTTATGAAAAATGGAGGGGGGTTCTGAGAAATTGGTGGGGGGTTCTGGAAAAGTGGAGGGGGGTACTAAAAAGTGGTGGGGGGTGTCACAGAACTGTCATTTCTTTACTACTAATGAAATTTTTGCCTAAGTCGAATTTTGATTCTGCCTTCAACTTAGGACGATTTTGGAGAGTTCTACAACAGGATCACAGAGACTCCTAATCCAAGAGATTCCTTAAATTATGCACTATTCCCAAAAGTACGATCTTCTGCACTTCTTATGTGCCCGGTTGATCTTTCAGTTGTTGTAGACTTCGGTCATGGCTCTTCTTGACACTTCCAAGGGCTCCTACAATTAATCACTGGCACGACTGTGTTCTTTGAATTTCACATTCTAATAACTTCTATTTGAAGGTCTCTCTCCGTTCTTTGAGCATCATGTTTGTGTCATTGGGGATGAATATATAGATCAGCAAACAGGATTTCTCTTTTGTACTAACAACGGTGATGCCTGGTCATTCGCGTGACTTTCTCATAATTTTGACATCGTTGGTATTGACAACTTTCTCAGAGGTATATTCATAATATTTTAGCGGTACTGGTACATCTAAGTGCGCGCACATGACCCAGTGGAGATATCTGGCCACCCTGTTGTGCCGGTGAGTGTATTCCGATGATACCAGCGTAGTACATCCAACCACCACGTGCCTGGTCGCACATCCTACACTTGCTGTCAACTGGCTGTTTCAAGATCATCCTCTGGTGGTATCTTGTGTTTACTGCTTGGTCCTGGGCTGCTATTATTAAACTTTCCTTTTTTTCCTTCAAGCCCGAGCTGTTCAACCACTGCACAGGCAGACGCCTTTTTTCTTACTACAGGTCGGTCGAGATCACAGAAGAATGTTCCATGTGTCGGCTTTGCTCAGAGTGTTTCTATTTTCCTCTTTTCGATGCTGGTTTTAATCTTTATTATTATTATTAACTATCCCGTGGCAAAGAGAATACTTATTCTACCCATTTGATTGAATCAATAGATATGTTACAACTGTATAAAATGCCACATCCGGATTTTCTATCCAACGAAAAAATTTTGTATCTGAAAATAATTGTTTATGGAACTTTAATAATATAATATTTGAAATCCTCTACCCCAAAAACCCATAAAACGATACCCCACATCGGTAGTGGGGTGGGGGTGATGACAGGGGGTGGGAGTGGGGGGTGGATAAATTAAAAAAATATTTTGAGGTTTCTGGTTCTTGTACACACATTAAATCACATTTTTTTTTCATCCCCTTTAATAATGGGGTGGGGGTGGTAATGTGGTGGCTAATGCCAAAATTTTTTTTGAGACCTTAGCTTCTCTTGTCTATACTAAATATCAATTTTATGAACTCTTACCTGCTTGATTTACCTATTTACTCCAAATTTACCCCAATTTACCCCCCAACCTTTCGACGGAACAAGATGAAAATATAATCTAGTTCTAGATCTCGTTAAACTACATATGTGTACCAAATTTCAAGTCAATATCTCAAACGGTTCCAGAGTAAACGTGCTCACAAAAAAAGTTACAGACAGACAGACAGAATTTTTTTTTCGCTCAAACTTGAAATCTCGACGTTTCATGACATTCTAAGCCTATTTGAACAATAAAAATTTTAAAAAAATTTTTTGTCGTTACTATACTTCCACTGGATGTGGAAGTAAATGTTAATAGTAGTCGTAAAGTAGATGTCTTAACTGAAATTAGTTTCAAAACATGCTGAACATAAAAGCGAAAGAAAATTATCGCGTATCTGTGCATATGCATGTACGCGAGCTTGAGCGAGTGCGTATGTGAGCGTGTCTGTGTGTGAGTGCTGTATGTGTGTTTCTTGTTAACATGGTAACTTCTGTTAGTCTTAAAAAATATATTTCGAATTTAGTACATAAATATGCCATATTTTATATAAACTATGCTTTATCATAATTCTATAGTAAAATGTTTTTGGTGACGCACATAAAAAAACCGCTATCCAAGGAATCACCACTTCCATTTTCTATCCAAGTCTCACAACAAAAAAATTTTGCATGTTGAAATAATTGTTTATGGAACTTTAATAATATAATATTTGAAATTATCTACCCCAAAAACCCATAAAACGATATCCCATATCGGTAGTGGGGTGGGGGTGGTGATAGAGGGTGAATGAAGTAAAAAAATATTTGGAAGTTTTTGGTTCTTGTACACACACTAAATCACATTTTTTTTTCATCCCCTTTAATAAGGGGTGGGGGTGGTAATGGGGGTGACTAATGTCAAAAATTTTTTTGAGACCTTAGCTTCTCTTGTATGTACTAAATGACAATTTTATGGACACTTAACCTGCTTGATTTACATATTTACACCCCATATACCCCAATTTACCCACCCTTCGACGGAATTAGATGAAAATATAATCTAGTTCCAGTTCCCGTTAAAGTACATACGTGTACCAAATTTAAAGTCGATATCGTAACCGTTTCCAGAGTAATCATGCGCACAAGAAAAGTTACACACAGACAGAATTTATTGCTTTTTCGTGGAAGTAATATGAAGATGTACAAAATACTATACTATAATATACAGTTTTTCTCTCAGGTTCGAAGGAAATTTACATGAATTAGATGATACATCAGTTTTATTTTAAAATGTATTTCTAATAACACTATTACGAAACGAGCGAAACTTGTAGTCGGGCGTTGCCACTGCAAATATTTATTTGAAAAGTAAAAATAAAAAATATATTTGTTTTATACTTAATCCCAGTTTTATCATGTACATGTGAATTTTGCTGTATTTGAGCAGAATTAGCTGGCTGTAACACAACCTAGTTTGAAAGGTATAAGTAAGCATATCTACGCTGAAAATATGAACATGCTACGCTATTAAACTTGATTGATTACGAAGAACTTTCAAAAAATTTGATCTTATATATTATAATGAAATACTTAGAGTTTCCTTCATTTAGAACTTGGTTTCATTAGAACTGCTTTGATCTTTAGGGTCTTAGAAGTTTTTAAAAACGAAAAAAGTAAGAACTATTATTAATTTTATAAATACTTAAAATGTTAAAGCATTTTGACTTTCTTCTAGTGTGCATTTATTAAAATCATTTTCTACATGATTCTACTCCCACGTTCTGAAGGAAATTAAGATATGGTATTTCGGTCGAAAAATTATGTCCGGGATAAGGTCATATTCTGATGGCACTGCACTATACTCAAAAGTATGTAGAGTAATCGTGCACACAAAAAAAGTTACAGACAGACATTTTTTTGCTCAAACTAAAAATCTCGACGTTTCATGACATTCTAAGCCTATTTGAACAATAATTTTCTTTTTGTCGATGCTATATTTCCACTGGATGTGAAAGTAATTAGAGAGTGCTTAAAAACTATTCAATAATTCCGAGCGGTGTTATAATTAGTATAATATAAAATTCAAATTAAATGAAAATACTTTCACGATATTGATATTTTTATTTTTTAGGAGATTCTGGTAAAAGCTCTTTTCTTACTGGATTTGGAATGGGTTTCTTAGCGTTCGGTTTAAAGAAGCTTTTATTGCCTGTTTTCATTGGAGCTCAGCTAGTAAAAAGTGTGTTA
This sequence comes from Rutpela maculata, assembly GCA_936432065.2. Taxonomy (NCBI): domain Eukaryota; kingdom Metazoa; phylum Arthropoda; class Insecta; order Coleoptera; family Cerambycidae; genus Rutpela; species Rutpela maculata. The sequence goes on along the minus strand of OW386286.2, from coordinate 155,747,627 downwards.
ATAGCAATGTTTCTTCCATCCATCTTAGGAGGCTTAGGCAAACTTGTAGGAAAGGGATTATCCACGTTCTCAGGAATATCTGGAGCTTCAGCAGGCATTAACAACAACAATCAATATAATCAAGTAGAAGATTTTGAGTTCAAGGATACTGATCCTTACAATAATGACCCAGGAGCTGTAACTGATTTTAATAGCGAGGCAGATACAATAAATCAAGTGAATATAGATGGTAGTACAATAGCACCTGCAAACTCAAGGTATGTTAGATATAATAATATAACATAACGTAACACACCACACACAGCCCCCAAATCCAAAGCCAAAGCTATCCGGAAGGCTACTACACATTTAAAAACGCAGACTACCTACCGACATTGCCAGTGTCAGAGCTGTGGATCTAACTCGCTGCAAGGTAGACAGTGTGACCAAACGTTCTCACCGCACATCAACCACTCTTTAGTCCACTTTGCTGCTGTGCTTGATATGTAAACGCATAATAAATACCGCGTGAGTAACGAAATGTTCTTGATTCAATGTTTCATACGTAACTTAATATGGTGAGAGGTTTCAAATTTCATTTTTTAACAACAAGTCAACTTCCTGCTTACCAGGAAATGTCCAAACATTATTTTTTTAAATGCAGAGGTGCGGAGATGCTGATCCTACCAAGTGACACAATGAGAGCGGGTGACAAAAATGTTTTTTGTGAAATGTTTCAACAGAAATGTATTATTTTTTATAGAAATATACCTGCAGTTACAACAACAAAACATCTTTACTAATCTCAGCCCACATGCATTAACATACTTTTCGTCATACCTCCCTCGAAAGTGTACTCTAATTCCATTGTTTTGTCGACAGTAAGTGGCGCTTTGTGTACCAAATACTTGTTGCCTTTGGCAACGGGTCGTTATTTTTCATAACGTCCCTAGGGAAATAAAGTAAATTTGGGAAAATTTTCTCTTTTATGCAACAAGTAGTAAATTAAATGTTTTAACTTTATTGGAAGTAAATCCAGACAAACCTTACTTGCTATATCTTCTATATTCGATATTATTTTCAAAAATGTTCAGAGCTATTAAGTATAATAATATGATTTAATTTATCTTGACAATAGTTGTCATTTGAATAGAAGCCGAATCCTAAATTTATTTAATTGACTGTTGTCATGGATATTCCAGGCATCGCTACCTTTACTATTAGCAAATATGAAATCTTACTCAAATAATTATAGTTTTCCACTAATTTCTCTCAAGTTCTTTTCTAGTTTAATGATTCTTGGGTGTGACGAAAAACATAATATGCACCGCGGGTCGTACAGTGTGATTTTTTGGTCTCGAATACTTACAAACCTCGACCCTACGGGCCTCGGATTGTAAATTGTATTCTCGACCAAAAAAATGACACTTACGGCCCTTGGTACATAAATAACTATACAAATCTAAAACTATGCTAAGTTAATCTACTTTTGCTCGGCTGCATGTATGTATGCGATAATGTTTATCTGTTATCTTGTATAGCCTAAACGGTAACAGTGCTCTTGAAAAGTGACGTGTTGAAAGATACGTCTAAATCTTGAGGTTCTTGTTGATAGCGCCTATTGCTGTTATTCATTGCTCAAACTGAGCAGTTCAGTTCGAACAACGAGTCATTGAGAGATTCTGGTTCGTAATTTTGTAAATGGAACAAAACAATATTAGCGATTGTTTGTCTACAGGTTTGACTCCTGCTCAGTTTATAGCTAAAACTTCTTAGAAACAGTGGTCCTGACTGATTGAAGTTAGATTATTTCTTCGCTTAGATTACGCTATTAGATTCTATCAGCTCACAGTGCCTTTAGATATAGTATACAGTTACAGTTTTGAATGAATTATCTACTAGAGCAATTTAAAGGATATTAATAGCTCCATATTCCCCAGATTTATGTGGTTTTTGGGAATCTCATGTTAGGTCAATCAACACTTATTTGTATAAAGTGTTACACAATTAGCTATTGACTCATGAGAAGTTCAATAGTGCGCTTCTTAAAATTGAATGTCTTTTGAATTCACGGTCTGTATGTGAACTTAGTTCCGATTCTGTAGATTTGGTAGCTTTGACGTATTCCCATTTTTTTGTCTCTAATGCCCGCCACCAGTATTTCCGCTTCTGATCTCACTTTTGGGTATTATAGATCAAATATATCACAGTGTTAAAGTAGTTGATACTGACACAAAAAATAGGAGACCTATCATTAGGCCCCTTACCATTTCAATAATTGTTCATTTTGTTATGTTCATAAATAGTAGTTTTAGTATATAATTTTTCACATACCATATTTATTCATTTCGATATTTAGTTAAGCCCGGGAGGCGTTTTTGTAAAATATATCTTATCACAGTGCAGACTACGTCCACAACCTTGTTAAAGTAAATTATACACGGCTCCAGTGCCGTCGTGTAATCTATACCCGACCGCTGAACTAAATAATATATTTAGAGAATATTATTTAGGTATTATGCAAATCACAACTTACACACTTTTTTATTTATTATGAAAATACCTACTTTCTGTATATTTTTGCCCTAATCTGGGCACGCTAATATACTAGTTAGGTAAATACTTTAAAACACTCATTATTGGAGAACCAATCAAAACAACTACTCTTCTAGCTAATACTGACGAAGTATTGAAGTACATGATAGGATTCTTAGCATTTTAAAGAAAAAAAAATATATTGAAAATATTTCAATCATTTATTTACATTTAGTCATCACACTTTTTTATTTAATATGAAATTATCTACTTTCTGTATATTGGTACCTTAATCGGGTCACGCTAATATACTACTTAGGAAAACACTTTAAAACACTTAGTATTGGAACCAATCAAAACAACTACTCTTCTAGCTAATACTGACGAAGTATTGAATTACATGATAGGATTCCTGGCATTTTAAGGAAAAAAAAATATATTGAAACTACTTAAATTATTTATTAAAATTCAGTCATTCACAACAATTATTGAACCTTACATTCTATTTCAACTCTAGAAAAGTTGAACAAGTTTTTTCGAACTCGTTAGTTCTCATCAGTAGAGTATGAAACATTCATTCACCATTTACAAGCCTATTCTTGATTTATTTTTTACAATTGATTATTTTTTATTTATTTGCTTTTATCATGTTTAGAGAATATTATTTAGGTATTATGCAAATCACAACTTACACACTCTTTTATTTATTATGAAAATACTTACTTTCTGTATATTGTTGCCCTAATCTGGGCACGCTAATATACTAGTTAGGTAAATACTTTAAAACACTCATTATTGGAGAACCAATCAAAACAACTACTCTTCTAGCTAATACTGACGAAGTATTGAATTACATGATAGGATTCTTAGCATTTTAAAGAAAAAAAAATATATTGAAAATATTTCAATCATTTATTTACATTTAGTCATCACACTTTTTTATTTAATATGAAATTATCTACTTTCTGTATATTGGTACCTTAATCGGGTCACGCTAATATACTACTTAGGAAAACACTTTAAAACACTTAGTATTGGAACCAATCAAAACAACTACTCTTCTAGCTAATACTGATGAAGTATTGAATTACATGATAGAATTCCTGGCATTTTAAGGAAAAAAATATATTGAAACTACTTAAATTATTTATTAAAATTCAGTCATTCACAACAATTATTGAACCTTACATTCTATTTCAACTCTAGAAAAGTTGTACAAGTTTTTTCGAACTCGTTAGTTCTCATCAGTAGAGTATAGAAACATTCATTCACCATTTACAAGCCTATTTTTGATTTATTTTTTACAATTGATTATTTCTTATTTATTTGTTTTTATCATGTTTAGAGAATATTATTTAGGTATTATGCAAATCACAACTTACACACTTTTTTATTTATTATGAAAATACCTACTTTCTGTATATTGTTGCCCTAATCTGGGTACGCTAATATACTAGTTAGGTAAATACTTTAAAACACTCATTATTGGAGAACCAATCAAAACAACTACTCTTCTAGCTAATACTGACGAAATATTGAATTACATGAATGGATTCTTAGCATTTAAAAAAAAAAAATATATTGAAAATATTTCAATCATTTATTTACATTTAGTCATCACACTTTTTTATTTAATATGAAATTATCTACTTTCTGTATATTGGTACCTTAATCGGGTCACGCTAATATACTACTTAGGAAAACACTTTAAAACACTTAGTACTGGAACCAATCAAAACAACTACTCTTCTAGCTAATACTGACGAAGTATTGAATTACATAATAGGATTCCTGGCATTTTAAGGAAAAAAAAATATATTGAAACTACTTAAATTATTTATTAATTTTTCACAACAATTATTGAACCTTACATTCTATGTCAACTCTAGAAAAGTTGTACAAGTTTTTTCGAACTCGTTATTTCTCATCAGTAGAGTATGAAACATTCATTCACCATTTACAAGCCTATTCTTGATTTATTTTTTACAATTGATTATTTTTTATTTATTTGCTTTTATCATGTAGAGAGTATAATTTTTCTAGAGTTGAAATAGAATGTAAGGTTCAATAATTGTTGTGAATGACTGAATTTTAATAAATAATTTAAGTAGTTTCAATATGTTTTTTTTCCTTAAAATGCCAGGAATCCTATCATGTAATTCAATACTTCGTCAGTATTAGCTAGAAGAGTAGTTGTTTTGATTGGTTCCAATACTAAGTGTTTTAAAGTGTTTTCCTAAGTAGTATATTAGCGTGACCCGATTAAGGTACCAATATACAGAAAGTAGATAATTTCATATTAAATAAAAAAGTGTGATGACTAAATGTAAATAAATGTTTGAAATATTTTCAATATATTTTTTTTTCTTTAAAATGCTAAGAATCCTATCATGTAATTCAATACTTCGTCAGTATTAGCTAGAAGAGTAGTTGTTTTGATTGGTTCTCCAATAATTAGTGTTTTAAAGTATTTACCTAACTATTATATTAGCGTGCCCAGATTAGGGCAACAATATACAGAAAGTAGGTATTTTCATAATAAATAAAAAAGTGTGTAAGTTGTGATTTGCATAATACCTAAATAATATTCTCTAAACATGATAAAAGCAAATAAATAAAAAATAATCAATTGTTAAAAATAAATCAAGAATAGGCTTGTAAATGGTGAATGAATGTTTCTATACTCTACTGATGAGAACTAACGAGTTCGAAAAAACTTGTACAACTTTTCTAGAGTTGAAATAGAATGTAAGGTTCAATAATTGTTGTGAATGACTGAATTTTAATAAATAATTTAAGTAGTTTCAATATTTTTTTTTCCTTAAAATGCCAGGAATTCTATCATGTAATTCAATACTTCGTCAGTATTAGCTAGATGAGTAGTTGTTTTGATTGGTTCCAATACTAAGTGTTTTAAAGTGTTTTCCTAAGTAGTATATTAGCGTGACCCAATTAAGGTACCAATATACAGAAAGTAGATAATTTCATATTAAATAAAAAAGTGTGATGACTAAATGTAAATAAATGATTGAAATATTTTCAATATATTTTTTTTTCTTTAAAATGCTAAGAATCCTATCATGTAATTCATTACTTCGTCAGTATTAGCTAGAAGAGTAGTTGTTTTGATTGGTTCTCCAATAATGAGTGTTTTAAAGTATTTACCTAACTAGTATATTAGCATCCCCAGATTAGGGCAACAATATACAGAAAGTAGGTATTTTCATAATAAATAAAAATGTGTGTAAGTTGTGATTTGCATAATACCTAAATAATATTCTCTAAACATGATAAAAGCAAATAAATAAAAAATAATCAATTGTAAAAAAATAAATCAAGAATAGGCTTGTAAATGGTGAATGAATGTTTCGATACTCTACTGATGAGAACTAACGAGTTCGAAAAAACATGTACAACTTTTCTAGAGTTGAAATAGAATGTAAGGTTCAATAATTGTTGTGATTGACTGAATTTTAATAAATAATTTAAGTAGTTTCAATATATTTTTTTCCTTAAAATGCCAGGAATCCTATCATGTAATTCAATACTTCGTCAGTATTAGCTAGAAGAGTAGTTGTTTTGATTGGTTCCAATACTAAGTGTTTTAAAGTGTTTTCCTAAGTAGTATATTAGCGTGACCCGATTAAGGTACCAATATACAGAAAGTAGATAATTTCATATTAAATAAAAAAGTGTGATGACTAAATGTAAATAAATGATTGAAATATTTTCAATATATTTTTTTTCTCTTTAAAATGCTAAGAATCCTATCATGTAATTTAATACTTCGTCAGTATTAGCTAGAAGAGTAGTTGTTTTGATTGGTTCTCCAATAATGAGTGTTTTAAAGCATTTACCTAACTAGTATATTAGCGTGCCCAGATTAGGGCAACAATATACAGAAAGTAGGTATTTTCATAATAAATAAAAAAGTGTGTAAGTTGTGATTTGCATAATACCTAAATAATATTCTCTAAACATAGCAAATAAATAAAAAATAATCAATTGTAATAATTAATATAATTTTATACTTTTGCAGTGTTGTTAACTTTCCAAGTACCTACCTCTATCAGTGAGTGAGTGTTGATAAATTAACAATAATAGATTGATAAATTAACAATGATTGATGACATTCAAAAGAAATTGTTAGCAATCTGTGACAGTCAATGCGAATTTTCGGATGAAATCTTTGTTAATAACAGAGATTTTAGGGTGTTAGTGCGAACGAAATATAATCTTGTAGGATTTGAAGGTGACCATAGTGCATTTTGTGATCATTGGATTACCGAATTTTCTAACCTCACAAAAATATAGTGGATAGTTAGAAAAACTTAGCCAAATCTCACGAAAATGTAATATCGCAAAAAAATTGTCTATATGTCAAATACGCCCAATGCTAAAGTGCATTAATTATTTTTGTTACTAGGTAGGTATTTTGTGAACTTCTATTATTCCATTTAACCCGTTTTTATGTAACATTTTGATTTAAATAAAAATTTCATCTTAAGCAGATTTAAAATTTTTACGCATTTTCATTTATGAAATATTAAGTACATAAACAAACAAAGTAAAATTCACAACTGATATCGTGAATCACGTAGATACACGTAGGCAATAGACACGCGGGTACGTTTTATGCGAACATGAATTTTGGTAAGAGGTGAGTTTGGTAAGATTAGGGTCTGAAGCAGAAAATGATACATTGGACCTACCTTTCGGTTATGAGACCCATGGTTAGACAATCCCCAAGCAACTGACAAAAACATGAGGAAATAGAAGGCAACGAATTGGTTGATAGCCTCGCAAGAAGAGGGGCTGAAGCCCCATTTTTTGAACCCGAACCGTTTTGTGGCTTATCTAAGGGACACATAATGGAGAAGGTCCTAAAATTGGAAAAGGAACAAAACAAGTCCTATTGGAGGAATACTCCAGGCCAAAGACAAGCGAAAAGGTTTATAACCTATTCAACAAAGAATGCCTCAAGGCTTCTCGAACTTGAAAAGTCCGACCTAAGGCTGATCACAGGCCTTCTAACTGGCCATTGCCCCTTGAGATATCATCTCAAGAACGTGGGCATGGCAGAAGATGACAAATGCAGATACTGTGAAGCTGCGGAACATATACTTTGTGAAGGCAAGGTACTAATCCGCATTTGGCGAAAGTACCTAGAACAGGCGGAATTAACGCCTGGAGACATAGGGAAATTAGCTCCCAGGAAAATCGCAAGCTTTGCAAAAACTCTTGAAATCCTGGGCAACAACTTGTTGGGTAATTCGCAAAACACATTTTAGGTCGAGGTGAAGAAAAGCCAACCCAGGGATAAGCGAACAATCTACAATCTACGTTTTATGGAAAACTCTGAACGCGTATATATTTATAATTAAACAATAGGGGCTAGCCATGGGCGTAGTCTGCACTGTGAAAGGCAATTAAAAGCAAAAAAACGTTTTGTAGTTATTTTAATATTTCCATTTCTTACAGATTTTGATTCTCTTTTAATCCTTAATAATGACAGTTTATTTTCAAATTTTCTAATTAAATTCCAGGAATATTAGTAATATATACTGGTTCGTTTTTATCAGACAGTATATGCCTAACTGAAAATAATACTGACTGGTTAATAATGAGTTTAAATATCTGAAAGCAATTATGCTCCATGTAACAATTTTCATATATTATATTTATCGAATAACGAATAATGAAAATTGTATGCGAACGTATTATTAAGCAGCTGTTCAGATTCAAAATAAACCATCTGTTTCCTCTATTTGGTTTTTAGTTAAAATTGTGACTATATAAGGTTCCCTTTTGCTTACAGCAGCCCATTTTTGGAAGACACTATATATTCTTCTGAAATTCTGATAAGAATTTAATTTTAGATCGTTTTTCTTCCAACGGTCGCTTAATAAAAGAAAATTTTAATTTTACGTAGCCAGTCTAAAACATGTTTTAAGTTATTTTCCCAAATTAAGTATGTACCAAAACATTTACGTGCATTTACGTGCATTTACATCTAACGTCGGTTTCTTTCTGATATTTTTATTCTGTCATCAACTGTTGGCTATTTTTATAACACTCTGTATAGTGAAGAAAGTTTTCTCAAAACATTGAAATAGTAATTTAAAAGTGACAGCTTATAGCGAGGGGTAAGAGGTGATGATCTAATCCATTTTGTATTATTGAAAGAAGTGTTCATAATTTACGAATGTATAAATAAATGCAAACATTGTAAACAAATCAATTAATACAATGGTACCATATTAAAAGAAATAGTATATAGTAGTATAGTGGTATAGTGGTATTTTACTTTTATCTAAATCAGATGTAATAATTTCAAAAATTATCAAACATTATTCTACGAAAGCGTAGAAAGGCCATGCAGTTAATATATTTTTTTAAACTCGGAATTCACAATTGCATCTCGGAATTCACAATTGTATCTCGGAATTCACAATTGTATCTCGGAATTCACAACTGTATCTCGGAATTCACAATTGTTAAGTCGGAATTACTAAAGAACTAATAATATAGAGGAATGGTAGATAAAATATGCAATTTTGTCGTATTTGGTTTCTTAATTCTATGATCAGGATGTACGTTCTGGATGATATTACCATCATTACTAGAAACGCAGTGTGCTTGCAACAATTGCTGGTGAAGGGAACTCTGTGTAAATTAAAGGAGTCCTGCCGCTTCGGCAGGTGTTCAGAGTATTTGCCTACCGGTTCCGAGCTTTTGGCTCTCGGCGTCTCGGCAACGCAAAACGGACTCGGACGATGCGGGTTCCTTTTGTTCTTAATAAAGTCGAACAATACAAAGTCAGTACAAATAATGTGAGTGGATCTCTTCAACGGAATTAGTTCTACAAATATTCGAATGCTATACTCGATGCGCGTTTCGCCAACCATATTGGCATCATCTGCAGATGATTAAAACTAATGGAAATTAAACTATATTTGTATTGAATTGATATCATGGTTTAACGCAACCTACTAACCAGTACAAGATCTACTAACCAATAAAGCGGGTTATTTCGGATAAGGTCTTTATCACTATTTATACTGTTTTTACATTTTGCAGTTTTTAAGCTTTCAGATGTATCTAGTTGCCTATTATTTATTCTCTTCCGAATTAATCTTAAGTGTTTGAGCTCTATTCCATGATTGTTATGCTGGGATGGGCAACATTAAATTATTCAGTTTTTCCATTTTTAAGATGGGTCATAATATACTCCTTGAATCTAGTAGACTAGGACTTTTCGCTAGTCCAACATTTTTCAAATTATAACCCTTACAGCTGATTTCCATAAATCCCGGACTTTTCGTTTGATTCAATTTCCCTATGATAAATAACCGGAGGTTAATTAGAAATGTAATAAATTAAAGACAGCAAAATGCATTAGAAATCATAGAAATTGCTAAAAGAGTATGAACAGTGACAAAGGCTTTATTCCAAATATTCCGTTTTATTAGTTAGTAGGTAGTGGTTTGCAAAGTCGAGTCGAGACAGAGTGTAAATACAGTTGGTTGATTGGTTGAATTCGTTGGCATTAGTTTGGTAGAAGTAAAATGAATTCTTAAATTTACTTCAGTTTTAATCACGTCCAGATGGTGCCAACATGGTTAACGAAACGTGCATCCGAGTATTTGTAGAACTATTTCATTCCCATGAATTTCGACTTATCAATTGTGAATTCCGACTTAACAATTGTGAATTCCGAGATACAATTGTGAATTCTGACTTACAATTGTAAATTCCGACTTACAATTGTGAATTCCTACTTACAGTTGTGAATTCTGACTTACAATTGTGAATTCCGAGATACAGTTGTGAATTTCGAGTTAGAAAAAATATATAAATAGCATGGCCTTTCTACGCTTTCGTATTATTCACAGTTGTTGGGCATATAAATCTAATCCATCAGTTTTTCTGAACTCTGTCTAAACCCAGTAGTGTGAGCACAAAAGGAAATAAAATAGAATTCTGTATGCTCCTCAATGATATAAGTTGGAAATTTGTGAAAATCCGTTCTCTAATGATTATTCTACATGAAAATAATTTGTTGGAAATAATTGTTGGCCATTCCGAAAATAGTGCAGGCATGATTTATGAGGCAATGAAGAAATGTGTGGTTGCGCGCGCGAACGTTTGTCATATTCTTACTGTTTTCACAGTCGAAACGAATTGTTACTATTTCTCAAAGATAATCTAACAAACCGATTATTTTGGAATCTTTCATTTAAATAACTATTCTAGGTCTATCGAAATTAACTAATTTCGAAAAGTTTGAGTTCTTAAGTACTGAATTCATTTAAAAATGAATTGTTATACTAATACAATATAAATTATGACGTTTATGTTCGAAATAACTACAAAACATAACATTGATGAGGACTCCATCTGAACCTATGTAAAAGTGGTTTCAGTCAAATGTCATAAAACTGGAGTATGTTATACTTCAAACCATGGTGATTAAAAGTCTCAATGGGCCCAACTCCTCCCAATGAAAGGGATTTTCAAGATCTTTAAGTATAAAGTTTCAAAAATGCAGCTGGCAGGGGCAGTACGTGTCCGCCAAGTATACAGAGTATGTAAGAAAATCCAGGAGGTGATTATATTGCCAATTTCAAGCATAAAAGTTCCAATGAAAGTATGCCCTAACATGCTTCGTAAGGAAGCTTCAACTCTGTAAATAAAGCTCTATAAAAATAAAGAAAGTAGGTTTTTCATAATAATGACACAATTGTTTCATATTGTCAAAATTGTCAAAATAAAATTTAGATCTAGTTGCTGAGACATTATCTGAAAATCGCCTTTTTGACGCCATCTTTTTAGAACTGTAACTTCCTTACGAGGGATTTTAGGACATACTTTCATTAGAACTTTTATAATTGAAATTGGCCATATAATCATCTCCCAAAACGTACTGCTTCTGTCAGCTGCATTTTTCAAACTTTATATCTTCGAAACTCTTGACTTTAGGGACTTAGGCCCATTGAAACTTTTAATCGGCATGGTTTGAAGTACAACATTTCTGAAACCACTTTTTACATAGGTTCAGATACGGGGTCCTTTATTATGTAAACGCAAAATATATTTTTTATGATATATAGATACAAACACTAATATGTAAATAGAACAAGCTCTATATCGATAACGCTTCTTTTTCGAAGTACAGGATATTATTGATATTGGTATTATTGATTGAACGAACACTCTTATTCTAGAGCACAAATCGCGTAAAAAAGACCACTTAGTTATTTTTAACAAAGCGTACTGTCTGTCTGGAAATATTTCACATTTATTATTTATTAATCACCTTTGGACTAGTACTTACTTATGAAAATCAGTTAACGATGGATTGGTTTTGTTTGCATGTGCCATGACTATTATAAATCAAGAGCTACTAGCGGTTGGTTCATTCAAAGTCAATATTGAAGTCAGAAGAAAAAGATTTATGGTGCATTTATTAGCATACTAGTGTTGACAATTAGAAGTTATTTATCCACAACTTGCTAAATATATGTCCGTATTTCAGATAACTTTGTCCATTCGTAGCACTTCCTGGACTACCTATTGTCGTTGATATAACAAGAAGTTTCTCAGCAGAAGGTAAAAGTTTCTGTTTCGTGTGTCAGTTGTACATTCCTAGAACCACGACAACAACTGATATAGGAAATAAGGTGGCAGAAAGTACACCATTCTCTGATCAGAAAAGCTTTGAAAATGCTTATGTTCTAATGCTGTGCTTATTACTCTTCTCTAAATATACTGGAATTTACTCATTGTTCATGCACCCAAAGGAAACTTCGCCCTCTTTGTAAATATTCTACAAATAGTTCATATTGTCGATCAGGTAGTATAGAAGAAGATTATAGGTAGTATAGTATAGGTAGTATAGGCACTTAATACTTTTGAATTTCGAGAAAATTTATTTTTTTACTTCTTCATTATATGAATTACAATTTCCTTATTTGTGATTTTCATTTTTGTTGTGTTCCGGAATATTAAAGATGAAATGAAAAAATCTTGAAAATTAGCTATTTTATTTTATATCAACATCTTTTTATTTGTTTCATTTTTTCAGCATTTTTTTTTTAAATTAAATTATGTTTCTCATAACAAGTTATCTAAGTGCTCACAGTAAAAAATAGAGATGAATATATACGATTTAAAGACTGATAGTAGAATTATTAGGTAATTTCAAAATTGATGACGAACTGATGACGTATTCTTATATGACTTTAAAACAAAACAAAAAAATATCGCAAACTTGTATCATCAAGGAGCACACAGGACATGGGCGCTCACACTATAGGGATAGGTTTGACTCTCACCGAATAACCACATGATAGCCACCGAATAGCCGTAGTCCAGGAGCTACAAAGCCATAGCGAGTCTCGAATGACACGTGGCGCCGCACAGTGGTGCTTGTATTGAAAACATGCGTCAAAAATCGGTAACCTAGCCAATTTTCAATAAAAATTTACGAAACTTGGTAGAGTTAGGTATTTGGATTTGCTAAATTCAGTTTTGCTGCAGACATTTTTTTTCAATATGGCATATCCAAATACCTAACTCTACTAAGTTCCGTAAAGTTTCATAAAAAATTGGTTACAAATTTTTGACGCCTGTTTTCAATAAAAGCACCACTGTGCGCCGGCTTGGCTGTCTCGCTGTGGCTTACTTACAAGCTTCAGGCCGTCTAACTGTGCCTTTATGTAAACATACAATTTAAGAAAAATTTATGGGTATATTAAAAATGCATATAAAAATTAATAACCAAAATTATATTACTACTATGAAATGTACTGCATACCAGCATACCTATACCAGCGCTGTCCTATTGCCTTGAAGTGTATGATGTATAATCATTAGTAGGTTTCAGATTAAACCAAGTGGAAAAACGATACCGCAAAATAAGTAAGTATGGGTTCCTCTAATTATTTATTATCTTCAAGTCTCTTTTTAAGCTAATTTTATGCACGAATCATTTCTCAAATTATATTTACTTTAACAAATTGGCTATAAAAAAAAATAGGTTCACATAGAAATTTTTATTTACAAAATTGTCTTTACTTCAACGAATAATTGAGTAAATATCATCAACATACTTTTTTTAAAAGTTTCATTGGAAAGTCTAATATAGACCATCTATTGAGTGAAAAATGGATTGAATAAATAACTGTCCGATATAGATTCATCAGAATATCAATACATGTAAATAACTTTGTTAAGGTAGGTATTTTTATAAACAGGTACATATGAATGGCCTTTAGGTTTTTGGCGAGTACGAAGATATTTTTGATTATTACTTCAAATTTGTAGCAAAAAATGTGAAATAACTTTGTTTCTAAATTCACCTCGTTCCGAGTTAAAGGCCATTAATTCTTGACAAAACGTCATATGTACCTGTTTATACCTCTAAAACTACTAGAGATATTTTAACAAAATTTTTCACAAAGGGGTTTTAAAAGATGCCCTATGAGATGGTAGTAATCTTTTTAAAAAAAAATCTAATAGAATTTACCTGAAAATTTACCCAATTTTCTCCCCTCTTAGTTCGCACGTCTATGGAATAAACTAAATAGGTGTATGCGCTTTTAGTTACCTTCAAGAGGTATACACCTTAACCAAGTTTAAAATAAATCGATTTATTAATAACTTAGCTACGTAGGTGTTACCGTGAAAAGTGGGACACACTGTATATATATTTTTAAAATTTTGACATCTCTGGTTCTCTTAATATCAAAGTCAGGAAATGTATTTTCTGAATTTTTGTTTCTGTCTGTCTGTCCGCTATTACTCTAAAATAGCTAAATATATATTGATAATTGTGAACATGCGCGGACATCTTGCCAACTTAAAGAAAAAGCTACTTTCTATCGGAGGTCTGGGAAAGTAGGGTAAACTAGTAGGTGAGAAAAAATCAGGGAGAATGGAGAGAAAATGAAAGAAAACGAGTGGGAATGTAGGGAAGATGGTGAGAAAAGGTGATAGAAAGATGAGTAGAAGTGGGAAAGTAGGGAGAGTTGTGAAATAGAGACCGTTGCTGTACGCTATGTCGTCCTGTGACGTATACTTTCCGGTGAGGCCGGAAAGTGGTCACTTTTGGCATCTTAGCAACGGTTCGGTTACTCGGGCGCCACCTTTACATTTTTTTACGTGGGGCAAAGGTCCCACACTAGCCTCTTAACACAGCCTGTTACAGTAGGGCTGGGATAGCTACAGTGGAGAAAACAGTAACTTCCAGTGGGTCAATTTGGGAAAATTGGACTGTTACACAAACAGCAGTAAAACACAGAATTCGGTAAAACAAAATATCTATTTATTTCCTATAAGTTACAGTGATAACGAAACTATTTACAGCACATTCATAACGCACAAAAGAGCAAACCCAGGCTGTGACGTGCTGATGATTACGGTAAGTGCTACCATGCGATACAGTGACGTTACTAAGGTAAGCAGGAGTGAAGCAGCGATATGACGGTAAAAATGGCGGTGACGTACAGTTCGACAGACAATGACAGGTTAAAGGAGTGAATTGCCGAGTTAATCAGGTTACGGGTTGTCATTAAATACCAGGAAGAAACAAGCAGTTACCAAACAAAGCAGCAAAATTAATTATATTAAGGGTCAAACTTGGCTAATACCAGAAATCTCAAAGCTGGAAGAGAGGTATGATTAGTCAAGCGGCATTCTGCAACTCCTGGCCTGTAACAAGGTATGATTAGAGTGGTATGCACACCAACGGTCTCTGGGGAGAGCGGCTAGACCCCAGAGTGGTTAGTGTGCTGATCCTATGCCCACGACGTACCTTCAGGGAAGCGGCTAGACCCTCGGGTACCCCGAGAACACAGGACTCTACCTAACAGAACTAAAGGAATCCTGGAAGTGGCAACCCAGCAGATGCTCTCGTCCTCCTGGCCTGAAATAAATGTATGATTAAGGTGGTACACACACCAACGTTCTCTGAAAAGAACGACTAGATCCCAGAGTCGTTAGTGTGTGGGTTCCATGCCCACGACGTACCTTCAGGGAAACGGCTAGACCCTCGGGCACCCCGAGAACACAGAACTTTACCAGCAACAGTGTTATAGGCAACAAAGAATTATTGAAGCGGCAAAGGCACCAACAGCCTCTGAAAAGAACGACTAGACCGAGTCGTTGGTGCGCCCAACCTATGCCCACGACGTTCCTTCAGGGAAACGGCTAGACCTTCTGGTACCCCGAGAACACAGATCTTACCAAAACAAAGAACAGAAAGATATGAATCCCTAATATCAGCCAAGTCGTTACATGTACCTATTATTTATGAACCTACTCATTTTTCTTCCTGGCGCACGTCCGGTCTGGTAACGGTCTCGAGTCGCACTCCTCGTTCCGGTCTTCTCAGCGGTGACTATAACAGAAGATTCACGGTTAGAGTGGGGAACTCTATATTTGCTGCGTGCAGTAATGACGTAGTCGCGGTAGGAGCAATTTTTAAGGATCGGTACTTGCACAGTTGGCGGGGCTCCTGCTTACTGCTGGACGCGTCTAGAGTCGTGGAGCGGCCGACCACGACTGTTTGATATCACGAGTTTTAATAAAGACTTTCCTCTTTCAACAAGCCGGTAGAGTGGGAGAATGTGCAGACACGGTGCGTAGCGGTAAATGAATACTTGTATTATTTTCAGGTGAAACGGTTAAATGAAAAATATTTTACAAGTCAGAAATCGCGGACTTTACCATTATTTTCTGTCTCCCGGTCTTAGAAAAATTTCACTTACTCTTATTTCCGGAGCTGGCTGCAGTGGGCACGTCTGGTCGCTGTTGGAGCTCGTGAGGAACTGACTGTCTGCTCTCAGTGCCTCGGGTATCTAGTCCACTATCCCCTCTATTCGTGGTAATGACGGGGGAACGGTGCGCGTGGATATTGATTGCCGTAGGCGCAACTTAGTACAGTGTCGCGGAAATATAATTCAAATATTGTAACTTACGTCTGCTGGCGGTTTACCTGGAGAAGGCACTTCTGCTCGCTGTTGTTCACTGGTAGCAACTGAATGCTTTCTGCGGAGATCACGGTTTAGTATGCATTTTCAGAACGGTTGGGCCTGGTGGGGCCTATTAGTTTATGCGGTGATATAATTATTTTTCACAGCCTGGTAACTTTTATTAAATAATTCAACAGAAACATATCTATTTTTGGTAAATATAAATGGTTTATTGGGGTTTAAAATATGCTTCATTACACCCCCCTCTTACTTCATAAAAAAAAATAATGTAATTATTTTTTTTCTTTCTTGCTTTGGTACTGGAAAAAGAAAAATTTACTCAACACTCAACTTCCCTAACTGATTTTAAGGCGCGTATCCCACACCGGTTGCATAAACTTTATTTGGGGGCACGTACACCTTTTACAAATAAAAATCAAAACTAAATTTTTCAAAAATAACAGTGGTAATAAAAACAAATAAAATATTGCTGAGGTCCTCTTGCTACGGCTGGATGCCATACTCCTAGATCCTGGTAGGGAGGATCTTCCTAAAAGAAATACCTAAAATAATGAAAAATTAAACGGTTACTTCTAGTCTTTGATGCTGGATTTCTTTTTCGATTCTTGCGGTGATCAGGTCCCTATGAGAGTAGGTTACGCTGAATTTCTTGGCGTTGTCTCAATCTGGCAGATCGACGGGTAACGTACTCGGGCGGGACAGGCGGCCGGTTTTCTTGGCCAGGAAACGAGGTTGGTGGTCTCCTGGAAGGTTTCTTCTTGGCGGCCTGTTCTGTCCTTGGCGGCTCGTTGAAAGCTACATGTGGTTTCAAGTCCTTAATATGGATACGGGTCAGTTTCTTTCCAGTATCCAACTTCAAATTGTAAACCACGGGGGATACGACTTGGGTCACGGTGTACGGTCCAGAATATTTCGGAGCTAACTTAGACGCAAAACCTTTAATAGCCGAGGAGAGGGGATGTTCTCGTTTCATGACTCAGTTGCCCACGTGATACTGGATATCCCGGCGTCGTAGGTTGTAATATTTGCTCTGGGAGGTATATGCTTGGGCAAGCTTTATCCTAACCAGTTCGAACATTTCCTGTAACTTTTTTAGGCGGTCGGTATGAACGGTTGGGATCTGATTATCCTCATCTTCGTTGGGTTCGGTAGCTTCGTTGGTTTCGGCTTGGTATACGGTGGCTGGTAGCGAAATTTCTCTTCCAAAGTTCAGAAATGCGGGTGAAAATCCGGTTGATTCATGTTTGGCACTTTTGATAGCTAGCTGAAAGCTATTCAAATATTGGTCCCATTTCCGATGATCGTGTTCGCAGTATTGTGCTATCATAGACTTGATAGTGCGATTGGCTCGTTCAACTAGATTTTCCTGTGGTGTGTACGGTGGTGTGAAACGGTGCTGGATACCAAATTCGTCCAATAATGACTGGAACATACGGGTGTCGTACTGGGTACCATTATCCGTGATTACGGTACGCGGACATCCGAAGCGGGTGATGACTTCATCATAGAGAGCTTGGGAGCTTGGCTGACATTGCGGGCGGTGGCACTTCGTAGGGGTCGGCACTGGATTCATTTCGTAAAACGGTCTTGAAACACTACCAGGTAGCTGTTCCCTTTACTAGATCTAGGCAGCGGTCCTACTAGGTCGGTGCTGACAGTTTCCCAGGGTTGGCGGCTGATGGACGGTTGCATGGCTCCTGGTGTTTGCTGCTGGGAGATCTTGTAACGTTGGCACTGCATACAGCTACGTACATATCTGACGATGTCGCGGAACATTCCTGGCCAGTAGTACTTCTGTGTTATCCGGGCGGTGGTTTTGGCAATTCCCATATGTTCAGCGGACGGAGCATCGTGGTTTTCTTGCAAAACCGTCGTCCGGAGTGGTGTTGGTACGCCTAGCTTCCACCGGTCGTATTGGTCGGGTTCGGTTAAGTCCCTAGAGTCCCAGAAGTGGCGGTACAGCCGGTCATTACGTACACAGTAATCCGGATTGGCTTCGGGGTTTTTCTCAACTTCCGACTTCTTCCGTCTGTACCAATAGTTTGGTGCCTCATTCACAGCACGTAATTCTTCGGTACCCGTGGCGGGAGAAGGTCCTTCCAATGGTTGACGTGACAGTGCATCAGCTACACGGTTTAAGCTTCCTTTACGGTACTTAATCTCAAAGTCATACTGTTGCAAAAATATGCTCCAGCGAGCTAGGCGGCCAGTCGGACTTTTGATAGAGTGTAACCAGCGGAGGGACTGGTGATCGGTCAAGACGGCGAAGTGGTACCCTTCGAGGTACGGTCTCATCTTCTCTATTCCCCACACGATGGCCAAACATTCCCTTTCCGTTACGGAGTAGTTCATCTCGGCGGGAGTTAAGGTTCGGCTGGCGTAGGCAATCACTCGGTCATGTCCCTCAATTTCCTGTGTCAAGGCTATCCCTAAACCTTGGTCTGAGGCGTCGGTTTGTAGGGTGAACGGCTTCTTGAAGTCGGGACAGGTCAAAACTAGAACCTTAGTCAGACACTTCTTCAGTTGCCCAAAAGCTTCTTCCTGTTCGGTGTCCCATTTGAAACGGTGGTTCTTTTTCAAGAGTCGGGTTAACGGAGTCACAATTTGGGAGAATGCTGGTACGAATAGTCTGTACCAAGAGGCAACACCAAGAAAACGACGGACGTCTCGCACGTTTCGAGGTGTGGGAAACTTTTCAATGGCCTCCACTTTCTCTGGATCGGTATTGATGCCTTCCGCGGTAACCACATGTCCTAGGTAACGTAGCGACTTTTTACAGAACTGACATTTCTCGGGGTTCAGCTGTAGATTAGCCATTCTCAGTCGGCGGAATACTTCATGTAGATTCTTCAGGTGATCTTCAAAAGTTTCACCCAGGACTATAATGTCATCCAAATATGCGAATGCATACGGTTCCATATCAGGTCCAATAATTCGGTCCAAGAGTCGTTGAAAAGTAGCAGGTGCGGAATGAAGTCCAAACGGCATAACTCGGAAATGGAACAGCCCTCGTCCTGGTACGGTGAAAGCTGTGATAGGCTTGCTTTCGACAGAGAGTGGTATTTGCCAGTATCCTCGTTTTAGATCTATACTAGAAATGTAACGATCTTTTCGGAGTTTGTCCAGTATTGCACATTGATGTACGGTAGTGGATAGGCATCTTTTTCCGTGACCTCGTATACTTTCCGAAAATCTATGCAGAAACGGCTAGACCCCAGAGTGGTTAGTGTGCTGATCCTATGCCCACGACGTACCTTCAGGGAAGCGGCTAGACCCCGGGTACCCCGAGAACACAGGACTCTACCTAACAGAACTAAAGGAATCCTGGAAGTGGCAACCCAGCAGATGCTCTCGTCCTCCTGGCCTGAAATAAATGTATGATTAAGGTGGTACACACACCAACGTTCTCTGAAAAGAACGACTAGACCCCAGAGTCGTTAGTGTGTGGGTTCCATGCCCACGACGTACCTTCAGGGAAACGGCTAGACCCTCGGGCACCCCGAGAACACAGAACTTTGCCAGTAAAAGTGTTACAGGCAACAAAGAATTATTGAAGCGGCAAACGCACCAACAGCCTCTGAAAAGAACGACTAGACCCCCGAGTCGTTGGTGCGCCCAACCTATGCCCACGACGTACCTTCAGGGAAACGGCTAGACCTTCTGGTACCCCGAGAACACAGATCTTACCAAAACAAAGAACAGAAAGATATGAATCCCTAATATCAGTCAAGTCGTTACCTGTACCTATTATTTATGAACCTACTCACTTTTCGTCCTGGCCCACGTCCGGTCTGGTAACGGTCTCGAGTCGCACTCCTCGTTCCGGTCTTTTCAGCGGTGACTATAACAGAAGATTCACGGTTAGAGTGGGGAACTCTATATTTGCTGCGTGCAGTAATGACGTAGTCGCGGTAGGAGCAATCTTTAAGGATCGGTACTTGCACAGTTGGCGGGGCTCCTGCTTACTGCTGGACGCGTCTAGAGTCGTGGAGCGGCCGACCACGACTGTTTGATATCACGAGTTTTAATAAAGACTTTCCTCTTTCAACAAGCCGGTAGAGTGGGAGAATGTGCAGACACGGTGCGTAGCGGTAAATGAATACTTGTATTATTTTCAGGTGAAACGGTTAAATGAAAAATATTTTACAAGTCAGAAATCGCGGACTTTACCATTATTTTCTGTCTCCCGGTCTTAGAAAAATTTCACTTACTCTTATTTCCGGAGCTGGCTGCAGTGGGCACGTCTGGTCGCTGTTGGAGCTCGTGAGGAACTGACTGTCTGCTCTCAGTGCCTCGGGTATCTAGTCCACTATTCCCTCTATTCGCGGTAATGACGGGGGAACGGTGCGCGTGGATATTGATTGCCGTAGGCTCAACTTAGTACAGTGTCGCGGAAATATAATTCAAATATTGTAACTTACGTCTGCCGGCGGTTTCCCTGGAGAAGGCACTTCTGCTCGCTGTTGTTCACTGGTAGCAACTGAATGCTTTATGCGGAGATCACGGTTTAGTATGCATTTTCAGAACGGTTGGGCCTGGTGGGGCCTATTAGTTTATGCGGTGATATAATTATTTTTCACAGCCTGGTAACTTTTATTAAATAATTCAACAGAAACATATCTATTTTTGGTAAATATAAATGGTTTATTGGGGTTTAAAATATGCTTCATTGCAGTCCTTTAAAAGAGTTGCTGATTTTAGAATTAATTACTTTAGGAATTAGGAACATTGTGTTAAGTTCTCTCTTCTGATGAAAATCTGAAATAATCTCAGCTAGTAGTTTGACATCACTCTAAACCCTTCTAATTGAGATAAGCAATTTTTTTATTATCAATAGATTAAACATTTCCTGTCCACAATTTTTGTTGGTATATATAAAAGGAAATTTTGGAAAAAATGTATATGTATGTATCTCTGTTCATCGAAATTACACTTATACCGTGATATACAAACAAGGTCCTATTATGTATTTGTTCAATATTCCATACGACACACTTACACCAAAAATTGCTTGGTTGCGTCTAGCTCCCTTGAAATTTGAAGGAATTGTCATATTTATCGTTATTTTCATTTTTTATAAAGCGTTTCATGTCCAAATTCATGCAAGAAATGTACGCAAATTTGAAAAATTAAGCATTTTGCTTGCTCGAGACAAACTCATGAGAACAGTACATTCGATACGTTTTGAATTACTGTCGTATTACACTGCATAATTCTTATGTTCATTTTTAAACTTTTCCCATTTTGATGGTTTATATTTACGTGTCTCAAATAAATTTTATAAAATTCGTACGTATGTTAGCTACTATTACTACTATCTATATTAACTATAATTATGACTTTAACTCAGTTTGCTATTTTATAAGTGCGGAATGAGAAGAATAAAATTAAAGAACGAAATTATATTTTTAATACGATATGTGGATAAATTAACCTATAAATATTTTTAAGGACTAGAAGATCGAGCTATAGATATAATGCTATCGGTATGTCCAAACAAAAAAAAAGAGAGAAAAACGTGTATTATTTTCAAGCTAAAATCACTGCTTAGCAAAATATTTAATCAAAAAATTTAATTTCTTGTGCAATTATTGAACTTGACGAAGGGCAAGGTACCATAATAATAATAATATTAATAATAATAATAATAATAATAATAACCGACAGCCGACAGCCTCCACGCGGTGCTCCCCGGGCAACAGGTAGAGGTGACTCTGCCTGGCAGATGTCGGACGTGGGCCCTCAGGGCTAACCACCCTGAGGACCCAAATCTCTGGTTCACGACCACGACAGAGAACGGGCCCCTCATAATAGACCCCAGTCGGATGGGGGTTGGAGACAAGTGGGAGGGGCCATACCGGACGGTCTTAATGCGCAGCTCGCAGACGGAAGCATCCTACGACATCTGGATGCCGGAGAGACCTACACGTACCTGGGTGTGGAGCAACATCACATCCAGGACGTGAAACAAGTTAAGGATACTCTCCGCGGCAAGTACAGACACCGGCTCCGAAAGATTTGGTCTTCTGAACTTTCGGGGAAGAACAAGGTGTCTGCAACTAATATGCTTGCCGTTCCGATTCTGCTCTACTCCCTCGGAGTAGTTAAGTGGACGCTAGATGAGTTGCGCCAATTGGATAGGGATACCCGCAAGATGATGCATGTTCACAGGAGCATCCATCCTAGGTCGTCCGTTCCTCGAGTGTACCTCCCACGCCAACGGGGGGGCCGAGGACTCTTGAGTCTGGAGTGTGCGCATGGCAGAGTAGCGCTGAGTGTGGCATGCAACGTCCTCAGGAGCTCGGACCCACTCCTGCGGTTTGTGAGAGATCATGAAACTGCAGGAGTTGGCGCATTTTTATTCAAGGCAGCACGTAAGGCCGCAGATGATCTCGGTCTCGTATTCGACTTCAGGAGGAGGCGAGGAGGCCGGCGAGGTGCTGAACTAGAATCAGTAACTGAGCTTGCGCCAAATCGTCTGATAGCCCAAATTAAAGCTGCCGAGCAGAGAAATCTACTCAGGCAGCACGTCGATAAACCCATGCACGGCGTATTTTATAACAACATAGAGACGCTGGGTGTATCGACAAAGCTGACCTTCGCTTTCTTAGGGTCAGCAGGGCCAAAATCGGAGACCGAAGGATTCATTGTGGCCTGCCAAGATGGTGTTATTAACACCCTGGTCTACCGCAGTCGCGTTATGGGTGTGGAGGTCCCTGACATTAATTGTAGGACCTGCCGTCAGGCGCCGGAGTCGCTCATGCACTTACTATCTGCATGTACGGTATATGCGACTTCGGCCTACATCCATAGACATAACGCGGCTCTACGAGTGCTATACTACCACCTTCGGCACTCGTACGAAGTAGACCAAACACCAGTGCTGCCTTACGTCCCCGGAGAGATCGAGTCCGTTGTCGAGAACGAGAAGTGCCGAATATATTGGAACTACTCGTTTCCGACGGTCAGGCAAATTCAGGCAAACAAGCCTGACATAGTCCTCCTAGACCACCAAACCAAGATGATGTATGTCATCGAGTTCTCGGCACCTGCCGAGACAAACATCATCTTGAAGGAGGGCGAAAAACGGGCTAAATACCGAGATCTCCGGTATGAGCTCCGAGTGCTATACCCAGACTACTCGGTCAAGATGGTCGTCCTGATAATCGGTGTACTTGGTGGAATGAGTGGAAAAGTCAGCCGAGTGGTTGGCAGGCCAAATGCAGAAGGCAGTTATCCTGGGGTCCCTTCGTCTTCTTAGGGCACACGAATCTGGCATCTACAGTCACTAACCCTGCGGGACGCGGGGAGTGGCTGCAGATAATCCGCTGGCGCTTCTCCCGTGAGAATGTCGGAGACACGGGAGAACTGTCCAGCATCGCACACGCGACAAAAAAATAATAATAATAATAATAATAATAACTACTGCTATTATCCGTTTCGCTCCGGAAAACTCGTGGATACAACTGCGGTACCCCCGGCGATAAGAGGCATAAGGTCACTCATCTGTTTTACATGGATGACCTTAAACTTTATGCCTCCGGGGAGAGGGACCTACACCAGTCCCTCAGGGTGGTACAGGAGTACACGCAGGCTGTCGGTGTGGAGTTCGGGTTGGACAAATGTGCACTGGTCCATCTCAAGAGAGGACGATGCGGGAACTACGGAGAGGACGCGCAGCTCGTGGACGGAAGCATCTTACATCATCTAGATGCCGGAGAGTCGTATACTTACTTGGGTGTCGAGCAACGCTCCACCCAAGAAGTGAGTGTAGTGAAAAACGCTCTCCGCGGCAAGTA
Source organism: Rutpela maculata (assembly GCA_936432065.2). Lineage (NCBI taxonomy): Eukaryota > Metazoa > Arthropoda > Insecta > Coleoptera > Cerambycidae > Rutpela > Rutpela maculata. Next base: position 155,723,317 of record OW386286.2, on the reverse strand, counting down.
TCAGCACCGACTCCGACAGATCTGGTCTTCAGAACTGTCGGGGAAGAACAAGGTGTCTGCTACCAACATGCTTGCCGTTCCGATCCTACTCTACTCCTTTTGAGTAGTGAAATGGACTCGAGAGGAGTTGCGTCAACTCGACGTAGGAACCCGCAAGAAGATGCATCTCAATAGGAGTTTGAATCCTAAATCGTCCGTTCCACGATTATACCTCCCACGACATCGGGGAGGCCGTGGACTCTTAAGTTTGGAGAGTCTCCATAATAGGATGGTTCTGGATGGAGCCTGTAAGGTCATCAGGAGTTCGGATCCCCTCCTCTGCATGGTCCGGGAACATGAAAATGCAGAGGTAGGAGCCTTTTTAAGGCAGCACAGAGAGCAGCCGATGAACTTGGTCTCTTCTTCGACGTCGAGCGGGTATATCCCGACTCTGTCACCGAGTTGGAACCTGCTCGACGAAAAGACCAGATTAAAGCTGCAGAACACAACATCTTTCTGCAGCTTCACACGGATAAGCCAATGCATGGAGTTTTCTATAAAAATATAGAAAACCTTGGCTTATCCGAAAGGCTGACCTTTGCCTTCTTAAGGTCAGCCGGGCTGAAGTCTGAGACCCAGGGATTCATAATGGCTTGCCAGGATGGTGTATTTAACACCCTCGTCTATCGTAGTCGTGTCATGGGTATAGAGGTCCCTGATGTCAGCTGCAGGGCCTGCCGCAGGGCCCCAGAAACTCTTATGCACTTGCCGTCGGCTTGTCCGACATATGCAGTCTCGGCCTATATTCACAGACACGACGGAGCCTTACGAGTGCTTTATTACCATTTAAGGCACTCGTATGAGATAGACGAAACACCAGTGCTGCCTTATGCTCCGGGGGATATTGAGTCCGTTGTGGGAAATGAGAAGTGTCTAATAGATTGGAACTACTCTTTTCCCACCGTCAGGCAAATACAAGCCAACAAGCCTGACGTAGTCCTCTTCGACCATCAACTCAAGACAATGTTTGTCGTGGAGTTCTCGGCTCCCGCGGAGAACAACATTGTCTTGAAGGAGGATGAAAAACGGACAAAATATCGAGATCTGCTCTTCGAACTCCGCAGACTGTATCCAAACCATACTGTTAAGATAGTGGTACTGATTATAGGAGCCTTCGGTGGAACGAGACACACACTGCTTTCGGAACTTAAGATCATACCGGCATGCCGAAATTCGGCAGAGGTCTTGGCCGGCAGAATGCAGAAGGCCGTCATCCTCGGTTCATTACGTCTGCTCAGGGCACACGATTTTCGGACCCAGTAGTCACTTACCCCACGGGCGTGGGGAGTGGCTACCGGTACTATCAGCTCCCCTCTGTGAGGATCGGAGCCACAGGAAGGGTGACTGGGTTTTAGCTAGTTAAAGAAATAATAATAATAATAATAAGCAGGAGGGGCTAACCGTCATCTATCTAGCCTTTGGTGAGTAGCGCCACCACTTACTCCAGCTGGGGATGCAAAATCGAACCGGCAGCCCTGGCGCATCCGGGAGGGGAGAGCGTCTTCCCCTCTGGTGTCGGTCGTGGGCTTGCTGGGCTAACCACCCACAAGCCCAAACCTCCGGTTCCTATTGGCCGAGGACAGGGCCCCCACGATCGACCCCGTTCGGATAGGGGTCAAGGACAAGGTGGTGGGGCCCAACAAGATCGACAGCCCAATGTTGACTACCGCGACGAACAAGGACGCTTTGAGTGGACAGATGAACTGAGGGACAACCTTATGCAGTGCTACGAAAGCAGTGAGCCCGCACGAAGGGGATACATGGGGCGAATGCATGTTCTGTGGTGTGCAAGGCATCCAGAACACAACGCCTTCACGCCACAAAACCTGCGTGATTATGTGTCCCACCTTCGTCGCAGGGGCTACGTGAGAACTGCTCCTAAGCCGATGAATGAGGTGGCCGAAGGTCCGCCGAATGAACCGGTTGAGGTTGCAGTCCCAGTTGTTCCACCAGTACCAGAGGGCCTCAGTACCAGAAGGGGGTTGCACAACATAAAACCCCCCCGGGCCACAAGATCTGGCCAGAGTGGATGCAGAACTTCGTGCAACGCTACCAGAAGAGGCTGACATCTGGCACATAAATTGTGCCGTGTATGTTGCCGCTCAACGCTTGTCTCAGGTATAGAGGCGGAACAGTGCTTCTCCACAAGAGTGAGCGAGACGGCGCATACACAAGATGGAAGCCAAGATCCGGTCGGCGAGGCAACACGCATCCCGTATCCAATATGTGATGGACTATATGGCGGCCAATAGGCCTTTCACGCCTAAAGTGCGGCGAGTAGCCGCCAACTTAAGACGCGTTCATCACACACTCAATGGGACAGTGCTGCAAACCACCAAACAGCACTGCCTCGACAGGATACGGATGCTAGTGTCTTGTAAGAAGTCTCTAGTGAGGCGGGCGAGGGGGCTAGCGGAAAATCAACTTTTCCGCAAAAAGCCCTCGCGCCTTTTTGAACCACCTCAGCGTGTTGCTGAAAATCCGCCGACTGCAAATCAGGTGGAAAACTTCTGGAAAATGTTGTACGAACAGAAGCTTCCACTCAACAGAGACTCTCCACCCTGGCACACTTTGAAACCTTTTGTCAAAGGTTTCAGCAAGCACAACAGGTGTGCCAACCGATAACCCAGAAGAGGTTCGAAGAGCTCTTGAGGGCTCTAAGAACTTTGCTGCTCCAGGTCCCGACGGGATCAATAACTTTTGGTGGAAAAAATTATCCAGTACCCACCACCATTTAGCCAGAATTTTCAATTCATGGCTAAATGGGGAGCAGCAAATTCCTTCTTGGGTTGTCGAGGGGCGGACAGTGCTGATCCCGAAGAATGGAGATTTGTCAAACCCAAAGAACTACCGGCCGATAACCTGTTTAAACGCATGTTACAAGGTGTTTACGCGCATCTTGCACATGCGAGTGCTCCACGCAGTTGAACCGGTTTACGAGCGGATATATGAGCAACGAGGGTCAAAGAGAGGTATCGCTGGCTGCAAGGAGAACCTAATGATTGACAGGTGTGTCACGCAGGACTCCAAGCAGTATAGGCGTAACCTCTTCATGGCCTGGATCGACTACCGCAAGGCATTTGACATGACATCGCACGAGCTTATTGTACACTTGCTCCGATGTCTTGCGGTACCTGGTCCCGTAGTGAGATGCATCGAAGAACTGATGCCGCTCTGGAGGACTCGCTTTACCATTACATCGGGTAATGATAGGGTCCAGACGGAGTCGGTAACATTCAGAAGGGGAGTATTTCAGGGAGACTCCCTCAGCCCCCTTCTATTTTGCATCTCACTACTGCCATTATCCGTTTCGCTCCGGAAAACCCGTGGATACAACTGCGGTACCCCTGGCGATAGGAGGCATAAGGTCACCCATCTGTTTTATATGGATGACCTTAAAATTTATGCCTCCGGAGAGAGGGACTTACACCAGTCCCTCAAGGTGGTACAGGAGTACATGCAGGCTGTCGGCATGGAGTTCGAGTTAGACAAATGTGCACTGGTCCATCTCAAGAGAGAACGATGCGGGACCTACGAAGAGGACGCGCAGCTCGTGGACGGAAGCATCTTACATCATCTAGATGCCGGAGAGTTGTACACTTACTTGGGTTCCGATGCTACTCTACTCCTTTGGAGTAGTGAAATGGACTCGAGAGGAGTTGCGTCAACTCGACGTAGGAACCCGCAAGAAGATGCATCTCAATAGAAGTTTGCATCCTAAATCGTCCGTTCCACGGCTATACCACCCACGACATCGGGGAGGCCGTGGACTCTTGAGTTTGGAGAGTCTCCATAATAGGATGGTTCTGGATGGAGCCTGTAAGGTTATCAGGAGTTCGGATCCCCTCCTCTGCATGGTCCGGGACCATGAAAGTGCAGGAATAGGAGCATTTTTGTTTAAGGCAGCACAGAGAGCAGCCGATGAACTTGGTCTCTCCTTCGACGTCGAGCGGGTAAATCCCGACTCTGTCACCTGCTCGACGAAAAGCCCAAATTAAAGCTGCAGAACACAACATCTCTCTGCAGCTTCACACGGATAAGCCAATGCATGGAGTTTTCTATAAAAATGTAGAGAACCTTGGCTTATCCGAAAGGCAGATCTTTGCCTTCTTAAGGTCAGCCGGGCTGAAGTCTGAGACCGAGGGATTCATAATGGCTTGCCAAGATGGTGTATTTAACACCCTCGTCTATCGTAGTCGTGTCATGGGTATAGATGTCCCTGATGTCAGCTGCAGGGCCTGCCGCAGGGCGCCAGAGACTCTTATGCACTTGCTGTCGGCTTGCCCGATATATGCAGTCTCGGCCTATATCCAAAGGCACGATGGAGCATTACGAGTGCTTTATTACCATTTAAGGCACTCGTATGGGATAGACGAAACACCAGTGCTGCCTTACGCTCCGGGGGATATTGAGTCCGTTGTGGGAAATGAGAAGTGTCTAATTTATTGGAACTACTCTTTTCCCACCGTCAGGCAAATACAAGCCAACAAGCCTGACGTAGTACTCCTCGACCATCAACTCAAGACAATGTTCGTCGTGGAGTTCTCGGCTCCCGCGGAGAACAACATTTTCTTGAAGGAGGAGGAAAAACGGACAAAATATCGAGATCTGCTCTTCGAACTCCACAGACTGTATCCAGACCATACTGTTAAGATAGTGGTACTGATTATAGGAGCCCTCGGTGGAACGAGACACACACTGCTTTCGGAACTCAAGATCATACCGGCATGCCGAAATTCGGCAGAGATCTTAGCCGGCAGAATGCTGAAGGCAGTCATTCTTGGTTCATTACGTCTGCTCAGGGCACACGATTCCCGGACCCAGTAGTCACTTGCCCCACGGACGTGGGGAGTGGCTACCGGTACTACCAGCTCCCCTCTGTGAGGGTCGGAGCCACAGAGAAGGGTGACTGGTTTTTAGCTCGATAATAATAATAATAATAATAATATGTCCATGTCGGCATGGAATTTGGGTTGGACAAGTGTGCACTAGTCCACATCAAGAGAGGACGATGCGGTGACTACGGAGAGGATGCGCAGCTTGTGGACGGAAGCATCTTACATCATCTAGATGCCGGAGAGTCGTACACTTACTTGGGTGTCGAGCAACGCTCCACCCAAGAAATGAGTGTTGTAAAAAACGCTCTCCGCGGCAGGTATCAGCACCGACTCCGACAGATCTGGTCTTCAGAACTGTCGGGGAAGAACAAGGTGTCTGCTACCAATATGCTTGCCGTTCCGATCCTCCTCTACTCCTTCGGAGTAATTAAATGGAATCAAGAGGAGCTGCGACAACTCGATGTAGGAACCCGAAAAAAGATGCATCTCTATAGGAGTTTGCACCCTAAATCGTCCGTTCCACGGTTATATCTCCCACGACATCGGGGAGGCCGTGGACTCTTGAGTTTGGAGAGTCTCCATAACAGGATGATTCTGGATGGAGCCTGTAAGTCCATAAGGAGTTCGGATCCCCTCCTCTGCATGGTCCGAGACCATGAAAGTGCAGGAGTTGGAGCCTTTTTGTTTAAGGCAGCACGCAGAGCCGCCGATGAACTCGGTCGGGTCTTCCACGCTGAGCGGGTTAATCACGACTCTGTCACCGAGTTGGAACCTGCTCGGCAAAAAGCCCAAGTCAAAGCTGCTGAAATTGATTTATTTCTGCAGCTACACTCGGATAAGCCATTGCACGGAGTCTTCTATAAAAATATAGAAGACCGCGGCACCAGTGCTGCCTTACGCTCCGGGGGATATTGAGTCCGTTGTGGGAAATGAGAAGTGTCTAATTTATTGGAACTACTCTTTTCCCACCGTCAGGCAAATACAAGCCAACAAGCCTGACGTAGTACTCCTCGACCATCAACTCAAGACAGTGTTCGTCGTGTAGTTCTCGGCTCCCGCGGAGAACAACATTGTCTTGAAGGAGGAGGAAAATCGGACAAAATATCGAGATCTGCTCTTCGAACTCCGTAGACTGTATCCAGACCATACTGTTAAGATAGTGGTACTGATTATAGGAGCCCTCGGTGGAACGAGACACACACTGCTTTCGGAACTTAAGATCATACCGGCATGCCGAAACTCGGCAGAGGTCTTAGCCGGCAGAATGCAGAAGGCCGTCATTCTCGGTTCATTACGTCTGCTCAGGGCACACGATTCCCGGACCCAGTAGTCACTCACCCCACGGGCGTTGGGAGTGGCTACCGGTACTACCAGCTCTCCTCTGTGAGGGTCGGAGCCACAGAGAAGGGTGACTAGTTTTTAGCTAGCTAAAAAAAAAAAAAAATAATAATAGTGACTTTATTAGGCGAAGTTCAGTCCAAAGACTGCTCTTAATATGATTAGTAGACATGCTTTTAGAGAGCAGAATATTTACTAACGTAGTATTTTTGTCGAACTCCTCTGTACATTTTCTTAAATATGTAATGAATAAAAATCAGACAGCAACCAACAACTATTATCCGGACTAATGTCCCGCCGAGCACTGGATTACGAATTACAAGCCTAGCCGTGTAAATGCAATAACTGTGCATTGCCACAAACTGCTAAAGTTTCGATTGCACCAAACACTAGCCGAAAGACTTCTTCTCACTCAAAGGAGCTCTGGTGCCAGCCATTCCACACCACTTGCAGACTGCAGTTTCGAGCTGTTGGTTCTCGTCAGTGCAAGGTAAGTCCGGAATGACTTACAATCTTGATACATGACGAGATTTATAAAACCACAACATGCAACAAAAGCGGTGGGCTCCATCTAGCGGCAGATGTTCATTGCAATCTAAGTAGCAGTTGCCCTGACATGGGCATAGTTAATAGATATGCTTTTAGAGGTCAGAATATTTACTAACGTACTATTTTTATCGACCTCTTCTATACAGTTAAGTGCAATAACTGTGTATTTCCATAAAACGCTGAAGTTTCGATTCCAACAAACACCAACCGAAAGTCTTATTTCTTCTCAAAGGAATTGTATACCAGTGAATGCTAATTCTCTTTTCCATAATCATATCAATGAAACAAAGAGATGAAAATTAACAGCACTACGACATCGTGTAACTTTACCTGCTCGAAATATACATAGGAATACATTGGGGACGGAATAGTTGTTGCTTCGCAAATAATTAATTTATTTAAAACAGCACAGAAATTATTTCCTTTAAAACCTTGCGCCCGTGGCACCTACTCTGAGAGACCCTGCTGAGATACATATGAGCAGCATTTTTTAGTATTTGCGTCTATGTAGCGTCCTCATTTAGCCGCTAGTTTGTGGACAGCAAATGACGTAAGTGTAGATGTTGCTGTTTTAAAAATATCTCTAAAAAAATTCTGTGAGACCCAGCGCCATCAGAAAGACGATTTCTTAGGTGTTCTATTATTTAATCTCGTAAGTACATTTTTAAAATTACTTCTTTATAATTTGTGGTTTACGGATAATTTTATAGATATGAGTTACGAAGAAAAACAAACACGATTAAGTCGGCTTTGGGAGGAAATCGAAAGTGCGAAGGAACCCGATGACGATGAAGGAAAATTAATTACGGATTACGATTTGATTGAAAACCGCGATTCTGATAGTGAAACGGAGCAAGGACATGAAGAAGATGATATTGAGAATTCTCCCCCGTCAAAAATTACACGGGTTCCATCCTTCATTTTGAAGAATGGAACAACCATATGGAAAAACAATGTCCTAATAAAAAAGTTAGAACTCGTCAAAATAATATTGTTATTCGCTTACCTGGAGGGAGAGCGGTTGCAAAAAATGCCAAGTCCATTTTGGAATGCTGGTCACTATTTCTTTCAGATGAAATCCTGCAAACCTTTGTTGACAACATGAACCTATATATAGCAGAATTAGGCGGTAAATATAAAGAGGCGCAAAGCCTACAGATTTGAATGAAATAATAGCTTTATTTGGCCTATTGTACAGGGTGGCGTCCTGAAAAGAAATCGTCTATGTACCACAGAGCTTTGGGACAGAACGGAACAGGTAGTGAACGATTTTGGCTTACTATGTCTCAACACCGTTTCTTGTTTTTACTGCGATGCTTACATTTCGATGATCTTTCTACCAGAGATGAAAGAAAAGAAAATAAATATGGAATAATAATTTTTGCTTTTGGATGCAACTATGTACTATGTTTCAAATTTCGAAGTTTATGTTGGAAAACAGCCGGAAGATCAATTTTGCGTAAATAATTATACATACAGTGCTGTTCTGAGATTAACAGAACCTATATAAGGAACATATAATGTTAATAAAAATCATTTAACATTAATACTATCGCCATCTATGTTTGAAAGGTGATATTAAAGTGTACCGATGACTGTTGGTTCTCTTCCGTATCGCTATGACCATTCGGCGAAATACTGTTCCTCTGGCTCGCCACGTGTGAAGAAGCACAGGTCGTTAAAAAATTTTAATAATTTTATAACATTTGCTATATTAAATAACAAAATGAAGATAAATAAAAAGAAAGACAAAAATAAAAGAAGGAGTTTTTGGCTACAGAGTCATGCTGCCTAGTAAGTTTTTATTAATTTTTTTTTTGTAAAATTGTTAACCTTAAAAAATTATTTCAGATATTATAGTCTAGGTGCCCGCGTACAAAAATGCAATTTATACATTTCCTCGTATAACTTCTTGTACAGCATAATTGCGCCTAGTCTATCACTTTTATCCTTTGCGGAAATTTTCGTAAATGCGGCGTTCCTCCTTGGAATGAAAAAGACGATTTCCACGCGTCGGACTGGAAAATCGGCAAATATATTGTGTCCGACAATTCGAAAATTGGATTCTACATATATATTCTATATATTTCTACAAACTGTCCGACAAAAATTTTGTCTACCACCCTAAACAACATAACATAACTTTAAAGCATTTATTGATAACCAGCTAATATTTTCAAGGTTGCTTAATAAAAATATGTAGAATCCAATTTTCGAATTGTCGGACAAAATATATTTGCCGATTTTCCAGTCCGACGCGTGGAAATCGTCTTTTTCATGCCGAGGAGGAACGCCGCGTTTACGAAAATCTTCGCAGAAGAAAAAAGTGATAGACTAGGCGCAATTATGCCGTACAATAAGTTATACGAGGATATGAATAAATTGCATTTATGTACGCGGGCACCTAGACTATTACTTTGTCTATAGAAGATAGTCTTCTAAAATAGAAAACTAAAGGTAACAAATTCATATAAGGAACCCATCGTTACAATATTTCGGGTAAACAGACAATCACAAGTTGATCCGGGATATCCCAAACTGCAGGAACTTTCATAAAACAGAGAAACAGATTTCCATACCTGAAAACAAAAACAATTCAAATTAATTCAGGAATTTTACTGAAAATCACGAAAATTGTATAAAATAATTCAAAAACAATAAATAAGAAATCAAGAGAATTGTGTTAAAACTCTAAAATTAATTCAGTGTGTGCGTAAGGACTTTCAAAGAAAAGGAAGGCATCAGTAAATGTAAAATTCATGATTTCTTGAAACCAGGGTTCATGTTAAAAACAGTGGAAATCAAAGACTATTACCTAACTTTAATCCGTGATACGCATCCCTAACTTCATTATTCTATCTAGTTCTTGTTTAAAGTTTAAAAGTTACCATCATCTACCAAAATTTTGAGCTGTCACTGGTCAATTCAATATTTAAACTATTAAAACTTTATTTCTCATTACAAGATGTTACCAGTTGAAAGAAGACACTGCGAAGAACATTTATAAAATGATTTAGGTTCGATAAGTAAAGGAACGTGACTTCATCGAGTGAGTGAACATCGTCTACTTCTTCTGAAAAACATAAAGCAGAAATTAGTATTTAGTTACACTGAAAAGTAATTTTGTTAGTAGAGATAAGTAAGTTAATTAGTTAAAAGCATAAGGAAGATAAATCGTGCATAAAATTTAGTCTACATCATAAGAAAATTGAAATTATGTAAGAAATCGTACAACGTTTATAACTATACTAATATAGAACGTAGAGAAAACAGGGAAATACTGAAAGAATCAGTGGTTGACACAGAGTTTGTATTAAACAGAAAATTAGACTGAAGAGATCCTTAAAAGAAAATAAATTTCATGTCCTAGCAAAATTCATAAAATTCTAGTTATCCATTTCAGAGAAAAGTAAAAAATATTACAAAATTTTCATGAAACAAGCACCGTTTGCATGAAAAATTTGTTTAGGTGTGCATTTCTTCAGGTCGAAAGACAAAGTTTATAGAATTTATTGTACAAATTTTAAAAAAATACCCGGAAATAAGTTGATTAAAGTATAGAAAAGTATATCAAACAGATATTAAAGATCAAAGAAGAAAATAAGATAAACGTTGATTTCAAGATAACAAAAATTTATCATCAACAAAATTTTCACATAACACGTCAACAAATGTCAAGTTGACTTACCTGGGTCAAAGCACTATTAATCCAGCATTTTTATCTTCTAAATTCACAAACTTCACAAAACTTCACTGAAACTAGAGGAAATTTACAATATTCAGCATCAAGGGGTCGAACAGGTTAGTGGTACGTAAATAAGCCAGGAGTTTGTACATCAGTGTAGTGCGGCATCTATGTGCGCCATAACAGATCTGACGTCCTGAACACAGCCCATACAGCACACCAAATAACGATTACGATGTGTTCGCATTGTGACGATGTATCTAGATGCAGACACAAGGTTACACAATTCTACGATGTAAATGTGCTACGTTTACACATTGTAAGCACACACGTATGCACAAAGGTTAAACGTCCGCCTCACAATGTAGCCACAGTATACCATTTACATATACACAAATAATTTGATCCACAGTGTGTTATCGGATGCACAGTGATTGACTTCCTAATGTCTCAGACGAATGGCGTCTTATGCTAGACGTTAATTTGACGTCTTTTTCAGGTTATATTTGGTAATTCCCCCACAGGTTTTTAGTAATAGGAATATATAAAACTACATAGTAAGTTAGTAAGTCTACTTGATAAAAATAAAGTAATTAATGCATATATACGTTTTGTCCTATGAATTTGTTTGTTAGCCATCCGTATATTTTATTTACATTAACATATCTAATATTGTTTACCATCACTCCAATTTTTTCTCGCAAGGATTGCCTGCAAATTATAATGTTTATTAAGTCATTAAATTCATTTTTACTTTGCCAATTGCGGTGGGTGGGGGTCGAACCTACAAGTCTCCGTTGTCCGTATAACAGTACTGACGCTTCTACCAACTGAGCTATCTTAGTGACCGTTATTTCGGATGCTAAAAGCAGTATTTATGGTGATGTGTATGAAGTCTTTATTATGTGAAATTGAATTTCTAGCCTTATTTAAAATATATGAAAATCTTTCAGGTTCTCTTTTTTCTTTCTATTTTTTTACGTGTTCCCAAACCTGAATTTTTTGAGTTACTAGTATTTTTATTTATTTATAATTATTAAGAAGAACTTATTTAATTTAATTAAACTGTCACCAGTGTCACCTGAGAAGTACAAGTAGTTGTTGAACAACGTAATTATTACATTAATTCAGTGGCGGTTCGTTAAAAAAAATGTTTTGCCCAGATCTCGAAATTGAAGAGCAGAGAGGGAGAAATCCGAAAAAAATTTTTCCTCATCTCAAATTTGATGAGCGGTGGGGTGGAAGTCAGGAGTCAACTATTTTAAGAATTTAACTTTGTTGAAGTACTTATACAAACCTGGAAAATGTGTTGGAGAAAAAATGGTCAGGTATAATATATCATCTACAACATAAATAGAATATTTAATGGTCTAAAACAGACCTAAAATTGAAAAGAAGTATATTCGTACATCGGTTTTATAAGCAATTATTACCATGAAAAAAACAACTAAAAGTTTTTTTCGCAATTATTTTAACAAAAAAAAAAAGACAGAGGGCACGGATCGAACCGCGGACCTCTTGACTCGCCGCTCAAATCAAAGATATTTATTAATGTTTAAAGACATGAATGCGCCTCAACTGGGTCCAGTCTAGAGCCGATCACCCCCGCGGCGTGCAACGTCCCGGTAGGTGATTCGGGTGGAGGGGTTTAGCTTCGGCTGTAACAACAGATGAAATTGGGGCGTTAGGGCTCCTGTTTAACATATATAAAAAACTTAAACCTAACAATTTCGTTGAACAATAATCCGGGAAGATGTTAAAATACTTAGAAATAGCTAGAACTACGAAGAAACAATTGTGTTTTTAACACACGCGCACTGTCGCACGCGCGCCCTAAATTTATGAAGAAAATCTTGTTGTCCATACGGGAAAACCTTAGTGAAAAAACCCGTTCGAGAGTCACGGATTTATCCAGTGGTCTACCTGCCTCTGGAAGGATGGGGTGAGGGGAGATTATGATTTTAAAAGTTGGGATTTACTAGCAGTTACTGGTCTAAAGGGAATTTGGAAGAAGAACAAAAAGGGACAAAAGAACAAAAATTGACAAAAATAATAAAAATGAAACTAATGGGGGAATAGAGGGGGTACAAGTAAAAGGTGGTGAAAATAAAGGATGGTGAAAGGAAATTGTGGCATAGGAAAGATGTGGCTAGGGAGGTTGCCGAAAGATAGGCAACGCATGGTATGGTAATGAGTGTTTCAGATTGAAAAGTATGGCATTATGCTGTCTGATTCGTGTGATGTCTCGGGTTAGCGGACTTTCGCCTAGTTTGAATTGGTAGAATTTTTGGGAAGTTTCCCGGACGAAGTTCGCTAGTGGGGTTATGTCGTGGCAACGTGCATAGAGATCTCTGAGGGAGGTGTACCTACCGGAGTCTGAAATGAGGCGCATAAATTTATGTACCAAAACTCTAAGTTTCCGCATTGTCGTGGCCGGGATGCTGCACCACACCGGCGCCGCGTATATGATGGCCGGTCTGATCACCATCATATACAATAATTTTTTATTAGTCCTGTTTAGTCCGCTACCCCGCGCCAGGAGCGCATACAGACTCCTGGACATGGAGTAGACCTTACGTACAGTCTCGTTTATGTGCGTGTTGAACGTCAGTCTCCTGTCCAAGTTGACCCCCAGATACTTCACGCACCGTTTGATTGGAATTTCTCTACCCCCGATCGAAAGTGGCGTTAAAATCCGATTTTCGGTAAATCGGCGCGTGAAGAGTATGGACTCCGACTTCTCGGCGTTGATCCGAATCTTCCACTTGTCGTAATACGCCGTGGCATGGGCCATGTGCGCCTTGAGTAGCATGTTCGCCGCTTGTGCGTTATGCGAATGCACGTACATGGCCGTGTCGTCGGCGTACTTGGCAAGATTCGTATTCGGGAACTCCGGGAAGTCGGAGACGTATAGATTGTATAACTTTGGTGACAGACACGACCCCCGAGGGACGCCCGCGCGAATATCCTTTCGAGTTGAAAGTTTATTATTCACCCTCACCTGCAGCGATCTGCCTGTCAGGAAAGAGTGAATAAGTTTGGTGATGTGCGTAGGAAAGTCAAGCGTATTAAGTTTGTAGAGTAAGCCCGGGATCCATACTATATCGAAAGCTTTCTCAATATCGAGCAGCACCATCACTGTGCTTTTTCCGCGGTTGCATTGCACTTTGACGTCATTGATGATCCTGACGACCTGTTGTACAGTGCCCCTGCCCTTCTTGAAACCGAACTGACACTCATCGTCGATGTGGAGTTCATCCTGGGCAGCGTCTAGTCTGGCCAGGATGACCTTCTCCACCAACTCGAAGATCGCCGACAGCAACGAGATCGGTCGATAACCGCCGGCGAGTTTGGGGTTCTTGTTCGGTTTCAGTATTGGCACGACAACGGCGCACTTCCACCGGCTGGGCCAGTGTTGTAGCAGCAGGATCGCGTTGACAATGTACGTCAATTGCACAATGCCTTTCCGCGGAAGATATTTGAGCAGCTGTATTCGATACAGTCTGCCCCCGGGGCCTTGTCGTTAGGTAGAGTTCGAACAATGCCTGCGACCTCCGAAGGCTTGGCCATGACTTTTAAAAATTTGCGTCTCGTCAATTGGATGTCACGGCCAATCAGTTCGTTAATGTCATTTTCGATGCGGTCGTGTCCCGGATCATTAGGTATTTGTGGGTTATGTATGTCAGCAAAATGGTAGCTAAGTCATCCACTTTTTGGGCGTCTGTCATCGCAGTTCGTCCGTTAGCGTTGGTCAGTGCGGGTATGTCCACCCGCGTATTTTTCATGGCACTCGACAGCTTCCACAGCGAGTTGTCCCGAGGATTTAACGTCTCCAGCCTACCCCGCCATTTCCAATTTTTTGCGGTGTTGATGGCGGTCCTGATCTGCCGTTGCAGCCTGCCCATCTCGGCCTTAGCGGCGACATCGCGATTTCGCTGCCAAATCCGTCTAAGTCTATTGTTTTCCTGAATGTCTTTTATGACCGCTGCATCGAGTCGGTCTTTGTAAGGATTGATCGTTATCGTAGTTGCAACACTCTGTTTGGCGCGCTGCACTACCCTTGTGAACTCCTTCACCACATTTTCCAGTTCGGCGGGTGTGGTGATATTGTTAGCAAGTGTCAGGTGTGTGTTGATGTGTGTCTTGTAGAGGCGCCAATCGGCGCCCCTATAAGATGTGATTTTTCGTGTGGTGTCTTCCTCGACATGTTATTCAATTCTAACAGAATTGGATTGTGGTCGGATGCGAGTTCTTGCCTGCTATATGTGTGGCTATGACCACTCTTATAGAGGAAAGAGGACACATGAGATACACATGGCCGGTATGCTCACGCCGACGCTTTGCGCGTGCACACTGTTCCATGCTCAAATAGTCGAATGTAGACACGACAAGACACAACTAAAAAGTGTATATATAGTTATTTGTATCATGTGTATATATCGCACTTTTATGTGGTGTATGCAGTAGGTACAAGTATTATATAAATATTATATAAAGCATCACACATAAAGACTTAAACCTTGTAGGCATCTTCTACGGACGTCAAATGTCAACATTCTAATGATCCTTCTTTATGTTATATAAAAATGTTTAGAATCTTGAGTGTATACGGTATACAATTATTAAACGTTGTATCACATAATTCTGTCAATATAAACATAAGTGTATCTCATATGTGTACGTCAGTACTAGTTTAACAATTAGATCCACCTTAACATATTTTGTTTCTCATGTGTATGTCTTGTAGAGACATAATTACAATTGGACGTGGTGTTTGGGAGGTACCTGTTTATCGTAATAACAATAAAGCTTTATTTATTTAGTTAGTAGGAATCTGTATTTAGAATAAGAAACTATTTTATATGCAAACCAAAGGACGAAACATTTTATAAATTTATAACTAAAATTCTCATCACTAGACGTCAGCGACTTACCTTACTAATCAATAAAAATTGTTATACTTGATCTTTGCTTATTTATTTATTTTTTAAAATTAATTGAACAATATAAGAACACTGAGTTAAAGCCACTCCTATTGGAATCATGCTATTATATGGACATTTCTTGGACAGCTGAAAGCAGTGGCGCCGGATATAAATATCTGTGAAATACAGTATCTTTGATTTCAAAAATTAAAATATTTAAATTATTAATTCCCTCATTTAAAAAATCCGTAAAACGTCACAATATATATATTCGGATTTTGAACTCTTCCGCATATTTTAATTGACGAGGCGGCCACATCAACGAAGGCGCCACGGTTCCCGTATATTCCATGCCGTATAATATACTATCAGTTTCACAGTGGATACTGCTTCCGGTAAATATTGGCAACCTTGGATCACATGGCATTTAGAAAATTAGGTATGATCTTGTGTGTTTTTAACGTTTCAAATGACTCTGCAAAGTGTTCGTTGTTGCTACTCGCTACACCACAACGACTTTTGTTTTTGTTGTAGGACAAGTATCAATTTACAATTGCTTAGAAATACTTATTAAAATACAACTAAGACATATGTTATCCGAAATCATAAATATTTTAAATTTTTACTGAAAATATCTTTCAGTTAGTATGGCGTTTTCGATGTGTTTTAGAACAATAATTAAAAACAAATTTTTTGGTATTTTACTTAAGGTTTACGCATGGGGTTTTTCGAAATCATAGATAGGAATACGAAATTAAAATTTAAATATATTGACACTTCATTTCAACTGAGAATATCGCAAAAATAGCGGAGTAGAAAGAAATTTAATAAAATTATATAAAAAAATATTTTTAAGAAAAAGCTTTTATTTGAAAAACTACTAAAAAGTAAAAATATATATTTTTTTTAATTCATACATCTAGAAACCAAAAGCTTTAGGGGCGGTCATATAGGGGGCTATTACATAGTTACTTTGCTCAATTGACCGTCCCCAAAGCTTTTGTTTTCCAGGTGTATGAATTTTTAAAAAAATTATTTTTACTTTTTAGTAGTTTTTCAAATAAAAACTTTTTCTTAAAAATATTTTTTTTATATAATTTTATTTTTTACTTTTTAGTCTACTTATTTTACAGACAGACAGGCAACCCTTTTTTTGCCACCGCCATCCACACCTTCCCTCTCCCGTATTCTCACCCCTCTAACACTACTTCCCACTTCTTCCCACGCCTTCCTCTCCCCTTTCCCATCTCTTCCCACCTCTTTCCACCCCTACCTCTTCCCACCGCTTTCTCACCTCTCCCATGTCCGCCATATTGAATTTAGATGACGTCACATAGTTTATCGTATTTTACTCGTCAAACCCTTTCATTTGATACCCATATCAAGGAGGTTGGGAAGAAAAAGGCGATCCGCCATATTGGTACGTCCGCCATATTGAATTTAGAATGACGTCACACAGCTTGTCGTATTTTACTCGTCAAACCCTATCATTTGATACCCATATCAAGGGGGTTATGAAGAAAAAGGCGATCCGCCAGCTTGGGACGTTCGCCATATTGAATTTAGAATGACGTCACATTGTTTGTCGGATTTTTCTCATCAAACCCTTTCATTTGATACCCATATCAAGGGGGTTGTGACTAAAAAGCCGATCCGCCATCTTGGGACGTCCGCAATATTGGATTTAGACCGGTAATGGCTATACTATGTTGCATTGTCACCGGACTTATCACGTGTGCCAAATTTCAATGCTCCAGCTTAATTAGAACTAGTCGAAATTCAGCTTGCAAAATTTGACCTAAACAAACATACATACATACATACATACAAACAAACAAACATTGCAATTGCCAGTTAAATAAATAAAAGCTTTTAAAAAGTTGTAAAACACTGACTGTGTAAGTGTAATCCGATTAAAATTCGTTAGATAGTATGAAAAATCTACGGAGTTAGCTTAAAAAATATTGGTCCTTTTAATGAAATTTTGACCCAGATTTTAATTCGTTATGCAAAATGTACATAATTGGCGATAGAGGACGTCGAGCTGATTCCAAAACTCTTTCATATGTACCCTCTGAAGCCTTCTCTGTTATTAATATACAGAGGATTTTCTAATTTATGTCAAATTTTTAAACCATTTTCCCAAGTAGCTGAAACTTAGTACATGCTTTTGTGGTAGTTTGGGCTACACGCAGCAGCAATGTTTTAAAGAAATACAGTGTCGGACTGGAGAAACTTATGTTTTTTGTTAAAATCGTTTGGAATTTTTTTTTATTAAGGATACGAAAACTACATGAATCAGTAACAGATAAATATGCAACAACATTCTTTGGCATCAATACTACAGAACACTAAGACTGCTTGTAAATTCAGTTTCATAGTCTCTAGATGATGCCAACATGGTTGGCGAAACGCGAGTCGAGCAATATTCAAGTATTGTGGTGTAGAAACTACTTCAGAGGCAGCGCCACACCGAAGGTTCGAGCCCCCTCAAAAATTTATTTATTTATTTATTCATTTTACGAACCCATCAAATTTACATTCCCAGTATAGGGTAGGTACTGTCGTGGGCAAAAAAATGGGACAAATCTTATAACGTATTTTTGCTAAAATCTAGTTGTGTACGTCTAACTTTAATTTTTGTAACATTGCGGTTATTTGTCAAAATTCATTGCAAGTGTGCAAATAGAGACAGATTTACGGTAGAAAAAATTAGTTGTCCTATTTTTTTTTGCTCAATGCTCACGACAGTACATTTAGTCAGATGTAATATTGAGTAATATCAAAGAAAAAAAAACGTTTATAATTTTTTTCAATTTAAACTAATAAAAAAGTATTAAATGAATACAATGATTATTATAGTAAATTTAAGGATATTTTACATAAGTATGTTTTTTTTTTTAGAATGCAAGCTCATACCATTAAAAATGTGTATTATTTAAGTTCCATTTATTGAACGAACCTGTCGATTTTAATTCCATATTTTGTTTTACTTCCAAATCCACGTAGTGGAGTACAGCAACGGTAAAAAAATATTATATTTCGTTTTATTCTAATGGGCTATAGTCCAATCAGTGGGGGGTTTTGCTCTGCAAAAGGTGGAGTAGTAATGATTTTGATATGTTTTTTTTTAAGGCGTTCGGTCAAGGACCATACTGCCAGCCGCAATTTTTTAAAAGTCAATTAAAATCTTAAATTAATTTATTGCTTATACAACATACATGAATACTATGATATGTATGAGAAAAGATCCTATGTCTATCTAACCTAACAGGAGAGTTGATATATGTTGTTGATGAAAAATACAAGGCTTCGACCTAGGGGGAGCCGCCATCTTGATTGAAAGTTGCAAAAAATTGGTTTTCAAAATAATTCGGCAACACTCGATCCTAAGAGAAAAATGTTCGAGACAAAGTTGAAGACGACAAAATTTCCTACGTTTTACTTCCACATCCAGTGGAAGTATAGTAACGACAAAAAAATTTTTTAAAATTTTTATTGTCCAAATAGGCTTAGTATGTCATGAAACGTCGAGATTTTAAATTTGAGGTCTGTAACTTTTTTGTGCGCCCGTTTACTCTGGAACCGTTTAAAATATTGACTTGAAATTTGGTACACATATAAGCAGCTAAGAGTCCAGAAAATTGGTATTTAGTATATTCAAGAGAAGCTAAGGTCTCAAAAAAAATTTTTGGTATTAGCCACCCCTATTACCACCCCCACCCATTATTAAAGGGGATGAAAAAAAAATGTGATTTAGTGTGTGTACAAGAACCAGAAACCTCAAAATATTGTTTTGCTTCATCCAACATACAGAACCTGAGTAAGCAAAATATAGAACAAAGGAAATGCAATTCGACAATCAGCATAATATGTGAGAAACAAAGGTGAAACATAATATCTCTAAGATAAGCGATTAATAAGATCGTTATCATGTAATATGATATACCTGTGAAGGTTTGTTATGACTAAGTCTTGGTAGTAAGCGTATAATTTTATATAACAACTTCCCCCTTAATAAAGAAGTTGATGTTATGCAGCAACTTTTGAAAGTTGTTAGAAACGTTAAATGAATATAATGCAAAATAAATTGAAACAATGTTGAATGAATACAAAGCAAAAAAATAAAAATACATAAAAGTTAAAATTGGTAAATGATAATAATAATAAGCGAGTAGTACATTACATAAATGTGATAAGAATAAAATACAATGGTCTAAATTAATAGACAAGGGTAAAACTCCACATATGAAAGTCTATGTTAACTCGATGTCCTCTTCTTCTTGAGGTTTAATACCGGGTCGCTTTCTTGGAGGATCAGTCTAGAAAAATTTGGTAAAAACTCTGCTTCGCTCTGAAGGAGGTGAAGGAGGGTTGTCCGTTGAGGGTTGGATTCGCAATACTCTACATATTCTTCTTCTGCATTTACAGGTTATGTAAAGTAGAACCAATAGAATGATGAGGGTAATTATGAAATATGTGAACCAAGATATGTGTTTGGTCACAAAAGGTTCGTTTATGAGGTCATCCAAGTCTTTGGAATATTGGTCCAATTTGTTTTTGGCAATATCTAGGTCTTCTACGTCGAGGCTGTTTAATTTGAGAGGTTTTAATTTTGGAATTTCGATTTTGTCAGGCATGTGATTACAGCATTCAAAAGGAATTTGGATAGGATGTGAATTGTCCTTAATTTCGGAAAAGTCTTTGGCACTGGCTTATATTCTAGTAATGCCTGCATAGGCGTAACATCCTGGTTGTAGTTTGATGATGGAATTTTTGTTGATTAACTCTGTCGTGGATTCTCTCTTTGGACAGTTGATGGTAATGTGAAGTGGTTCTGAATTAATTACTAACCATGTGTTGTCTTCAAGTTCTTGGACGTTGTATCCCTGACTAATGATGAAGGAAGTTGGACAGTTCTCTGGAAGTTTTGGCAATGGTTTTAGTATTCTGGCTTCACATATGGCATTTTGGTCGATAGGATATGCAAACAGGTTCGAACATAGTTTGGTTCCAAAATAAAGAGGTTTGCATTCTTTCAAATTTTGTATAGGTATGTACATTAAAGAATCATCGTCTCTCGCGATATACTTTTGTGAAATAGATAAAATGTGATGTAGACCAGTTCTGTTATCAAGTATCGGGATAGGATATAGGCGATAGGTGTTATAATTTTGGGGTTCAACAAGTGGTATTGTTAAAACAAATACTAAGTTAGAATCCATTTGAAACGCTTGTAATTCAATAATATCCAAATACTTAGCAACTGCCGATAATTTAATGGGGAGAGGCAAATTGTTCCTTCATAAGCTCTCTGAAACTTCTTTTAATGCTGTTACCAAATGATTAGGGGTTACGATTGAGGTGTGAATAATTCCTAATCTGGCAAATGTTATTGAATTCAAAATGTCGTTCAAATTATCTTCGATATACAAATAGCTTGCCATTAGTTGTTCGGAAATGTATAAGAGTTTTAGTTTTATGTGAGCAGCCTCAATAGCTTGAGTCATGGTTTGAATTGTGCGTTCGATTTCTTCGAGATCTTTGTTAAACGTTTCCTCGTCAATTTGTAATTTTTGGATAGTCGAGTTGAAGTTTTTAATAACAGAAGTTGTAACTAAAATTTGATTTTTGATTAAGTTTTCCAATTGATGTTCTTCGTTATTTAGTTTATTTATACAATTAGTATAGTACTGGCTATCTTCAGCATCTAAGTTTCCAGTTATGGATTTGAATATTGTACCGATACCGTTAAGTATTCCTCGTTTATATCTCTTTGTATCTGAAAAGATTTCGTCAAATTTCGTTTTTATAGAGTTGGATATTTGTGTTAAAAGGTTAAAGTCTGTTTTAATTTCACTCGTAAAAATAATTGACATGTGATCACCATTATTGAGAGTGTACAAGATTTTGTCTAAGATATTTTGATTTCTGTCAAAAGCTAGTTTGAGGGATGAAATCTTTTTATGCACTAGTAGAGCCCATTTGTCATTTGTCACCACGATGTTCGTGTCTTGGTGGTAGTATACACCAACAGTGTTATTGATTGGGGTAATTTTGTATCGACAGAGTGCTGATCCGAACAGCAGGAGAAACCTGATAATAAATTTAATTTTCAATATATGGTTTCATTCTATCAAAATTTACTTTGGTTTCTTGTTTCGTTTTCGAGGTTTAATAAGGTAGCAGAATTTTGGAAAATTTCTTTTACTTTAAATGGACCGTTAAATTTGTTTTGCAATTTGTTTTTGATTTGTGATTCTTCTACGTAAACTAAGTCACCTATTTTGTACTCAGATCGTTTTTGGGGAACATTTCTGTCGAAACGAACTTTTGCTTTCTCTTTTTGAGATTGTGTTCGATTACGGGCTATTTTATAGTAGTGGGATATTCTGTTGTTTAAATCTCTAACGTATTTGGTTATTAACTCTTTTTGGTTATATAAAGTTTCAGGTGGTCTGTTAGACGTATGACCAAAGATAAGTTCATATGGGGTGAAACCGTGTGTTTTATTTACCGAATTGTTATAACATATTACTGCATATGGTAAAATCGTGAACGGATGTTCGTTCGGGTTTTCAGTTTTATGAATTCTTATTATTTCAGCTAAGGTAGCATGAAATCTTTCTATTGATCCGTTCGATTGGGGATGTCCTACGCTTGACTAAGTTAATTTTATGTCGTAGAGGGTGCAGAGATCTTTGAGCAAACGGTTGTCAAATTCGCCACCGTAATCGCAATGGATTCTTAGCGGGGTACCGTAATGTTGAAAGTATAACAACAAGGTATTTACGACGGATTTTGCGGATTTGTCCGGGACTGCATAGGCTTGTGTGAATTTAGTTAACTCATCGCGAATAGTTAACGCATAATTTCGAGTTGGGAATTCAAACAAATCAATATTAATTCTTTCGAATGGTGTTCTTGGGGTTTCTGTGACTACTAGGGGGTTATTAAGATTTTTCCGGCATACTTTAGTCTTTTGGCAAGTTTCGCAATTTTTTATAAAATTTTCAACGTCTCTAGTTAGACCTTGCCAAGTGTATTTTTCTCTAATTCTTCGAATCGTTTCATTTATTCCGCGGTCTAAATTATTTTTACCAAAATGATTTTGCTCCAATATAATTGGAATTTCACCTTCGTCGGCAGTTCTGACGATATCTTGACAAATTACTACTTTTAAGTCTTTTTCTGCAAAAATGAATGATAAGATTTCAAGTATGGGGAGGTCTAAGTTATTTTCCACAAAGTATGTCTTAGAAAGATCTAAAACATCTTGGTTTTTAAATAGTACTAAAAATAGATGTTCAATTACAGATTCGATATCAAAAGTTAGATGAATGATAAAATATCTCCTATGTCTGACTGTTTTGCTCGATACAATATTGATTTTATTGTTATGAAATTCGGGGTTTTCTTCGAATATGTCCTCGATAATTTTGTGATGTAGGTCTTGAAAGTTGTTTTGTTGGAAAAAGGTTATAATATCTTTATATTCTCGATACAAAAGTTATTTGTTCGAGGCTTTGATTTTCGAATAGTCAATTAAAGATGTTGTTTTGTATAGGTTGGTGAAAATTTAAAATTCTCGGGAAATTTGTTCGTTAGTGATTTCGTTGTCATTGTCTGGGTTTTCGTCGTCGTCTGACTCTTCGTCATTCGCGGCTAGAACCTTTGAATAGAATTAGGAACATTCCGAAAAATGATTAATTTTGATTCTGGAGAGTGCATCCGCGTTCTTATTGATTTTACCGGGTTTATATATTATTTCGTAATCATACTCTTCTAATTTGAGTCGCCAACGGGCAAGTCTACTTCCTGAGTCTTTTATAGAGAACAGCCAGGTGAGTGGTCTGTGGTCGGTTACAAGCTTGAACTTTCTACCATACAGATATGGTCTAAAGTGCTTTACACTCCATACTATGGATAAAAGCTCGCGTTCAATCGTTGAATACTTAGTTTCTGCACTGCACAAGGTTCTAGAAGCATAGGCAATGGGTAAATCTTTGCCAATAGGCCCCTGGCTCAGCACTGAGCCGACGGCAAATGCGCTCGCATCAGTGGTTAGAGCGAAAGGTTCATCAAAATTAGGGTAAATTAATATCGGAGTTGTTGTTATTGTTTGTTTCAAATTTTGAAAAGAATTTACACAATCATTGTCGAAGAGAAATGGTATGTCTTTTTGTAGTAGTTTTGTTAAGGGCTTGGTAATTTTGGAGAATTTAGGGATAAAGCGCCTATAATATCCGGCTAAGCCTAGAAATGATTTAATTTCTTTTGGATTTTTCGGTTGAGGAAAATTTAAGATAGCGTCAACTTGCGAAGGGTTCGGTTTTACGCCGTCTTTTGTAATGAGATGTCCTAAATAAGCGACTTCCTTGCGGAGAAACTCGCATTTGTCTGGTTGAATTTTGAGGTTGGCTTTTTGAAGGCGTTTGAAGACTTCAGTTAGACGGGAAATGTGTTCGTGAATTGTAGGGGAGTAAATAATAATATCGTCCATGTAGACGAGACATCGTTCATTTTGAATACCTAACAGGATGTTATCCATAACTCTTTGAAAAGTTGATGGAGCGTTTTTGAGTCCAAATGGCATTCGCACGAATTCATAATGGCCGTTCTCAACTGTGAAAGCAGTCTTTTGAATGTCTGCGGGATTAATTTCAATTTGGTGAAAACCAGAAGCCAAGTCTAAGGTTGTGAAATATTGGCATTTGCCAAGTTGGTCTAAAAGATCGGAAATGTTGGGCAGAGGATATTTGTCACCGATTGTAACTTCGTTGAGTTTGCGGTAGTCGACTACAACGCGCTATTTCTGTTTACCAGAAGCGTCCAGTTTTTTGGGAACTACCCAGACAAGAGAGGACCAAGGTGAGATTGAGGGTTGAATAATACCTTGACTTAATATTTTCGATACATGGGACTTAACTTCTTCTTTATGGACCTGAGGATAGCGATACGATTTCGTAAATATCGGTCGGGAATTGTCGGTGTCAATAGGGTGTTTGATTTCGTTGGTAAAGGTCAAATTGTCTCCTTCTAAATAGAGTATAACTTGAAAGTCTAAACAAAGCTGCGTTACTATTTCGGCCTCTTCTTCGTTTAGATGATCCAAGCGCAATTCGTTCCTGATTTCAAAGGATCTGTCCGTCGTTAGTTGTTGGTCAGAATTTTGCGTGTTTAAGTTAAAGGTTGACTTAAATTTTTGTAAAGGTTCTAAATTTAAATTGGAAAAATCGTCAGTCTTCGGGATGACATTAGCATTGATTATTGTTGTTAGAAATTCTCCGTTTTCGTTTACTTTAACAAGAGCATTGGGTAAACGAACTTTTTCATTCTCTTGCGCTTGCAAAATAGCGTCAGTGTTTCTAAGGTTACATTTTAGTTTATAAATTTTTTCGGTACGGCCGTCAGTTTGGATCTTATTTTGATTAGGGTTGTGGTTTGATTGGATTTTGTCACATTCGGGTTTCGATGAAACGTCGGTTACTTTGAAAAGTGGGACCGTTTTGAAATTGGTTATTAATCGTTTATTTCTTATGTCGACGATACAATGATAGTGCTCTAGGAAATCAGCTCCTATCAGTCCATCAAAATTGATATCTAAGTCGTAGATGTAAACTTTATGTGGGTCGTTATCCGTGAAGGGTATAAGAACAGATTCACTAATAGTAATTTTCTGATCGGTTATACCTTGTATAATTACGTTTTCTGAAAATCTCCGTTTGTAATTTTCCGCTGTTTTTGGTTTAAAGATAGAGATGCCTGCGCCAGTATCGATTAGAATTTTGAATTTGTTTGTGACTTCTTTAATGTAGTATAGATTTTTTGAATTTACGGTCAACAATGAGTGTGATAGCATTTCTACATGAACCCTTGTTTCGGGAAGTTCAGCGATGGGTCGAAACTGTCGTTGAGATTCATCGTTCGTATTTGATTTGTTATTTGGTCGAATTGGTCTGTTTGCTGTGTTGGAGTATCCGTGGGGTACTCCGGATTCTAAGCGAAAATCCTGAGGATTAACAGTATAACCCTCCTGTGGCGTTTGAGAATTAGCAGTATAATTCTCTTACTGTTCATATTGGGAATTCGCTGTATAATTCTCTGAAAAGCTTTGAGCGTTTTCCAAATCGTAATTTTCATAACTGTCACTTACATTTTGATAATCGGGTGAATAGTCATTGTATTGATTAAATTGATCGGCATAATTATCGTAAGGTTCGTAATTTAAATGATGAGCTTTTTGCTGGTTAAAGCGGTTAAAATTCGGGTTAGGTTGAATAGCTGACGGTCTTTGTTGGTCAAAGTTTGGATTTGGCCTTATAGCTGAGGGCCTATTTTGAGGTTGATTAGGTTGGTTTTGAGGAAATGTCCTCTGACCAAATTGATTACTTGGTTGCGCGAAGTTTTGATATGAAAAATTTTGGGAGTTTGAGTTTCCTTGGAAACTTGGTCTCTGAAAGTTTTGAGACTGTTGCCTTGTGCGGCATTCGCTTATTACATGTCCATTTCTTTTACAGAATGAGCAGAATTTCTGCTGAAAGTTCGAGGTTGGTCGTTTGGTTTGTAAAGTGAGATTTTTGACCGGACTATTTTTCGGAAATTTTTGTTGTTCAAAATACGAAAGTTGTAGTTCTCTCCGAATTCTACTTACAGCTTTCAATATATTTGGAGGATTGCTGGCACGTATGATGCGGCCTAAGTTTAGTTCTAAGCCCGTTAGTAAATTATTTAACGTCATCGTTTCGATGAGGTCTGATTGTGCGGTTCTTTGCGTTGATGTTAAATTTTGCTTTTGCACTGCAGCATGCATTGTGCGTTTGTAAACTCGAAACAAATGTTAATGCGGAGTCACCAATTTCAATTGATGAATTCGTTGTAGGTCTTGGATAAGAGCCGTTAAGTCTCGAGAATCTCCAAAATGAGTTTCTAAAAGTGCCTTTATTTCTGGCCATGTACCAGGGTTTCGTGAATTTATAAGTTCGGCAGCTCTGTCTTTTAATTTATTCTTGATATGCATGGTTAATAGAATTTTTTGGTCATGAATTGCCATGCCTTGGGCACGCTGACATGAATTTAAAAACGTTTGCAGATTAATGGCATTGCCATCGAATTCGGGTATTAAAAAGAATATTTCATAGAGCTTGTAAGGCTCAATTTGCTCTGGTTGTTGTTGTAGTAGTAGTAGTAGTAGTAGTAGTTTTTTTTTTTTTTTTTGTTTTTCCGGCAGGAGAAAATCTTTTAAAGACGCCGCTCTTTACGACGAGTGGGATTTCCACCCACTAAAAACTCCTACCTCCCACGAATCCATTATGGAACCGCTTTAAAAAAGCATACCGTCAAAATGGCCGTTTGTCTTTCTCTACTTTCCTTTCACTTCACCGTCTCTCTTCTTGCTCTTTAATGCTTAGGATTTTCCTTATCATCCTATGGATTATTTCCCATTTTCCTTTACTCTCCATCATTTCCCTGATCATAGTCTCAGCGTTAATCTCTAAGCCCAGTTCCCCGTAGGCCTCCTGTCTATATCTCTCCCATCTGTCGCATTCAAATAATGTATGTTCGACCGTATCCTCCGCGCCACAATGTAGACACCTCTCATCCTCAATTCTACCTATCCTTGTTCTGTAACTCCGGAAAGGACCGTGCCCTGTCAGCGCTTGTGTCAAGAAATGTTCCGTTTTCCTGTGTTTACACTTGACCCATTCATCAAGCACAGGTATTAATTTCTTTGTCCACTGCGCGGTTACAGTGTTCTCGTCCCATACGGTCTGCCATTTCAACATTGTCCTTTCCCTCGCAGCTTCTCTTATTTCTGGTCGATGTCCATCACCTATCTCGTACACGTATTTACGTTCTTCAGCCAATAGTGAAAGTGGTGGCGTGGCTGTAACCACTTGTACTGCTGCCGCAGAGACAGTGCGGTAAGCACTAGCCACTCTCAGTAGGGACTTTCTTTGTACTCCGTTCACCATATCTCTATACTGCCTTCTCTGTAGAGCTCGTTGCCACACTGGTGCCCCGTACAGCACTATTGACTGAATTACTCTATTCAGTACCTCCCTCTTTCGGCTGTTAGGACCTCCTACATTCGGCATCAAGCGGGATAAAATGGCCGCTTTTCCTTCTGCCTTCTTCACCACTCTCTTAATGTGTTCTCCGAAAGTACCCTCATTGTCTAATGTAATGCCCAGATATTTCACCGATTTTGATGGTCTGACTTCAACACCCTTTAATACGAATGACACCTCTTTTCGTTTCCTCCTTGATCCTCTCAGTATGACAGCTTCCGTTTTACTTGGAGCTAACTCGAGTCGGTGTCTTTCCATCCACACAACTATTCTTCTTAGTGATTCGTTTGCCCTGAATTCTAGCGTATCTTTGTCTTCCGCCGTCACCACTAGAGCTAAATCATCCGCAAATCCTATAGTCTTCGTGTTTTCTGTCAGTTCCATTCTAAAGATCCCATCGTACAGGATATTCCACAAAGTTGGTCCCAGTACTGAACCTTGTGGAACCCCGGCCGTTACTGGAATTTCGGTTTTGGCTATTTTTATATGCCGATCATCAAAATAGTTCCCTATGATATTTACCAGGTACTTAGGTATCTCTCTTCGTCGTAATTCTCCGATGATAATGCTCCATGAGGCCGTGTTGAAGGCATTTTGGACATCTAGAGTTATTAATGCGCACCACCTTTCTCCTGTTTCTTCGGCTATTTCCAGAACTCTTTTCACGGCGTGTATTGTCGATCTTCCTTTCCGAAAGCCAAACTGCACTTCAGACAATCCTTCTCCCCTTTGTAATTCGCTTTCTAATCTTTCTCTTATCATCAGCTCGTACAATTTACCTATTGTGTCCAACAGACAGATAGGCCTGTACGACTTTGGGGATTCCCGTGATTTCCCGCCCTTCAGTAGCAGGATCACTTTTGCCGTTTTCCACTGTCTGGGGAACTCTTGCTTCCTGAGTAAGCTATTTAGCAGTTTCAGAAGAAAATCAGGGGCCATTTTGATCAGCTCTTTTACAATTTCTGGTGGAATGCCGTCTAAACCAGGTGCTTTTCCGCTCTTCATACACTCTCCTGCCTTTTCCAGTTCGTCCTTTGTGAATTCTGTTACATCCTCCACTGGGTCCTCTCTAGTAGTAGTAGTAGTAGTAGTAGTAGTAGTAGTAGTAGTAGTAGTAGTAGTAGTAGTAGTAGTTGTTGTTGTTGTTGTTGTTGTTGTTGTTGTTGTTGTTGTTGTTGTTGTTGTTGTTGTTTTTGTTGTTTTTGTTGTTGTTGTAGTTGTTGTTGTTGTTGTTGTTGTTGTTGTTGTTGTTGTTGTTGTTGTTGTTGTTGTTGTTGTTGTTGTTGTTGTTGTTGTTGTTGTTGTTGTTGTTGTTGTTGTTCGGCTGATGCCGGTACTATTGGTTGAGCTGTCTCTGGTTGAGCTCTGTCTGGCATTTTGCTTTTTGTTTAGAGATTATTTGAACTAAAAGATTGTCTGCGTAACAGCAGTATGATACGAGAATTAAATTTAAATTAGCTTGTTACGTTGCGTGCGTAAATGGATTGTATATTAGCTGCATAATACACAATGTTTCGTATTAGCAGTATAATACGAAAATAAATAAACTTAAAATTAAATGAACTTGTTTCGTTGTGTTTGTAAAGGAATGGATTCACTTTGACAAGAGAACTGGCTTTGTGCGCCGAGTGTATTAGCAGTATAATACACTTTTAATAAAATAAGTTGCGAAAAATAATAAAATAGTAAAATGGTACGAGATGATTCTTGAAATGACTTACATTAATTTCATCTCCATGGGTAGGTTCTTCGTCCGTCAAGGGATTGGGATCCGCCACCACCAGTGAGGAAGGTCTCCTTGTTCAAGTAGATGTACATGCACTAGTTAGGCACCTTCTGCAGATGTTCTCCTTGTTCTCTTACGCTTCACTACCAGTTAGGCTTCTTGTTCTGATGATTACGGATCCTACCGACTGCGCCAATGTTAGATCACGGTTCACATGAATGACTTTTTTAAAAAGATTTATTTAATGGAGCCAACGTTGGCTCTTGGAGAAGGAACAATACAATAATTAGAAGTGTTTCATTCTAAGTGAGTTTAATAACTGATTCTACAAAGTGTGTTTAGTCATATTTATAACATACAGAACCTGAGTAAGCAAAATATAGAACAAAGGAAATGCAATTCGACAATCAGCATAAAATGTGAGAAACAAAGGTGAAATTATCTCTAAGATAAGCGATTAATAAGAGAAGTCGTTATCATGTAATATGATATACCTGTGAAGGTTTGTTATGACTAAGTCTTGGTAATAAGCGTATAATTTTATATAACATATATATATGTATATGGTATATACATGGTATTTGGTATACGTCGTTCTGCCTTTGCCACGTGTTGAAACAATCGTGCATACAAATTTTTAAATTAACTTACAACATAATCAAATAATACAATAGCAATGAATTTTACTAATAAAAAAAAGAAAAAACATGATGGAATATCATGCCATGAAGTCATGCTGCCTAGGTAAGATTTCTTATTAAAAAATTTTTGTACACAAAATATTAACCTTAAAAAAATAATTTATTTCAGATTATAATATCGTTTTGTCACTATTTAAACAATAAAAAAAAAAATTATTCTGATGAAGGCTAAGGACCCCTAGCCGAAACGTAAAATATGTTTTAATTTTATTTAAACGAACCTAAATCCCAAGAAAACTGGTTTTGTATATATATATATATATATATATATATATATATATATATATATATATATATGAAAAATACTAGGTTCACGGGTTGAACCGCGTCTGAGATTATTGAAGTCTCGACGTTTCGGTCATACCACTATATTATCGATTCTTCTTTCTTTTTCTCTTGAAAATGGCTCCAAAGTGGGAGCCGAAACGTCGAGACTCCAATAATCTCAGACGCGGTTCAACCCGTGAACTTAGTATTTTTCATACAGACAACCGCGGAAACCTATCCGAACATTTCATATATATATATATATATATATATATATATATATATATATATATATGTATATATATATTGTGACGTTTTATGGATATTTTAATTTTTGAAATCAAAGATACTAATATATATATATATATATATATATATATATATTTTATTGATTAGTAAGGTAAATCGCTGACGTCTAGTGATGAAAATTTTAGTTATAAATTTATAAAATGTTTTGTCCTTTGGTTTGCAAATAAAATAGTTTATTATTCTAAATACAGATTCTTACTAACTAAATAAATAAAGCTTTATTGTTATTACGATAAACAGGTACCTCCCAAACAGCACGTCCAATTGTAATTACGTCTCTACAAGATATACACATGAGAAACAAAATATGTTAAGGTGGATCTAATTGTTAAACTAGTACTGACGTACACATATGAGGTACACTTATGTTTATATTGACAGAATTATGTGATACAACGTTTAATAATTGTATACCGTATGCACTCAAGATTCTAAACATTTTTATATAACGTAAAGAAGGATCATTAGAATGTTGAAATTTGACGTCCGTAGAAGGTTTAAGTCATATTTATGTGTGATGCTTTATATAATACTTGTGCCTACTGCATACACCACATAAAAGTGCGATGTATATACACATGATACAAATAACTATATATATACACTTTTTAGTTGTGTCTTGTCGTGTCTACATTCGACTATTCGAGCATGAAACAGTGTGCGCGCGCAAAGCGTCAGCGTGAGCATACCGGCCATGTGTATCTCATGTGTCCTCTTTCCTCTATACGAGTGGTCATAGCCACACATATAGCAGGCATTTTTGTTTTTTAACAATATCCAAAATAATTTATATTCGAAAGAGTTTGCAAAGATTCGGCAGTTTTAAAGATATCGAGTTCTTTTAATAATAAAATTAGATTAAAATGCATTAAAAAGCAAAATCTAGCCGTTGCGGGTTCTACTATAAAGTCGTTAAGCAAGTATTCAAACAGATGTCAGTGGTTGAGTGAGTTAAGCATTAAAATTATGCAATCCTCAATGGACCCCGCGGAGATAAAACAGATCCAAAAAGAATTGGGTGGATGGTCAAAGGGCTGGCCCACGAAAACAATATGGAACACGACAGCGGGTCGGAGTCTGCCGATACTGTCAAGGCAGCTCCTGCACGCAAAATGCCGCAGAATGAAATTGAAACTATCTTCTAAATGCAAGCCAGGGACAGGCCCAATAAAAAACTCAAACTAGCGATTCGAGAGACCGCGAACCCTGCATTCACACACCCCGGCTCGTCAAGGCGGACCAAGCCGCCGCCGGCCAGTCTACCTACCCCCGTAGAGAATCGCCATGTTTGCACAGTCAGGATCGAGGCGGACATGGACGTGGTGCCGCCACAGCCAGCTGTAGCGGAGCCAGATGCCCCTACAACTAACTCAACGAAAAAGCCCCCACCTATAGTAATACACGACAAACTTAATGACCATAAGGTGGTCAATGACTACCTTAAGGGCAGGCTGAAGGGCAACCACATCTGGAAATATACCCAGAACACGACGATGCTATAGCTGGCTAACAAAGCCGACTGGCAGATAATGAATTCATATTTGGAAGAAGGTAAGGTGGAATTCCATACCTATTCCCTTAAGGACGAGAAGTCCCACTTTCTTGTCCTTCGGGGCATTTATCATCGTGTTGACATTAAAGATTTGAAAATCGAACTTGAGACCATTCATAAAATCGCTGTCAAAGAAATCTTTACAATGAGGGGGACCCGTAACCCCCTATATATGGTGGTCATTTTCAACGAAGTGACACTGAAGGAAATGCAGGCCCGGGCCCACTGTTTGGACCACACCTTCGTTACGTGGGAGCGTCAGGCAAACTCTAAACGCATCATTCAATGCCATAGATGCCAACAGTGGGGGCACGCCACTTCCAATTTCCACGCGAGCCCACGCTTTGTCAAATATGCCAGCTCCCACTTAACGGGGGAGTGTACCAAGCCGCGGGACGAACCGGCAGTCTGCGTTAACTGTGGCGGAAGCCACACGGCCAACAGTGTCACTTGCACTGTATATAGGAGGAAGATGGACGCCATGGACCTCCGCGCAGTCCGGGTTCCTCCCCCTCCCCAGACCAAATACGTGGCGGCACCATTACCAGCAGTCAACGCCTGGACCCAGAGGCGAACTGCTCAATCGCAGCCCCTGCCCCTGCCACACCTGCCTGCTCAGCTGATCCAGCAGTCCCAGCAGCCACCTAGACCAACAGCCCAACGCGATCCATCCACCAGCCCCGGATCCGATATAGATAAGCTTCGCCGTCTCCGGGACTCCACCCTAAAGATGGCATCATTGGTGGACATCGACCAGTTGCTTGTCCATATGGACAAACTTAATGAGACGCTCGAGAGCTGCACCTGCGCATTCGACAGATTCCAGGTGGTCACGGTCTTCTTCAGGGACCTACCTGCCGATGCCTTTTAAGCTAAAGGTCTCTTCGTAAAACACCAATGGGATAGGTAATAAAATTCCATTTTTAATAAACTATCTGATGAGGCACGGAATCGACATTATGCTTCTGAATGAGACGAAACTCGACGGACGGGACAAACTGCGCGTCCGAGGGTACACAACAATCAGAAAGGATAGGGCCGACATCAACAGAGGCGGCGGGGTGGCCGTAC
Organism: Rutpela maculata; assembly: GCA_936432065.2. Lineage (NCBI taxonomy): Eukaryota > Metazoa > Arthropoda > Insecta > Coleoptera > Cerambycidae > Rutpela > Rutpela maculata. Next base: position 155,690,246 of record OW386286.2, on the reverse strand, counting down.
TCATAAAGTCCGACATTGGGCACACACATCGTTGTCTACGGAACACGTCCATGGAGAACGTGTGTGTGACGCTGGAAGGCCGCATGAGTATTGTCGCCGTGTACAACCGGCCCTCGAACGGGTTCATGGCGGCTTGTCTTGAGAATTCGCTGAGCGCGAGCCCACGCTGCTTGCTCATAGGCGACTTTAACGCACGACATAACGCATGGAACTGCCATCGCAACAACGCCAACGGCAATACTCTGTATGATTACGTGAGTAATCATAATGTTGTGCTGCAACATCCGGACGATCCCACAATCCCACACATTTTCCGGATAACGGTACAACACCTACCACCCTCGACATCGTGGTCAACAAAGGTGTGAGGAACTCCACGCCACCAGTGGCGCTGGAAGAACTCGCATCCGACCACAATCCAATTCTGTTAGAATTGAATAATATGTCGAGGGAAGACACCACACGAAAAATCACATCTTATAGGGGCGCCGATTGGTGCCTCTACAAGACACACATCAACACACACCTGACACTTGCTAACAATATCACCACACCCGCCGAATTGGAAAATGTGGTGAAGGAGTTCACAAGGGTAGTGCAGCTCGCCAAACCGATTGTTGCAACTACGATAACGATCTATCCTTCGGTCATACAAGACATTCAGGAAAAGAATAGACTTAGACGGATTTGGCAGCGAAATCGCGATGTCGCCGCTAAGGCCGAGATGGGCAGGCTGCAACGGCAGATCAGGACCGCCATCAACACCGCAAAAAATTGGAAATGGCGGGATAGGCTGGAGTCGTTAAATCCTCGGGACAACTCGCTGTGGAAGCTGTCGAGTGCCATGAAAAATACGCGGGTGGCCATACCCGCACTGACCAACGCTAACGGACGGACTGCGATGACAGACGCCCAAAAAGTGGATGACTTAGCTACCCATTTTGCTGACATACATAACCCACAAATACCTAACGATCCTGGACACGACCGCATCGAAAATGACATTAACGAACTGATTGGCCGTGACATCCAATAGACGAGACACGAATTTTTAAAAGTCATAGCCAAGCCTTCGGAGGTCGCAGGCATTGTTCGAACTCTACCTAACGACAAGGCCCCGGGGGTAGACTGTATCGAATACAGCTGCTCAAATACCTTCCGCGGAAAGGCATTGTGCAATTGACGTACATTGTCAACGCGATCCTGCTGCTACAACACTGGCCCAGCCGGTGGAAGTGCGCCGTTATCGTGCCAATACTGAACAAGACCCCCAAACTCGCCGGCAGTTATCGACCGATCTCGTTGCTGTCGGCGATCTTCAAGTTGGTGGAAAAGGTCATCCTGGTCAGACTAGACGCTGCCCAGGATGAACTCCACATCGACGATGAGTGTCAGTTCGGTTTCAGGAAGGGCAGGGGCACTGTACAACAGGTCGTCAGGATCGTCAATGACATCAAAGTGCAATGCAACCGCGGAAAAAGCGGTGATGGTGCTGCTCGATATTGAGAAAGCTTTCGATACAGTATGGATTCCGGGTTTACTCTACAAACTTAATACGCTTAACTTTTCTACGCACATCACCAAACTTATTCACTTTTTCCTGACAGGCAGATCGCTGCAGGTCAGGGTGAATAATAAACTTTCAACTCGAAGGGATATTCGCGCGGGCGTCCCTCAGGGGTCGTGTCTGTCACCAAAGTTATACAATCTATACGTCTCCGACTTCCCGGAGTTCCCGAATACGAATCTTGCCAAGTACGCCGACGACACGGCCATGTACGTGCATTCGCATAAAGCACAAGCGACGAACACGCTATTCAAGGCGAACACGGCCCATGCCACGGCATATTACGACACAAGTGGAAGATTCGGATAAACGCTGAGAAGTCGGAGTCCATACTCTTCACGCGCCGATTTACCGAAAATCGGATTTAAACGCCACTTTCGATCGGGGGTAGAGAAATTCCAATCAAACGGTGCGTGAAGTATCTGGGGGTCAACTTGGACAGGAGATTGACGTTCAATACGCACATAAACGAGACTGTACGTAAGGTCTACTCCATGTCCAGGAGTCTGTATGCGCTCCTGGCGCGGGGTAGCGGACTAAACAGCACTAATAAAAAATTATTGTATATGATGGTGATCAGACCGGCCATCATATACGCGGCGCCGGTGTGGTGCAGCATCCGGCCACGACAATGCGGAAACATAGAGTTTTGGAACATAAATTTATGCGCCTCATTTCAGACTCCGGTAGGTACACCTCCCTCAGAGATCTCTATGCACGTTGCCACGACATAACCCCACTAGCGAACTTCGTCCGGGAAACTTGCTTTTCTGCAAGTACCAAGAGCGGCGACCTCTAGCCTTAGTGGGCTATACTCACTGTTTATGAAATAGGATTTGAAGGAAACAACTACTCAGCGGGCAAATACCCCGACCTGCATTGGATTATACCTTCAAATCGTGATCAGTAACCAACTATCATTTGTCTGCTCCTAACCAGGCAGAGACCGGTTTCGAACTTATTATGTTCTCCTCAGTATGCCATAGGTCATGGAACAGACAAATGATAGTGGTCAACTTGCTAGTCTTATACAAACTGCAGAAAAGCAAGTCGCTATACGCCAGTGACATTTATCCGACGTATAGTAGCATCTGACCATATGAGAGTTTACCTCTCACCGTCACTTCATTTGATTCAGTTTGTATAAGACTAGCAAGTTGACCACTATCATTTGTCTGTTCCATGACCTATGGCATACTGAGGAGACCAGACATAGACCGGTTTCGAACTTATTATGTTTAATAAGTTCGAAACCGGTCTATGTCTGGTTAGGAGCAGACAAATGATAGTTAGTTACTGATTACGATTTGAAGGTATAATCCAATGCAGGTCGGGGTATTTGCCCGCTGAGTAGTTGTTTCCTTCAAATCCTATTTCATAAACAGTGAGTATAGCCCACTAAGGCTAGAGGTCGCCGCTCTTGGTACTTGCAGAAAAGCAAGTCGCTATACGCCAGTGACATTTGTCCGACGTATGGAAGCATCTGACCATATGAGAGGTTACCTCTCACCGTCACTTCATTTGATTCAGTTTGTATAAGACTAGCAAGTTGACCACTATCATTTGTCTGTTCCATGACCTATGGCATACTGAGGAGAACATAATAAGTTCGAAACCGGTCTATGTCTGGTTAGGAGCAGACAAATGATAGTTGGTTACTGATCACGATTTGAAGGTATAATCCAATGCAGGTCGGGGTATTTGCCCGCTGAGTAGTTGTTTCCTTCAAATCCTGTTTCATAAACAGTGAGAATAGCCCACTAATGCTAGAGGTAGCCGCTCTTGGTACTTGCAGAAAAGCAAGTCGCTATACGCCAGTGACATTTGTCCGACATATAGTAGCATCTGACCATATGAGAGTTTACCTCTCACCGTCACTTCATTTGATTCAGTTTGTATAAGATTAGCAAGTTGACCACTATCATTTTTCTGTTCCATGACCTATGGCATACTGAGGAGAACATATTAAGTTCGAAACCGGTCTATGTCTGGTTAGGAGCAGACGAATGATAGTTGGTTACTGATCACGATTTGAAGGTATAATCCAATGCAGGTCGGGTTATTTGCCCGCTGAGTAGTTGTTTCCTTCAAATCCTATTTCATATATATATATATATATATATATACGTGCCCAACGGAGGATACGAAGCCCGACATGTACAACAGGGGACCCTAAGCCCGGGCTATATGTAACAGATAAAGCTGTGTATTTGGAGTATATTTGCACTATATTATGCCATAATTAAAGGCATTGAGAGAGGTAGCTTTATGCAACATTCAAAAAAAATATGATTTGCAGTTTCTACGAGTTCCCTGATGTTCTACATCTTATACGAAGCCCACTAATATGTATTGCATACTTTCTACAAGTTATACGAAGCCACGCGACGTTGCCATAACAATTAGTACTATTCACCATAAAATATTCTAAATATGAATGGATTTCCGTTGGCCGTAAAACGTTTATGGCATCAAAGAAAAGAAATCACTGGTTTTAAGGTGGTCTCGTATAAAGAAGGATATTTTTGGGAATGGATCCAGCTACAACTTATTTATGTTATAACTTGCAAACTTTTACACTTACTTTTAAAACCTAAAAGTGAACAATTTTTTTCCGTTCTCAAAAATCCAAGCCTAAATTCAATAGCACTGTGGATTTATCATTTTTCGGGTATAATTGAACATATGAAACAATAAAATACCTTTAATCAATTAGTTCTTTATTCAATTACATATTCAATAGCCTACAAGATGGCCAATAAAATGTAAGAGTAAGAAAATTTATTAATAAATAATAGTTAAAAGTTATTTAAAAAATCGAGTTAAAGATTTTTTTAATACGGCTTATTGTAGTTTGCAGTGTCTCTAGATATACTGTAATTTTTTAAAGAAAATTTTGATAATATTTATTAATGTAAAAAAATATTTTGTTGGCGTAAGGTGTCAACAAAAGAGGTGACACGCATTTGACCAGACGGCCACTTTACACGCTATTTTCAATATTAAATATTACCTATTATTATTATTAATTATTATTATTAAGGTGGACTTCCCGGAAATCAAGACTTGCTTTACGGGAATTTCGTTCTAGTTAAAAATATTTTTTTAATTTACGCTATCTATGCAAATATTCGAAAAATTGGCAAAAGGTTAAAGCCCTCATTTTTGTTAACTTAATTTTTTTATAAATTTTATAATTTTTGAAGGCGCATTTCTTAAATTTATTGTACCCTTTAGGAATTCTTATTCCGAATCAAGTGAGTTGTCTCCCATATTTTTTTCGTCGTTTATTTAAATCCTTGCTTAGATTATTACTGCTCTTTGTTCTTTAGCGCGACCTGGTGTGGGTTGCCGGAAAAGTAGAGAGGTTTAAAATTGATATTTCAATTAGATTTTCAGTTTTGGTTGGGTATGTAGGTGTTTTTGCTACTCAAATTTCTAACTTTTCATTTTAGGACGTTTGACCTTGAAAAATACAAAATGTTCGCTTGCGGCGCATTTTTTTCCCTTGGACCTTGGCCTATCAAATATATATATATATATATTTTTTTTGATAGGCCAAAAAATATATACAGTGTGTCCCAGGATAGATGTAACAAGAGGTGTAATGGACCAAAAATTTTGAAATTTTGGAATGGTATTTTGGGATTGAGTCCTGCTTGTTGTAAAACTAAAGTATACCAAAAATGACTTGATTTGGTGTTCTACAGGGTGTTTTATAAGCAAAGTTGTGAAAATCACCACTAATAAAGTACCTTTATTTTTCAAAATATGAAAAAATTCATACCTCTATACCAAATTTCAGGAATATAAAATTATGTTTTTGAAACTTCCCATTTCTTCAATAAATTAGTATTTTATTTTGAACCATTCAATTGACTCTGCATAGAAATTATTTTTTGTGAATTAATATTTAAAGTTATGTAGAAGCTAAAAGTAGGCTATGAGAAAAGCAGTGGATATATATTTATCATTTATTATTGACATATCTGTCAAACGTAGTCAACATTATCCTTAAGTTCTGTTTCAAATTAACGAACCAAGCATAATAAAATAAGTGAAAATGGTACTCACAGTGCGTGAAAAAATTTATATTGTGCAATGCCACGGAATTGGCGGTGAAAACTCGCTAAGAGAAGTGGTAAACCAATTTAATTTGGAATTTCCAAACACTGCTTTGTCACGTACTCAGGTTATGAGAATAATTAAAAAGTTTTTGGCTACTGGTAGTATTCTTAACATGACAAGAAAAACAGAAGCATATGATGAAGACAATGTTAGGGCTATTATAGCTCATGCTTCTGTTATAGAAAATCCTAGGATGCCACTAAGAGAGAGATCAGCTCTTATTAATTTTAGCAAGTCTGAACTCCAAAGAATTTACAAGGCAAAGAAAATTAGGGCATATAAAGCAAATTATAAACATACGCTTGAAGAGAGAGATGACGGCCGTAAGTTGGATTTTTGTTTGACCATTGGAGAAAAAATCATGGAAGAGAGATTTTTTCATCATTTCAAAATTTTCTCAGATGAATCCACATTCACAACCAATTGTGGTGTTTCATCTCAGAATTGTCGGGTTTGGGCTTCTGAAAATCCAAATTTTAAAATTCATTGTAGAAGACAATATTATAAAAAAGTGAATGTGTGGTGTGCCGTTTCTTATCACGTTGGAGTTATTGGACCTTATTTCATTGAGGGAAGGTTAAACCAGCACACTTATTTACAGCTTCTTGAAAGATTTTCTGAAGAACATTTAAATATTTTAAGACATATGCCTTTAGTTCATTTTCAACATGGTGGTTGCCCTGGCCACTCCACAGAAACGGTTAATCGGTGGTTGAATTTAAATTTTGGAGAAAATTGGATTGCCAGGAATGGACCGATCAAATGGCCGGCGAGATCCCCAGACCTATCAATATTGCATTTCTTTTTATGGGGTCGCCTCAAGCAGTTGGTTTACGCTGAACCACTTCCTAACGATGTAGCAGTATTGAAGCAGAGAATTACAAATGCCGTAAACACCATACCGTTAGATCATATTCGAAACAGTTTTAAGGACTTCAGGCGAAGGATCGAAATGTGTGTGGATGTGGGTGGTAGCTACGTCGAATAATAAAAAAATTGTAAACATTGTTTTGTATTGGTCAATAATTAATTTGTTTGTGAATCTGTTATGTTTTTGACATTTATTACTTGTTATAATTTTTAAACCTCATTAATCTTCTGTTAGTAATTGTTTCTTGTTTTACAATTAGTTCGATTAACATTATACCTTCTTACATCTCGTATATTCAATTTGTATTTACCAATAGCCTACTTTTTGAGATGATTAACATTTTCTCCTACACTACTTTAAATAGGAATTCAACTCTTAATTCGCAAAAAATGGGAAGTTTCAAAAAAATAATTTTAGATTCCTGAAATTTAGTATAGAGGTATAAAATTGCATTCTAAATAACTTTTCTTAGTGGAATTTTTTCATATTTTGAAAAATAAAGGTACTTTATTAGTGGTGATTTTTACAACTTTGCTTTTAAAACACCCTGTAGAACACCAAATCAAGTCATTTTTGGTATACTTTAATTTTACAACAGGCAGGACTCAATCCCAAATACCACTCCAAAATTCAAAAATTTTTGGTCCATTACACCTCTTGTTATATCTATCCTGGGACACACTGTATATATTTTTCTTTGGTAGGCCAAGGTCCAAGGGAGGAAAATGCGTATTTTTCAAGGTCAAACGCTCTAAAATGAAAAGTTAGAAATTTGAGTAGCAAAAACATTTTCTTCAAAATGTAAGTTTCGTCAAACGAATTTTCCTTTTTTTCATGTAATTGCATAAATTATTTAAAGGTTCAAAGTTTTAACACATAGTCTGACTTGACCACGGTCTAAAGTAGACTGCTACCGTCTTGGTAACATTTTTAAGAACGCCACTAAACATCCATACTCTTTATTACAATTTATTCACATTGAAAAACAAAAAACGAAATAAAAAATTTAAACATTTTCACAGTATAACAATAAATAGTAATCAATAATAATTATGACTAATATTGTCTACAAACATCTCAACATAAAAAAATAAACAAAACAAAAATAATTCTAAAGTGTCAGAGGTCAAAAGAAAAATACATTAGAACTTTCTTAAGCAAACTTGCAGAATTTGAGACAAACATGCAAAATTAGGTTATTGAGTTAATAACTTTTTATAAATGACATCTAGCATTTTTGTCAGTAGCCGTGTTTTTAAGATAGCAGCCTGAAAATCACATCTGAGACTTCTTTCGTTCTAAGTAAGGACTAAGGAGGAAAAAGAGCTGCCGTTTAAATTTTTTTGGCCGTCGGATTTTTTATCCGCCGGGACAAATGCCTATTTACTTCGGACCGGCCCTACCCAGCCCCAAAGCCACTGGCCCAACGGAAATTTGCCAGTTTGCCCCTCTGTCCCATCCATCCATCCCTGATATACAACATACATGTGTGAAACATAAGAGAGTTTATCTACGCTTTTTAGATTATATATTAATTACGCAACTGCTTTTGAACAAGTAATAGGGTATTTCCTTTATTTTTGAATATTCAAAAAATTTTTTTTGAATAAGTTTAGAATGTTATGAAATGTGGAAATTTCGTCGAGTTTTCCTTTTATGTAGCAAAACAACTGTTTTGGTATATTATTTTAGATAACTATCTAGGATAATGTAATCCTGGTAATGAAAAAATGCCTACGACAGACGGACGGACACCGAAGTGATTCTATAGTCTTCCGATTTTATAATTTTGATTCGGAACACTGAAATTACATATGCATATATTGTATATGTTAATGGAAGTAAAGGGCGAAGTTCAACCCATTTAGTGACAAAAATACGCTAAAAAGTTAGGATTCCACTTAATTTAAAAAAATTACCAGTACCGTCTAACTTACCCAATGGAGTACACGTACCATATAAGACACTAAATGCAATGAAATAAATTAATTTACTAGAAAAATAATAATAATAATATATTAATTTATTAATTGATTTAGGAGAAACTTTAATTTTGTATTTAATTGGAGAATGTTTTTAGTTTTTAATATCTGTGGAATGAAATTAGTTTTGCATATCTGATAGATGAAAGATATAACACAAAGTGCTGTTCTTAATTGTGAGTAAGTTGAAGACCTAAGTGGATAAAGGTGTTATGTCGCATTTTTAAAAAAAATTACTTTATGCAATATTTGATATAGATTTAACACCCAATAAACGGTGAATTCGAAATTTGTAATATTTTATAGAAACTTTTTAATTATAAAGGCGCCATGTCATACATACAACCAGTAATTTTAGGGGATGTACACAGTTTTTGACAAAAAAATCTAGTTTCATAACAGCTTGATATTGTTCATTAATATTAGTGTAAACAAAAGAACATAACCCAAAATTATCTGTTTTATGAGGTATTATTGATTTGAATCGAGGATAAAATAAATAAGTTCCAACTCAAAACCGTTTTGTTTAATTTACCTACTCAAAACTTTAAAAGTGTGACATAACACCTTTATCCACTTAGGTCTTCAGTTAATATATATTTAGATATAATATTAATATTGTGAAAGCTCGTCGCTCGTCAGTACGAAATGCTATTTCATCAGAATGATCTAATTTTATAATATCTAGGTTTTTGAATATTTTAAAAAATGATTCTTGCACGGGATAAGTAAGATTTTAAAAAATGATTAAATTGTAGAATTTAACGTATATTTAAGACATAAAATAATTTGCATAAATTTCGACCCTCCACACTAGGATGTAGAATAATTTGCTAATGCAAATATACCGACCTGCAATAAATGTGTAATTCATTTTATTAGGGACAATGAGCCTACAAAATGCTGGACTTCCCAAGCATTATTTGCGGATTCGTATAATACTTAATTTACATTTAACACTGTAGTGCCCATTCAGAGCGAATGCTATTTTGTTTGGATAAAGCTATAGAAAAAATATTTTTATGGAATTTCGTAATTAGCAGAAAAAGAAGTTTATCAAAAGTCAGAAAAGAAAGACTACCTTGGAAATATTAATTTCCAATGTTCGTGTTCTTTTGATAACCTACATTCTGGTTATATTAGAAATTAATTATTTTCAAAACACCTACATATCCAACCAAAACTGAAAATTTAATTCAAATATCAATTTTAAATCTCTCTACTTTTTCGGCAACCCACACCTGGTCGCGCTAAAGAACAAAGAGCACTAATAATCTAAGCAAGGATTTAAATAAACAACAAAAAAAATATGGGAGACAACTCACTTGATTCGGAATAAGAATTCCTAGAGGGTACAATAAATTTAAGAAACGCCTTCAAAAATTATAAAATTTATAAAAAAATCAAGTTAACAGAAATGAGGGCTCTAACCTTTTGCCAATTTTTCGAATATTTGCATAGATAGCGTAAATTAAAAAAATATTTTTAACTAGAACGAAATTCCCGTAAAGCAAGTCTTGATTTCCGGGAAATCCACCTCAATAATAATAATTTATAGGTAATATTTAATATTGAAAATAGCGTGTAAAGTGGCCGTCTGGTCAAATGCGTGTCACCTCTTTTGACACCTTACGCCAACAAAATATTTTCTTAGATTAATAAATATTATCAAAATTTTCTTTAAAAAATTAAAGTATATCTAGAGACATTGCAAACTACAATAACCCGTATTAAAAAAAAATTTTAACTCGATTTTTTAAATAATTTTTAACTATTATTTATTAATAAATTTTCTTACTCTTACATTTTATTAGACAGCTTGTAGGCTATTGAATATGTAATTGAATAAGGAACTGTTATACTGTTAAAATGTTTAAATTTTTTATTTCGTTCTTTGTTTTTCAATATGAATAAATTGTAATAAAGAGTATGGATGTTTAGTGGCGTTTTTAAAAATGTTACCAAGACGGTAGCAGTCTACTTTAGACCGTGGTTGAGTCAGACTATGTGTTAGTACTTTGAACCTTATATATATATATATATATATATATATATATATATATATATATATATATATATATATATATATATATATATATATGTATATATATATATATGTATATAAGGTTCAAAGTACTAACACATACATACATACATACATATATATATATATATATATATATATATATATATATATATATATATATATATATATATGTATAATGAAGGATAGTCACGTCCGACTAGTTAAAGAACAATCTAAAGTCCTACTAAATTTAGATTGTTATATATATATATATATATTCATCCCTGGCGCGCTCAAACTTGAGGTTTTAGTTCGGTGCTTGATTGGTTTCCCTAAAATTGCAGTGCCGGTTGGACTGACCCCATCCACCCATCTATATACAGTAATACTGCGTTTTTAAAATACTTGATTAAACTGAAATAAAATATGTTTTATGTTAAAATCATCAGAATCGCCTTGTATCATTTTCTTGTTTAGATGCTAAAACTATAAAAATGATAAAAATAAAATGTAAAAAATTATTTTGATATTATTATATCGTGTATTTAACAACATTTTCGTATTGACAAATACCAAAGTGTTGAGCAAAATCACATAATAAATTAATGACTGTTAGTCACTGAATCTGTATAGATAAATAGAAAGTGGAGCTTTAATTCAATACCACCTAAAATCAATTTAAAAACCTATTTTTTAAATTTTGCTCATTTTAATTTTTCATGTTTTGTAATTTAAAGGCATTAGTAAATAATCGGCATTAGCTACATTTTTTAAAATTAATTACTCAAAATTATCTCTTTCAGTTTTGATTCTATACCGATTATTTCACGCTATCCTCAAATTACAAAACATGAAAAATGTAACTTTTATAAGAATACACATTACTCCCAGCATGTAACCTGTATTCTAAAAAAAATAAGGTAATCATATATTAAAAAAAAAACATTTCAGTTTACTTTAATATTTATTGTATTGAATTAAAGCTAAACCTTCTACAATCTCCTAAATAGATTCAGCGACGAAAAACACAGTAATTCTCTAAAGTTTGATGTTCGTTAAGAACAAAATTTTGTTATAACTATATAATGTTGTCTAAATATTTTGTTACACATTTCTTTCTGTACAAATATATGAACGAAAATTATAATGAATTTGAATAACTTTATAAATATCCGTCTGTCTGTCTGTCTATCCGTAACGTTTCTTAGACACATGATAACCAAAGATCGAAAAATACGATCGTATTGAAATTTGGACGATAAGCTTGTTTTACCTGGAGGAGAGACCCAATTGTTTTTTTGATAAATCGATTAGTGAATAAAAATTTTATATGACATTCTATTTAAAAAATAGGCCAACAGAATCTGCATTGATAGGTAAAAAGTTAAAATTGTTATTATGGGTCGTAGAGTGAAAAACTTGACTTTATTTGTATTGATCATACGACTTTGAAAATATCAAATGTCCGTTCATCTGTTCGTCTGTTTGCACGTACCTTCATCCCACTGCTGTGGAAAGTTTTGAATAGTATGTTGGAGTTAGCTAATATTTTTGAAAGAAATCGGTCAATACATGTACCTAAGTTATAAACATTTTATTTTAAAAAATGTCTAAAGGATGTTGCAAACACTTGTAAGATTCTACAAAAACTTAAATACTGTATGATATACTGACGAACATTTCGTCAATCAAGTTGGCATTAAAATTAAAACATACATTTTTTACAAGTAAAGAATTAAATTATTTTCACATAGCGAAGTGCACACTATAGAACGTTCAACAATTATATCTCTTCAATAAACTAGCGAAGAGTATAATGTTTATATCTAGTTAATTCTTCTAATTTTCGTATACATAGAAGTATTAAATTTTATTATGCAGCACGATTTATTTAACTTTTAACCTAAAACATAATTTTTTCAAGTCCTATGCATTTTTCAATAACGCTATTGTTACTTGTAGTCCTGTATTTAATACACAGGCATGTCCAAATTTATCTGTTTGAATAAAGCAGCTAAAACAGTTTGACGGCTCAAACATTTGGAGCAAATTAGAAAATCCCCTTTATATCAATCATGAGGGAGTACACATATGTTTTGGAATCATTTCGATATTCTCCATCTCACATTAAGCTGTCCAAGTATAGAACCCTGTATATGAGCACCTAAGAATTGAATTTAGACAAATTCTCCTTACTTGTTCGGTCGCTCAATTTATAGTTACATAACAATTATATTTGAAGAAAATATTTGTTTTGGTTGTTCATGAAATATTTTTGTTAAATTTCATAAATCTTTGTCTGAAATTTGATTCCGTTAAAGACTTAAACAACTACATTAACATTTCATTATTTTTTACGTTTTTTAAAGTAAATAACATGTTTCGACTATGAATTTAGAGATAAACTGTGAGTATTTTTAGTGCCTCAGATAATTTCGTCGAGTCACTTTTAACTCAAAAAAACAAAAAAATAAATATATTAACAACCAGTATATTAATATTGACATGGACATGTGTTATTCCACTCACTTCAAATATGTATTATTATAATTCAGTCGGCAGGTACTTTCTGCCTGGACACAATTCCGAAGTTAATGAAATTTTGGGATATTATTTGGGGTTGGTGTGGAGTGTAATTTAAATTTTCGACCTCGACGAGCCTGTGGAAACTTGGAGGGGGGCAAAAAACCTCGAAATGTTCGGACTTTTTTCGGTTTATCGCTTATAATCTTCTAAACCACGCCTTTTTTGAGAAAGTCGTTCAAATAAAAGATAGCATTAAATTTCCTTCAATTTTTATTGGTAAAAAATATTTTTTGACCCAATACTTATCGAGATACAGCAGTTCAAACATGGAACAAATTTCTTAAAATATAAAAAAAAACCGCTGCCTAAGGAATCACAACGTCCACATTCGGATTTTCTATCCAAGTCACTCACAACGAAAAAAATTTGTATGTGAGAATAATTGTTTATGGAACTTTAATAATATAATATTTAAAATCCTCTACCTGGTGATAGGGGGTGGTTGGTAGTGAAGATGGATGAAGTAAAAAAATATTTTGAGGTTTCTGGTTCTTGTGCACACACTAAATCACAATTTTTTTCATCCCCTTTAATAATGGGGTGGGGGTGGTAATGGGGGTGGCTAATGACAAATTTTTTTTTGAAACCTTAGCTTCTCTTGTATATACTAAATACCAATTTTATGAACTATTACCTACTTGATTTACCTATTGACCCCAAATTTACCTCAATTTACCCCCCATCACGTCGAGGGAACAAGATGCAAATATAATCTAGTTCTAGATCTCGTTACAGTACATACGTGTCCCAAATTTCAAGTCAATATCTCAAACGGTTCCAGCGCACAAAAAAAGTTACAGACCGACAGACAGACAGAAATTCTTTTTTGCTCAAACTTAAAATCTCGACGTTTCATGACATTCTAAGCCTATTTGAACAACAAAAATTTAAAAAATTTTTTTGTCGTTACTATACTTCCACTGGATGTGGAAGTAATTATGTAAAATTCAGGTTTTTGCTTCATAACTTTTATTTTTCAACAAATATCTATATATACTACATATACTACGTATAGCCCTGGCTCCTTCGGACCCGCTGACCCCCCCCCCCTCAGCCTAACGTAAAAATGTTCAAACTCTAGGTATTTACGTTTCTCGTCAGTTTCTCTCTCTATGCACGACTTTTACTCATTGTCTCAAAGCCACAATCAATATCTCCTCCGGAAAATATAAAACTTTCTAGTATTAATAAGTAATGATCCAACCTTTCAATCTTCAACTGAAATGTGTTTTTAATAGGCAGCATTCATTAGTGATCGTAAATAATGACGTCCAACTCTAGATAGATAGATGAAGTAATACTACGGGAGCCCACCCCACCCGTGCACATCCCCCACCCCCCTCCCGTCCTTGGGGACAATGTTTTTCATAAAGATTAAAGCCTAAGGAACAGACGTGTCCTAAAAAAAAAAAAAAAATTGCAAATATGGTTTTGTCATTCAACACAAAAACTAAAAAAATGAAGTAAAACTTTCTGTACAAAAATCAAAGTGCATAAAATTTGCTACAATTTTGTTCCTATACAATATTTGGATAGGAGTTACCATTTTCCATATAAATGATTCAGCTCTTAAGATAAAATATAAGATTCAATATAAAACGTAATACTATGGGAGCCCACCCTAACTATCCGTGCACCCCCCGATCCTTGGGGACAATGTTTTTCATAAAGATTAAAGCTCAAGGAACAATTTAAGACATGTCCTAAAAAAAAACTGGCTGTACTTTCAAGATGGCGTCCGTTTAAAAAAAATGCAAATATTGTTTTTATCATTTAACACAAAAACTAAAAAAGATGAAGAAGAACTTTCTGCACAAAAAACAAAGTGCATAAATTTTCTATAATTTTGCTCCAATACAATATTTGGATAGGAGTTACCATTTTCCACATATCATTGTTACCGTTTTCGAGATAAATGTCTGCAAATTACAATATTATTATTGTTATTAATTTTTTTCAGTTTATTTTATTTTTGTTATGTTAATAATATCAAGTTATATTATACGCCTTACAATAATTGTCACAGTTATTTCCTCTAAGTGATTTGCCGATATATGAATTTCTATATTTTCTTAATTTTAGACTCATTTATCCGGAAAATGGTAACTCCTATCAAAATATTGTATAGGAACAAAATTTTAGAAAATTTTATGCATGTTGTTTTTTGTGAAAAAAGTTTTTGTCCATCTTTTTTAGTTTTTGTGTTAAATGACAAAAACAACATTGGCAACAGTTTTTTTTTAACATATGGCCGCCATTTTGAAAGTACAGCCAGTTTTTTTTAGGACATGTCTTAAATTGTTCCTTAGGCTTAAATGAAAAACATTGTCCCCGAGGATCGGGGGAGGGGGGGTGCACGTACAGCTAGGGAGGGCTCCCCGACTATAATGGTAGTTATAGAACAAAATCATTGCTTATAGTTATGTATTTAAGAAAACTTGATTTTATACAATTAGCTCAGTATGTACATTGAACGTGACTTAAAAATACTCCTTCCGCCTTGATCTTTTAGGTGCAAGTGGCAAATTGTCATCGATGTCTTCATCATTGTTTCCTTCCTCCTGGGCACTAATTTCGTCAAGTAGGGTAGGCTGCTCTTCACATCCTTCATCTGTATCTTCTGCGTTGAAGTCAGCCTCGGACGAATTCTCACAAGCAGTGCCGGTGCAGTGCTTGCATATCACCTAGCACCGGAGTCCTGCTTTCTTGCAGCTGCAAGCCCCCGTACTGCATCCTGTTGTGCACTTGCATCTTATTATTTTGAGTAGATGATCCGGAGCAGCATCCATTGATGTTGTGGGAATTACACCTGTAAATAAATAAATTATAATAATAGTTTATTTGTATAATGTTGTGATACAATTTAAGCACAGACAGAAGTAAATACATTAGTTTTCTCATAGTACAGTAATTAAAAGCAGCAGTCAAATAATGGTCTGGTACTGTGAAAATTTTATAGGACGAAAGAAACTATGGACATGTAATACTAACCTTGTTTGGTCAAGCTCCAGCCCCAGGCAGATGGTACTTTGCGTTGAGTCTGTTCATTCCCTAGCCATGTATGTACTTGGAGGTATGTCCTGTGGCGGCGCGACATCACGTGCAGGTGGCAACCTGGCTAGTTCGAATTTTGGCTTTGCACATAGTAGAAAATATGCGGTACGTCATATCATCCAAATTATCAACATCCACACGCAGAGGCGGACCTAGAAATTTCAATAATTTTTTTCTCGTCTGTGGCGTATGGGTCCCATATGAAACATGGGAAATAACATCTAGAGAAGCACTCCTCTAACAACCCCTAAATAATTTTGAAAAAGCAGTTTGCGAAAAATTTTTTCAAAATTCTGGTACCCCCCCTGGTCTAGGGACTCCCGTTGAAAATTATTCTTTTTTGTCATATACATTTTACTTTTCATAAAAATGCAACAATAAGTTTTGGAGTTTATGAAAATATTTTCATTACTAACTGAGATACAACGAATTGAAATTTTGTAATTTGTTAAATTGTAAATTACAAAATTTCAGTTCATTGTATTTCAGTTAATAATGAAAATATTTTCATAAACTCCAAAACCTATTGTTGCGTTTTTATGATAAGTAAAATATATATGATAAAAAAGAATAATTTTAAACGAGAGCCCTAGACCAGGGGAGGAAGTAACCGAATTTTAAAAAAAAATTTCGCAAACTGCTTTTTCAAAATTTTTTAGAGGAGTGCTTCTCTAGATGTTATTTCCCTTATTTCGTATGGGCCACAGACGAGAAAAAAATTATTGAAATTTCTAGGTCCGCCTCTGAGTTCACAGTCCCACCGTACAATTTCACCAGGAACTTCTCCCCAGCTTCGGAGATTTGGTGCAGAGTTGCATCCGGGTCTTTGAATATGCTGACTACGTCTGACAGATACGGGTTGTTGTCATACACCTGCATTACTTTCTTCTTCCCAATACCGAAGGGAGCTGATGTTGTGCCGCATCCACTAATTCCATGAGGGAAGAGAATGTCTTGTTTTTTTTTACATTTTGAGAAAGGCCATAGCCGTGTAAGCATATAGTAAAATGCCTTTTGTATAGTAGGTATAAGGACTGGTTGTAGTTCTGCAGAATTTTAGCTTTCTAAAACTTGCAGTTTTCGAGTAAAAAAATAAATAAATTTTTGAAAAAAAATTTTTTTTTCCAAACTGAATTGACCAATTTACTTGTGCTTTATATGTGCTTTATATCTATTTTAGGTGGATTAGTAGTAAAAAAATCAAGCTAATATTCCTCAAAGAAATATGTATTTCAATTTTTTTATTTAAGTAAAAATATTTTTGGCATTTCAACATTAAATAATTTGTCATTTAGTTCTCTCCAACATATATTTTTATGGAACAGTTTCAATTGGTACAACATTTTGAAAAATAAAAAAACATAAACGTATATTAAGCATATCAATTATAATTATTAAACAGAAACATAAAACAACATTTTTGGGTATTAATCTTCATCATTAACTTCATTTATTACCACATTGGTACGGTCCGTGGTAAATAGTATGCTTAATGTTTCAGAGGGACGCGGAATTTTTGACAAGACAAATAATATACAACAGCTGCCACATGCGAACAACAGCCAACAGTTCGTAATCAGTTAGCGCACTCACAAAAATATTGTTTAATTCCTTTATAGTGCAGTGCAATTAGTCATTATATATGAAAAATGACGGAACCGAGCTAGAGTGAATGGATTCGAATTATTTTTTTTTATTAGATTTCTAATGCCATAATCTAAAAAGTTTACCCATTGAAAATTACCGCACTTTCGAAAATCTGTAAACCGGAAAACCTCTATGTTAGATGTACCAGGGACTTAATTTTTTTTAAAATTAAAGCTAAAGAACCCACCTTTCTATTAAAAGTGGTCTAAAATGGACCAGGCTATTCAATTTTTTTTTATACACAACATATTACTTAAGAAATTACTCTCTTGCAGTGAACTTCTATGGTAAACTTCTATGTTAGATTTACTAGGGGCTTAATTTTTTTTTTAAATTAAAGCTAAAGAGCCCACCTTTCAGTTAAAATCGGTCCGAAAAGGCCCAGGTTACTATTTTTTTTTAATAAGAGTTTTACCTGAAAAATTCGCGTTGGTAGCCAAAATTATTTTGACAATTTGAAGCTAATAGCCTTCTTATTAGCTCTTGGGTCATAATTTGTGGATAGAAATGTTGATATTATTATCTACGAATATATGTAGTAGGATGACTGACTATAGGTCTACAATTCTCAATTGCATTCTTATTACCTTTTTCGAATATAGGGCAAATTTTTGGCCTACACCAAATTTGAGGAAATGTTTCTATTTTAGGAGCTAGATTAAAGATAGTAGTCAGCGGTAACGCGAAGATAATTTCGCAGTCTCTTAGTAGAAAAGATGAAATTCCTTTAGGACCAGTAGTTAATTTATTTTTAGATATTAATGAATGAAATCGAAAACGTCGGAGACAATTAGTTTACATGATTATCCTTGTAATAAAAATTTATAATTATTTATATCATTAAAATTTATAATAATTATTATTTAGTATAAGTTGTTAATAAATTATTTTCTAAAAAAATTGATGTATTTGTATTATTTAACGTTTCTTTCATTTATTTCGCTTTTTGGAGCTTCTGCCATCTTCAAATTAATTTTAAGAAGTTTCATTTTTTTACAAATTCTTTATAAACAATCTAGAAAACTATAACAATCATTATTTTCTTAAAATAAATATTTAAAAATTCCGATAATTTTTTTTTCAGTTGAGATTTAAAAAAATTTTATTTATTTTTTTAAATTTACGGATTTTCGAAATTGCGATAATTTTTAATGGGTAAACTTTTTAGTTTATGGCATTAAAAATCCAATAAAATAAAATCATTCAAATCCATTCACTATAGCTGGGTTCCAAGGTATAAACCTAATTGCACTGGACTAGTACTATTCGGTATTAGATCATGTGCCAGACCTCCTAAAGTCATTATAATTTGGGGGGACTGAATGAAACTTTTACCAGCTGTTTCTGGGCTCATGTGGAGCAAAAAAGTCGGGAGGTAGCTTTCAAATATGGCGGCCGTTCAAAATGGCGGCCCGACTGCGAATTTTTAAATTCAATTATCTCAAAATCGGGTGGAGCAATCTTGAATTTTTTTTTCTAAATGTAGGTTAATGAATTGACTACCTTTTTGTTCGTAATGTTCATGGCCAAAAAAACAGTATTTATCGGTCAAAATTCGAAAAAACGAAAATTTGGGTTTTTTGAAATTTACGTTTTCCTGCTTATTGGACTAACGGTTGGATATAGTTTTGAATAAGAGTTTTAGAGCAACATCTCACCTTTAAAACGCAAAAAGAAATTGAAGATCGGATCAATAGAACCCGACATTTTGAGATTCAAAGTGGACGGGGCGGGGTTGAGCATTAATACTGTATTTTAAAATAATAGGGTTTTCCTACACCCATTTAATTATATGACAGTTATTAGCATTTTTTTGGTGATAAATCGTACTTATAATTCACTGTAGTGAATTATCGATTCATAATTCACTGCATCAGGCCAATCACAAATACAAATTCAAAAATCACCGTTTCGCTGATTCAGTGATATTTTAAATCGACATCTGTACTCTGGGTTTTTGGAATGGGTAGATACAAATGAGTTAGACCTTTCCTACGTCTCTCAATGCTTCACTTCTCTGAGCCGTGAGACGAACCATGCATCCCATAACTCTGTTCTTCAAGATGAACATGTTCAAGCCACTCTAAAGTCTTTTGACAACTACTTGACACATCTTCTTACAAGTAATGGAGCAATGTCGTCCTTTTGGATGAAATATATAGACCTAGTGGAGCTACTTCTCGCTTTTCTTCGAACTAATCGGGAAGGAAATTGGTTTCTGTTCTTAGCTGCGGTTGAAAAAATGGTGCCTTGGTGTTTTGCACTAGATAAGGTAAAATACTCACGCTATCTATCATACCACTTCATTGAATTAACTAAATTGTTTATTTGTTCACCAATACTTTGTAGATGGAGGTTTTTCAGTACAACTAAGAAGCAAAAACCCTTTTTCTAGAATTCCAGTAGACCAAGCCATCGAAGAGACTGTGAACAAAGACACCCAAACTGCTGGAGGTACTAAGGGTTTCAGTCAAAAAAGCAGGCTGTAGCACGGTACAATGTTAATGCTGAGCACAGAGCTTCTGCAGTTGGAATCCTCCGCAGCGTTCTATCATCCTGCGAAACAAATCACTGCCAGCCTGACCTCCGAAGCCCATGGATAATTAGAGATGAGAAAGATGTGACAGGTCTCACAGAACTTCTAGCCCACGAGTAGACGATCCTAATCCTTCAGATATTGTACATTTATCTACTGAAATATGTGTTGATGAATCAACAGCTGCTGATCTCATTAATTCGGAAAACAAGGGGAAAATAACGTATCAAGAGTTCACGGTTCGCCTAGCCAAAGGTGAAGGGTTTCATAATCCTATTAAGAAAGTGGGTCTCAAGATAAGTAGACCAAAGGCGAGCAAAACGACCAAGATTCAAAACAAAGAAGTAATCCTCCGATGCGAGCGAAATCTATTCAGCAAAATGATTTATATCGCAGAAAATAAAAAACTTGACATGAAGGAAGTGTTCAAATATCCTCTGGCACCATTTCTATGGACTCTGGCAAATGTTGATGGGTCTTTGAAGAAAACTTGCAAATCAGTGTTTTCCCATCACTTTAAAAAATACATCACCCCTGCCAGTCTGCCGAAAAAAGATTCGGCCTGCATAATTGATGAAATGGCTGTACTTCAGTCCATCAAAGGAGAACAAAAAACGTTTGACGAATTGACAACGACTTTTCTCAAGAAGATTTTAAATATAGGTAGGAGTTGCATTCAGCAAGTTAGGCAGAGATTGGGTGCTGTCTAATGATGTTAATGACACCATAGAGGAATTCGTCTGCCAGCTATATGCCCCTAAATGCAGGGTGAAACCTGTTGATGAGCTGCGTTACCAGATGTTCAGAGGGAAGGAGGGACAAATTGAGAGTTTCCAAATGCCTCCTTGTAAAGATACCTTGAGACAGCACAATAAACGTGCCAACTACCAGGCCGGAATATGGCTCAGAAGCCTGGAAACCAGGCCCATAATTCCGGACCTCTTTGCTCATGGGTGGGAAAAGGACATTTCTGGTAACTTATGCGTCAAGTGGATGGAAGGCTTGCCAGCACCGGAGTGCGTATTTTCCTTTTTGCGGTGCCACTGCAAGAGGAACTGTGTACCAGAAACTTGCTCGTGTACCAAAGCAACAGCAGATGAGGAAGAGTACAATTACAATAGCTGCAATAGTGACCCTAGTGAAGAAGAATAAATTCAAGTTTAATAATAATATTAATAAGGCATTTTTATTTCTGTGTGCTTTGAATCTCGATATCTCGGGTTCTGTTCATCCGATCTTCAATTTCTTTTTTGAATTTTAAAGGCGAGATGTTTCTCTAAAACCGTTATCCAGAATATGTTCTCAATATAGCCAACCGTTAGTCCAATAGACAGCAAACCGCAAATTTAAAAAATCCTTATTTTTCGTTTTTTCGAGTTTTGACGGATAAATACTGTTTTTTCGGCCATAAACACTGCGAACAAAACTATAGTTCGTTCATTCACCTACATTTAGAAAAAAAGAAATTCAAGATTGCTCCATCCAATCTCGAGATAATTGAATGTAAAAATTCATAGTCGGACCGCCATTTTGAACGGCCGCTATATTTGAAAGCTACCTCCCCATGATGGATCCCCCCGAATTTCTTGCTCCATATGACTCCAGAAACCTGTGGTAAAGGTTTCATTCAGTCCCCCCAATTTACAATGACTGGTAGGTCTGGCACATGGTCTATACAAAGCATGTATAAATTTTTTTAGAAATATGATGAGACTTAACTTGAATCTTTAATATATCAGATTGTTCTTTCACGTATCGCATATTTAAAGATCCATCATCTCTTAGCATTTCTGCTAAATATGAAATCGCCTGGCTTAACTGATAAGTACCATCTTCATGTCGCAAAATCTTCATGTCGGATTCAGTCATTTCTGGAAAATTCATAATACCAGTAGATGAAATTACTTCGAAAGGAAGTTTTTTACGTAGCTAACCTTGGTCTTCAATTTCTTTTGCAAGGGTATTTTCTTCATTCCTTTTTTCTAGCATTCTTTCCAATACTTCATTAGACATAACTCTATCTGAAGTGAGTCTTTTGCCAAAATGGTTCAGTAGATATGAGGCTATGCGATAGTAGCTTTTAATTTTACTTCCACGTCCAGTGGAAGTATAGTAACGACAAACAAATTTTTAAAAATTTTTATTGTCCAAATAGGCTTAAAATGTGATGAAACGTCGAGATTTTAAGTTTGAGCGAAAAAAAATTTTCTGTCTGTCTGTCTGTCGGTCTGTCTGTCTGTCTGTCTGTCTGTCGGTCTGTCTGTCGGTCTGTCTGTCGGTCTGTCTGTCGGTCTGTCTGTCGGTCTGTCTGTCGGTCTGTCAGTCGGTCTGTCTGTCGGTCTGTCTGTCGGTCTGTCTGTCGGTCTGTCTGTCGGTCTGTAACTTTTTTTTGTGCGCACGTTTACTCTGGAACCGTTTAAGATATTGACTTGAAATTTGGTACACATATGTACTTAAACGAAATCTAGAACAAGATTATATTTCCATCTTGTTCCGTCGAAGGGTTGGGGGGTAAATTGGGGTAAATTTGGGGTAAATAGGTCAATCAAGCAGGTAAGACTTCATAAAATTGATATTTAGTATATACAAGAGAAGCTAAGGTCTCAAAAAAATTTTTGGCATTAGCCACCCCCATTACCACCCCCACCCCCTTATTAAAGGGGATGAAAAAAAATTGTGATTTAGTGTATGTACAGGAACCAGAAACCTCAAAATATTTTTTTACTTCATCCACCCCTACTATCACCCCCATATCAGAACCCCCCACCCCACTACCGATGTGGGGTATCGTTTTATGGGTTTTTGGGGTAGAGGATTTCAAATATTATATTATTAAAGTTCCATAAACAATTATTTTCACATACAAAGTTTTTTTGTTGTGAGTGAATTGGATAGAGAATCTGGATGTGGAAGTAGTGATTCCCTGGGCAGCGGTTTTGTAATCATTTTGTTGTCGAAAATATGGTCAAGAAGTTTGTTTTTCTCCTTTAGCATTGCATGCACAGCTTCAACAGTTCAACGTACTTTTATCACAAACCGGGAATCATTTGCCTCTTGCGTGGTGAACTGCTTTCTTCGACCTTTGACAAGAGGCATCAATGCCCTAAAGCCTCTCGATTCTAATTAAGTAGCTACATCACGAAAACCTCTATCAAGTATAAATATGTCACCTGCCTGCATTAGATTACACAAACCGTTTGGAGCCTCTATAACTTTTCGCAGAATTTCTGCGTCATTTTGATTTGCAAGATAAGGACCTAGCATATCTACAACATATCCATCAGTCGTAGAAATCGTAAATGGGTTACATAGTGGTGTCTTTTTTGTCCAGAATATGACTTTCGTTGGTATTCGTTGTTGATACTTTTTTGATGGCGAGCATACGTGCCATCACAAATAAGTATTAAGCTACTCTTACAGCTATACAACTTTTTTGCTATATCTATAGTATGATTATCGATTAGCCATTTTCTTGAATGTGCAATATATACCGAATAGTACAGGACTCAAAGGAATTAAACAATATTTTTGTGAGTACGCTAACGGATTGCGAACTGCTGGCTGTTGTTCGCATGTGGCAGCTGTGGTATATTATTTATCATACGGGAGGTTCTTGTCAAAAATTCCGCGATCCTCAGAAACATTAAGCACACTATTTACCAGGAACGGTATCAATGTGGTAATAAATGAAGATAGTGATGAAGATTAATATACAAGCATGTTGTTTTATGTTTCTGTAATAATTATAATTGATATGCCTAATATACGTAAATATTACTTCTTATCTGATTACGTTTTTTTTTTATTTTTCAATATGTACCAATTGAAACTGTTCCATAAAAATATATGTTAGAGAGCACTAAATAACAAACTATTTAAAAAAATGGTGGGTGTCCCTAATGTTGAAATGTCAAAAATATTTTTTTTTAAATAAAAAAAAATTAAATACATATTTCTTTGAGGGATATTAGCTTGATTTTTTTTATTACTAATCCACTTAAAGTAGATATGTAGTATATTCAAAGCACAAGTAAATTAGTCAATTCAGTTTGGAAAAATAAATTTTTTCCGAAAACTTATTTATTTTTTTACTCGAAAACTGTAAGTTTTAGAAAGCTAAAATTCTGCAGAACTACAATCAGTCCGTTTACCTACTATACAAAAAAAAATAGCAGTTTTGCGTCAAAGGCACTTTACTATATGCTTACACGGCTATGGCCTTTGTTCCATCTTTGAACTGCTGTATCTCGGTAAGTAATGGGTCAAAAAAAATTTTACCAATGGAAATTGAAGGAAATTTAATGCTCTACAACTTTTATTTGGACGACATTCTCGAAAAACGCGTGGTTTAGAGGATATAAGCGAAAAACCAAAAAAGTCCGAACGTTTCGAGGCTTTATGCCCCTCTCCAAGTTTCCACAAGCTCCTCGAGGTCGAAAACTTTACACACCCCACACCATCCCCAAACAATTTCCCAAAATTTCATTAACTTCGGAATTGTGTCCAAGTAACTCCTCTCATATTTACTTGCCGACTGGACTATATGAACATATTTATAATTGCTTTCGTCTTTGTCGAAAATTGCTTAATAGTTTTGTTTAAAATATCTCGACCCAAAGAATATTTCTTTGTGAATTCAGCAATATACAATAAATTGCGATTGACTATAATACTTAATAAGATATGGGTACTGGAAGGTGCATTGGCGCTGTTCAGTGATATTATTATGAAGGTATATATATAGGGTGGCCCGAAAAAATTTTTTTCAGAAATTAGAAATATATTTGTGCAGAAAAGTTGTGTCATGGACTCATTAGTACTCATGAATAATTCCATAATTTTTGTAAACTATTTAGCCGCCCCCCCTGGGCCCTAAACGGGTCAAATTTTATCTTCGACAAATCAATTAAATATTGGTAAGGAAATGGTACTTCATAACTTACTGAATACGCAAAAAAAATTCCATGTCATTGCTTTATGTTTAGCCGATCTCCTCTGACTTTGAACGTACAATATGCCCGGATCGCCCATCGCGCACAATCAGTGGTCAGAAATGTGTCGTTGCAAGCAATAATTGGTTATTGTATCCTTTAGAAAGACTTAAAAAACCAAAAATAACCAATGATCCGAATCATTCCTCCACTCAAATGAGAACTATCTTGATTAACACAGCAAAGGCAGCTGATCTAACGGGCATCTGAAACCGAAGCGTTGCAAAAATTGCCACAGTTGTATTGGTGGATATGACACTTGTTTCTACAGAAGATAATTTTAAAGTTATAGACAAAAACAAAGTAAGGAGAGAAATAAAAAAACTAGAACGTTGGTGCAGCAGAAAGAATTTTCTGAATTACAGGAGGTGAAAGGTTTATACTTTGAAGGCCGCAGAGATCAAACCTTGGTACAACTTGACGATCGAAAAATAACTAAATTAGAAGGACACATTGGTTTAATTCAGGAGCCAGGAAAAAAGTATTTTGGCCACTTATCTATAAGTCCACCTGTCACTGGAGAAAATATATCAAAAAGAATTTTATCCTATTTAGAAAACAGGAAAATTGATGATGCAAATTTGATGGTTATAGGTTGCAATGGAACAAATGTAAACACAGAATGAAAAAATGGTGTAATTTGGTGTATTGAAAGTCGTATAGGTAAACCACTTCAATGGAGTATATGTCTGCTACACTCAAATGAATTGCCACTACGACATCTTCTGCAGGAACTCGATGGTCAGACAACAGGGCCGTATTCGTTCTCAGGTCCCATAGGATCACTCCCAAATGACTGTGACAAAAAGCCCGTTGTAAATTTTATGCCACTTAGTACCGTATTGCCTAATTGAAAAAAGATTGAAAAAAATCTGAGCACAGATCAGAAGTATCTGTACAAAATGACTAGTGCAATAAGAGACGGTCATTGCAATGATACCTTAGGAAGAGAGAACCCAGGAAAAATGTCTCACGCTAGGTGGTTTACTACAGCCAATAGGCTACTGCGGCTTTATATTGCTACCCCAGATCCACCTGAAAATCTTGTGACACTAGCTAAGTTTATTGTCAAGGTTTATTCACCAATGTGGTTTGAAATAAAAACAAATCCACTTTGTCAGTACGGTGCAATACATGCTATATAAAATTATACGCTTATTACCAAGACTTAGTCGTAACAAACCTTCACAGGTATATCATATTACATGATAACGACTTCTCTTATTAATCGCTTATCTTAGAGATATTATGTTTCACCTATGTTTCTCACATTTTATGCTGACTGTCGAATTGCATTTCCTTTGTTCTATATTTTGCTTACTCAGGTTCTGTATGTTATAAATACGACTAGACATGCTTTGTAAAGTCAGTTATTAAACTCACTTAGAATGAAACACTTCTAATTATTATTATATTCCTTCTCCAAGAGCCAACGTTGGCTCCATTTAAGTAAATAAAAGTTTTTAAAAAGTCATTCATGTGAACCGTGATCTAACATTGGCGCAGTCGGTAGGATCCGTAAACATCATCAGAACAAGAAGCCTAACTGGTAGTGAAGCGTAAGACAATAAGGAGAATATCTGCAGAAGGTGCCTAACTAGTGCGTGTATATCTACGAGAACAAGGAGACCTTCCTCACTGGTGGTGGCGGATCCCAATCCCTTGACGGACGAAGAACCTACTCATGGAGATGAAATTAATCTAAGTCATTTTAAGAATCATCTCGTTATTTTATTTCATTTTTACAATTATTATTTATCACAATTATTTACGTGTATTATACCGCTAATACACTCGGCAAACAAGCCAGTTCTATTATCAAAGAAATCCTGTACAAGCTACAACGCAACAAATTTTTATTAATCTTAACTTATTTATTTTCATATTATACTGCTAATACGGTACCACTGTGTATTATACAGTTAATACACAATTTATTAACGTACACAACATAACAAACTATTTTAATTCAATTTCCGTATCATACTGCTGATACGCAACCAATTTTAGTTCAAAAATTTCCAAACAAAAAAGCAAAATGCCAGACAGAGCTCAACCAGAGACAGTTCAACCAGTTTAACCAGTAGTGCCGACAATAGCCGAGCAACCAGAATGAGTCGAGCAAGTCGAGCACGAGGTAGAGCCTTACAAACTCTCAGAAATTTTCTCGTTAATTCCAGAGTTCGATGGTAACGCCATCAACCTCCAAACTTTATTAAACTCATGTCAGTGTGCCCAACGCATGGCAATTCATGACCAGAAAATCTTGTTAACAGTGCATATCAAAAATAAACTAAAAGGTAAAGCTGCCGAACTTATAAATTCGCGCAACCCTGCCACATGGTCAGATATTAAAGCACTTCTAGAAACCCACTTCGGTAACTCTAGAGATTTAACAGCTTTTATCTAAGACCTACAAGGAATTCACCAATTGCCTGGTGAATCCGCATTAACATTTGTTTCGCGTCTACAAACGCACAATGCGAAAATGCACGCTGCAGTGCAAAAACAAAATTTAACTTCGGAGCAAAGAACCGCGGAAACAAACCTGATCGAAACTATGACATTAAATAATTTGTTAACGGGTCTAGAACCAAATCTAGGCAGAATAATACGTGCCAGTAACCCTCCGACTATAATGAACGCAATTATTAGAATTCGTAGAGAGCTACAACTCTCTTATTTTGAATAACAAAAATGCTCAAAAAATAGTCCGGTAAAAAATCCAGTAATTCAACAAAGCGACCACAAGGTCCCAATTTGCAACAAAAGTTTTGTTCCTTCTGTAAACGGAATGGACACATAATAAGCGAATACCGCACAAGGCAACAGTCTCAAAACTTCCAGAGACCAAGTTTCCAAGGAAACCCAACTCACAAAATTTGTCTCATCAAAACTTCGCACAACCTAGTAATAATCAATTTAGTCAGAGGACATTCCCTCAAAATAATCAGTCAAATCAATCACAACAAAACAGGCCTTCAGCCATAAGGCCGAACCCTAATTTTATGCAACAGCGACCATCAGCTATCCAACCTAACCCAAATTTTAATTGCTTTAACCAGCAAAAAGCTCATCATTTGAATTACGAACCTTATGACAATTACGACAATCAATGTAACTATAATCAATATAACGACTACTCTTTCGACGATTATCAGAATTACCAAAGTCAAAATGAATGGTACGAAAATTATAATTTTGAAACCAACCAAAATTTCCAGGAGAATTATACTGCTAATTCTCAGAACGAGCAATACGAGGATTATACCGCTAATCCTCAGGATTTTCGTTTAGATCCGGAGTACCCTACGGATACTCCGACACAACAGATAGACCAATTCGACCAAATATCAAACCAAATACAAACAACGAATCTCAACGACAGTTTCGATCCAATGCTGAACTTCCCAGAACAAACGTTCATGTAAATACGCCTCCCCATCCCTTTAACCGTAAATTCAAAAAATCTTTATTACCTCAAAGATGCAACCGGTAAATTTAAAATTCTTATTGATACAGGCGCAGGTATATCAATTTTTAAACCTAAAACAGCTGAAAATTATAGACGTAGATCTCCTGAAAATGTAATTATACAGGGTATTACTGATCAAAAAATTTATATCAACGAATCTGTTCTCATCCCATTCTCAGACGAGTCACACAAAGTGTATATCTATAATCTAGATATAGATTTTGAGGGACTACTAGGCACAGACTTTCTAGAACATTACGAATGCCGAGTAGATTTTAAAAATAAACAACTAGTCACAAATTTTAAAACCGTACCGTTATTTAAAGTTAGGGAAGAAATTACGGTAAATTTACCTTTACAACCAAAAAATGATACAAAAAATTCAAATTTAAGCAACATCGAAAATTTAATTTCTATTGAACCTCGCATGGAAAAAATTTGTAAACTAAAATGTAACCTGCGAAATACCGAGGCTATACAGTTAGCCCAGGAAAACGAAAGGGTACGCTTACCGAATGCTCTCGTAAAAATCGATAGCAATGGAGAATTTTTAACCTCAATTATAAACGCGAATGCAATACCAAAAACGGTAAATTTCTCGAACCTCGAACTAGAACCAGTACAAAAATTCAAATCAATTTTCAATCTAAACACCCAAAACTCTGACCCACACGTACTGACGGACAGGTCCTCCGAAATTAGGAACCAATTACGTTTGGATCATCTAAACGAAGAAGAGGTCGAAATAGTAACGCAGCTTTGTTTAGACTTCCAAAACATATTCTACCTAGAAGGAGATAACTTAACCTTTACTAACAAAATTAAGCATTCCATTGACACGAACGATTCAAAACCGGTTTTCACAAAGTCATATCGCTACCCTCATATCCATAAAGAGGAAGTCAGAACACAAGTCTCTAATATGCTTGATCAAGGCATCATTAGACCTTCGATTTCTCCCTGGTCCTCTCCGGTTTGGGTTGTACCTAAAAAATTCGACTCCTCCGGTAAACAAAAATGGTGAGTTGTAGTGGACTACAGAAAACTCAACGAACTGACTATTGACGATAAATACCCGCTACCCAATATTTCCGACCTCCTTGATCAATTAGGCAAATGTCAATATTTTACAACTTTGGACTTAGCCTCCGGATTTCACCAAATCGAGATTGATGAGAAAGATATTCAAAAAACTGCTTTCACAGTTGAAAATGGTCATTTTGAATTCGTAAGAATGCCTTTTGGACTTAAGAATGCTCCATCAACATTTCAAAGAGTGATGGATAACATTTTATTAGGTATCCCCTACTATTCACGAGCATATTTCTCGATTAACTGAAGTTTTCAAACGATTACAGAAAGCCAATCTAGGACATCTCATTACAAAAGACGGCGTAAAACCGAATCCTTCGAAAGTTGACGCTATTCTAAATTTCCCTCAACCAAAAAATCAAAAAGAAATTAAATCATTTCTAGGCTTAGCCGGATATTATAGGCAATTTATCCCTAATTTCTCCAAGATTACCAAGCCCTTAACAAAACTACTACAAAAAGACATACCATTTCTCTTCGACAATGATTGTATAAATTCTTTTCAAAATTTGAAACAAATATTAACGACAACTCCGATATTAATCTACCCTAACTTTGATGAACCTTTCGTCCTAACCACTGATGCGAGCGCATTTGCCGTCGGCTCGGTGCTGAGCCAGGGGCCCATTGGCGAAGATTTACCCATTGCCTATGCTTCTAGAAGCTTGTGCAGTGCAGAAACTAAGTATTCAACGATTGAACGCGAGCTCTTATCGATAGTATGGAGTGTAAAGCACTTTAGACCCTATCTGTACGGTAGAAAGTTCAAGCTTGTAACCAACCACAGCCACTCACCTGGTTATTCTCTATAAAAGACCCAGGAAGTAGACTTGCCCGTTGGCGACTCAAATTAGCAGAGTACGATTACGAAATAATTTATAAACCCGGCAAAATCAATAAGAACGGGGACGCACTTTCCAGAATCAAAATTAATCATTTTTCCGAATGTTCCAAATTCTATTCAAAGGTTCTAGCCGCGAATGACGAAGAATCAGACGACGACGAAAACCCAGACGATAATAACGAAATCACTAAAGAAACAAATTTCCCAAGAATTTGAAACTTTCGCCAACTTATATAAAACAACATCTTTAATAGACTATTCAAAAATCAAAGCATCAAACAAACAACTCTTATACCGAGAACGCAAAGATATTATAACTTTCTTCCAACAAAATAACTTACAAGACTTCCATCATAAAATTATCGAGGACATATTCGAAGAAAATCCCGAATTTCATAACGATAAAATCAATATTGTATGAAGCAACATGGTCAGATATAGGAGATATTTGATCATCCCTCTACCATTCGATATTGAATCTGTAATCGAGCATTTATTTTTGGTACTATTTAAAAATCAAGATGTTCTAGATCTCTCTAAGACATGCTTTGTCGAAAATAATTTAGACCTCCCCATACTTGAAATCCTATCATTCATTTTTGCGGAAAAAGACTTAAAAGTAGTAATTTGTCAAGATATCGTCAGAACTGCTGACGAAGATGAAATTCCAATTATATTGGAGCAAAATCATTTTGGTAAAAATAACCTACATCGCGGAATAAACGAAACGATTCGAAGAATTAGAGAAAAATACACTTGGCAAGGTTTAACTAAAGACGTCGAAAACTTTATAAAAAACTGCGAAACATGCCAAAAGACTAAAGTATGCCGGAAAAATCTAAATAACCCTCTAGTAATCACGGAAACCCCAAGAACACCTTTCGAAAGAATTAATATCGATTTATTTGAATTCCCCACTCGAAATTACGCTTTAACCATTCGCGACGAATTAACTAAATTCACGCAAGCCTATGCAGTCCCAGACAAATCCGCAAAATCTGTCGTAAATACTTTGTTGTTATACTTTCAACATTATGGTACCCCATTGCGATTACGGTGGCGAATTTGACAACCATTTGCTCAAAGATCTCTGTACCCTCTACGACATAAAATTAACATACTCAAGCGTAGGACATCCCCAATCGAACGGATCCATAGAAAGATTTCATGCTACTTTAGCTGAAATGATAAGAATTCATAAAACCGAGAATCCGAACGAACATCCTTTCACAATTTTACCATATGCGGTAATATGCTATAACAATTCGGTAAATAAAACCCACGGTTTCACCCCATACGAACTTGTATTTGGACATACGTCCAACAGACCACCCGAAACATTATATAACCAAAAAGAATTAATAACTAAATACGTTAGAGATCTAAACAATAGAATATCTCACTATTATGAAATCGCCCGCAATCGAACACAAGCGAAAGCGAAAGTTCGTTTTGACAGAAATGTTCCCCAGAAACGATCTGAGTACAAAATAGGTGACTTAGTTTATGTAAAAGAATCACAAATTAAGAACAAACTACAAAATAAATTTAACGGTCCCTTTAAAATAAAAAAATTTTTTCAAAATTCTGCTACCCTATTAAATCTCGAAACAAAACAAGAAACTAAAGTAAATTTTGATAGAATGAAACCATATACTGATTATTAAATTTATTTTCAGGTTTCTCCTGCTGTTCGGATCAGCACTCTGTCAATACAAAATTACCCCGATCAATAACACTGTTGGTGTATACTATCACCAAGACACGGACATCGTGGTGACAAATGACAAATGGACTCTGCTAGTGCATAAAAATATATCATCCCTCAAACTAGCTTTTGACAAAAATCAAAATAATTTAGACAGAATCTGAACACCCTCGATGGTGCTGACCAAAAATCAATCCTGTTTAGAAGCGAAGTTAAGACAGAGTTTAACCTTTTAATGCAAATAGCTAGTTCGATAAAAACGAAATTTGACGAAGTCTTTTCAGACACAAAGAGATATAAACGCGGAATACTTAACGGTTTCGGAACAATATTCAAATCAATTACCCGAAACTTAGACGCCGAAGATGGCGAGTACTACACTAACTGTATAAATAAATTAAATAATGACGAACATCAATTAGAAAACTTAATCAAAAATCAAATCTCAGTTACAACTTCTGTTATCAAAAATTTCAACTCAACTATACAAAAATTACAAATTGATGAGGAAACATTTAACAAAGATATCAAAGAAATCGAGCACACAATTCAAACCATGACTCAAATGATCCAAGCTGCCGAAATAAAACTAAAATTTCTATACATTTCCGAACAACTAATGGCCAGCTATTTGTATATCGAAGACAACCTAAACGATATTTTAAATTCAATAACATTTGCCAGATTAGGAATTATTCATTCATCAATCATAACACCTGATCACTTAGTAACGGCGTTACAAGAGATTTCACAGAGTTTGCGAAGGAACAATTTACCTCTTCCAATTAAACTATCAGCAGTTGCTCAATATCTGGATATTATTGAACTAAAAGCTTTTCAACTAGATTCTAACTTAATATTTGTTTTAACAATACCTCTCATTGAACCTCAAAATTACAACACCTTTTGTCTGTACCCTATACCTATACTTGATAACAGAATTGGTCTACATCACTTTTTATCTATTTCACAAAAGTTTATCGCGAGAGACGATGATTCTTTAATGTACATACCTATACAAAATTTGAAAGAATGCAAACCACTCTATTTTGGAACCAAACTATGTTCGAACCTGTTTGCATATCCTATCGACCAAAATGCCATTTGTGAAGCTAGAATATTAAAACCATTGCCGAAACTCCCAGAAAATTGTCAAATTTCCTTATCATTAGTCAAGGATACAACGTCCAAGAACTTGAAGACAACACATGGCTAGTAATTAATTCCGAACCACTTCACATTACCATCAACTGCCCGAAGAGAGAATCCATAACAGAGCTAATTAACAAAAATTCCATCATAAAACTACAACCAGGATGTTACGCCTATGCAGGCATTACTCGAATACAAGCCAGTGCTAAAGACTTTTCCGAAATTAAGGACAATTCACATCTAATCCAAATTCCTTTTGAATGCTGCAATCACATGCCCGACAAAATCGAAATTCCAAAATTAAAACCGCTTAAATTAAACAGTCTCGACGTAGAAGATTTAGATATTGCTAAAAACAAACTAGAGCAATATTCCAAAGACCTAGATGACCTCATAAACGAACCTTTTGTGACCAAACATGTATCTTGGTTCACATACTTCATAATCACTCTCATCATCCTATTAGTTCTACTTTACATAACTTGTAAATGCAGAAGAAGAAGATGTGGAGCATTGCGAATCCAACACTCAACGGATAATCCTCCTTCACCTCCTTCAGAGCGAAGCAGAGTATTTACCAAATTTCCTAGACTGATCCCTCCAAGAAAGCGACCCGGTATTAGACCTCAAGAAGAAGAGGACATCGAGTTAACATAGACTTTCATATGTGGAGTTTTACCCTTGTCTATTAATTTAGACTGTTGTATTTTATCCTTATTACGCTATGTAATGTTTTATTATCGCTTACCAATTTTAACTTTTACATTATTTTATTATTTTGCTTTGTATTCATTCAACATTGTTTTAATTTATTTTTGCATTATATTCATTTAACGTTTTAACAATTTTCAAAAGTTGCTGCATAACATCAACTTTTTTATTAACGGGGAAGTTGTTATATAAAATTATACGCTTATTACCAAGACTTAGTCGTAACAAACCTTCACAGGTATATCATATTACATGATAACGACTTCTCTTATTAATCGCTTACCTTAGAGATATTATGTTTCACCTCTGTTTCTCACATTTTATGCTGACTGTCGAATTGCATTTCCTTTGTTCTATATTTTGCTTACTCAGGTTCTGTATGTTATAAATACGACTAGACATGCTTTGTAAAGTCAGTTATTAAACTCACTTAGAATGAAACACTTCTAATTATTATTATATTCCTTCTCCAAAAGCCAACGTTGGCTCCATTTAAGTGAATAAAAGTTTTTAAAAAGTTATTCATGTGAACCGTGATCTAACATACATATATGGAAAACAATAAGTCTATCAAGAGAGTTTTCAGAGAAGATGAAGAAGATAATTGATAGAGTTATTGCAGGAAATGCCTACTTTGCAAACCCAAAAAATATTTTATTGGCAATGCTGACAGATCCCAGAGAACATGTAAGAGAATTAGCTATTCGGAGAATTATAAAAGCCAGAAAAAACAGAGCGAGTGTTACACGATTTTTTAGAATTCCAACCATAAATTTCACAGCCACTGCCTATATAAATTTGATAAATTGGGCAGAATGCAGTGTTACAGAACCTCCTCCAACAACGAATTTAAGTGATGAAATCTTAAAAACACTACTTGATGGAAAACAAGGACCGTGTTTTGAAAACTTTCCGTGTCACACTCAAACTGTAGAGCGATGCGTCAAAGTTATAAATGACGCATCAGCAAAAGTTTGTGGCGAGACTGCAAGAGGTGATTAGAACAAAAAACCGCTGCCCAAGGAATCACTACTTCCACATCCAAGTCTGTTACAACAAAATACTATATTTGCACTCCACTATGTGGAAATAATTGTTTATGGAACTTTAATAGTATAATGTTTGAAATCATGTACCCCCAAAAATCCATAAAATTATATGCCACATCGGTAATAGAGGAAGGGTTGGTGGTGAGGGTGAATGAAGTGAACAAAATTCTTGATAACTTTGGCTCTTGTACACACTATTTTTTCACCACCTTTAATAATGGGGTGGGGGTGGTAATAGAGGTGGCTAATGCCAATTTTTTTTGAGACCTTAGCTCCTCTTATATTTACTAAATACCAATTTTATGGACTCTTACTTGCTCGATTTACCTATTTACCCCCATTTACCGCAATTTACCCTTCAACTCTGCAACGGAATAAGATCAAAATATAATTTAGTTCCAGATCTCGTTAAAATACATACTTGTGCCATATTTTAAGTGAATATATTAAACGGTTCCAGAGTAAGCGTGAGCACTAAAAAGATACGACTAACATACAGACCGATGCGACAGACAAATTTATTTTGCTCAGACTTAAAATATTGACGTTTCATAATATTCTAAGCCTATTTAAACAATGAAAATTTCCAAAAATTTTTTTTTGCGTTAATATACTTCAACTGAATGTGGAAGTAATATGCAGAAAATGGTGGATTAAGTAAAAAAAAAATTTTGAGGCTTAGGTTCTTGTATACATGCTAAATTACAATTTTATTTTTTTCTCCCCCTTTAATAATGAGGTGGAGGTAGTAATGGCGGTGGCTAATGCCAAAAAATTTGTTGAGACTTTAAGTTCTTTTATATATACTAAATACCAATTTTATGGATTCTTACTGGCTTGATTTACCTATTTACCCTCAGTTACCCCAATTTACCTCCAACCCTTCTACGGAACAAGATGAAAATATAATCTAGTTCCAGATCTCGTTAAAGTACATATGTATACCAAATTTCAAGTCAATATCTTAAACGGTTCCAGAGTAAACGTGCGCACAAAAAAGTTACAGACTGACAGACCGCTCAAACTTAAAATCACGGCGTTTCGTGACATTTTAAGCCTATTTGAACGATAAAATTTTTTTTTAATTTTTTTGTCGTTACTCTACTTCCACTGGATGTGGAAGTAATTAGAAGCCAGGAAAAATCTGCCTTCTTTTGAGAACAAGAGTCAATACTATGGTGCTCGAAAAATGTAAGTAGAAACTAGATACAGATTAGTGGGTGGGTGGGTGGTGTAACTCCATGTGCAGCTACCTCCCCGTGGTGAGTTCTAGGTGGATTCGGCATTCCTTGACGGTTTTTTAAACTAAAATAGTATAAATACTAAATTGCAATTGATTTTACCTAATACCTAATTAAAATAATTTCGAATTAAGCCAAAGGTTGCGTTTTCTAATGGGAGAAAAAAATCTTAAAGTCTAAGGGGGCCCGGCTAAACTTTGAACAAAAAAGTTAATATTTTTATGTAAACGGCTCCATCTTTTCTAGGGGCCTTCTCGATAACATTAAACAGCCTTTTCATAGTAATATATACTTGATTTGTAAAAAATTTTTATATATATATATATATATATATATATATATACATATATATATATATATATATATATATATATATATATATATATATATATATATATATATATATATATATATATATATATATATGTATGTATGTATGTATGTATGTATGTATATACCTGGTGGCCATGAGTCTATGTATACCCCGAATTTTTTGGTTGTTTTTTTAATTTAAAAATTTCGTTTTTGGTACACATAAATTAGACAAAAGGGAACTACTTTTAGACTAACAGGAATGAAAATAACGTGACATCAACTTTTTTTTCTTAAATAGAATGACTATATTTTTTTGATGGTTTCTTGTTAAGCATAAAGTTCTAAGTATGACATTTTTCCCGATTTAAGAAATTCCAAAAAATAAGTAAGACACGACCAATTTTTAATTTTTTTCAAAATCGCCGAGTCAGATGAACGCGATGTAAGAAAATTACTAAGTAGGCTATGGAAATTATTAGAAAGGTTGTAGATTTATCTGTAAAGAACAAGATAGTTATTTGAATTACTACTATTTTTTGTTTTTTCTCAAAAGACAGAATTTCATTTTCATAAGGGGTCCTATGGAAAATTTCTTAATGGGACCGTGCTATTTTCTTTTATTATTTAAAAATAATGATTCATACATTTTAATATCTTGCTATTAATCATTTCATAACGATATCTATGCCTCGTAATAATGAAAGTATTTTTAAAAACCGCTGCCCAAGGAATCACTACTTCCACATCCAGATTTTCTATCCAAGTCTCTCACAACGAAAAACCGCTGCCCAAGGAATCACTACTTCCACATCCAGATTCTCTATCAAAGTCACTCACAACGAAAACATTTTGTATGTGGAAATAATTGTTTATGGAACTTTAATAATATAATATTTGAAATCCTCTACCCCAAAAACCCATAAAACGACACCCCACATCGGTAGTGGGGTGGGGGGTGGTGATAGGGGGGTGGTAGGGGGGGATGGATGAAGTGAAAAAATATTTTGAGGTTTCTGGTTCTCGTACATACACTAAATCAAAATTTTTTTTCATCCCATGTAATAATGGGGGTGGTAATGGGGGTGGTAATGGGGGTGGCTAATGCCAAAATTTTTTTTGTGTCTTTAGCTTCTCTTGTATATACTAAATACCAATTTTATAGACTCTTACCTGCTTGATTTACCCATTTACCCCAAATTTACCCCAATTTACCCCCCAACTCTTCGACGGAACAAGATGAAAATATAATCTAGTTCCAGATCTCGTTAAAGTACATATGTGTACCAAATTTCAAGTCAATATCTTAAACGGTTCCAGAGTAAACGTGCGCACAAAAGAAGTTACAGACAGACCGACAGACAGACAGAATTTTTTTTTTCGCTGAAACTTAAAATCTCGACGTTTCATGACATTTTAAGCCTATTTGAACAATAAAAATTTTTAAAAATTCTTTTGTCGTTACTATACTTCCACTGGATGTGGAAGTAAAATATTGTAAGTGGAAATAATTGTTTATGGACCTTTAAAAATATAATATTTGAAATCGTCTACCCCAAAAACTCGATGTCCCACATCGGTAGTGGGGTGGGGGTGGTGATAGGGGCGTAATGGGGATTCTTGTACACACCCTAAATCACATTTTTTTTCATCCCCGTAAATAATGAGGTGGGGGGTAGTGATGGGGGTGGCTAATGCCAAAAAATTTTTTGAGACCTTAGCTTCTTTTGTATATACTAAATACCAATTTTATGGACTCTTACCTGCTTGATTTACCTATTTACCCCCCATTTACTCCAATTAACCCCCAACCCTTCGGCAGAATAAGATGAAAATATAATCTAGTTCCAGATCCCGTTAAAGTACATATGTGTACCAAATTTCAAGTCAATATCTGAAATGGTTCCAGAGTAATCGTGCGCACAAAAAAAAAGTTACGAACAGACCGACAGACAGACAGACAGAATTTTTTTTTCGCTCAAACTTAAAATCTCGACGTTTCATGACATTCTAAGCCTAGAGAATATTATTTAGGTATTATGCAAATCACAACTTACACACTTTTTTATTTATTATGAAAATACCTACTTTCTGTATATTGTTGCCCTAATCTGGGCACGCTAATATACTAGTTAGGTAAATACTTTAAAACACTCATTATTGGAGAACCAATCAAAACAACTACTCTTCTAGCTAATACTGACGAAGTATTGAATTACATGATAGGATTCTTAGCATTTTAAAGAAAAAAATATATTGAAAATATTTCAATCATTTATTTACATTTAGTCATCACACTTTTTTATTTAATATGAAATTATTTACTTTCTGTATATTGGTACCTTAATCGGGTCACGCTAATATACTACTTAGGAAAACACTTTAAAACACTCATTATTGGAAAACCAATCAAAACAACTACTCTTCTAGCTAATACTGACGAAGTATTGAATTACATGATAGGATTCCTGGCATTTTAAAGAAAAAAAAATATATTTAAACTACTTAAATTATTTATTAAAATTCAGTCATTCAAAACAATTATTGAACCTTACATTTTATTTCAACTCTAGAAAAGTTGTACAAGTTTTTTCGAACTTGTTAGTTCTCATCAGTAGAGTATAGAAACATGTAATTCAATACTTCGTCAGTATTAGCTAGAAGAGTAGTTGTTTTGATTGGTTCTCCAATAATGAGTGTTTTAAAGTATTTACCTAACTAGTATATTAGCGTGCCCAGATTAGGGCAACAATATACAGAAAGTAGGTATTTTCATAATAAATAAAAAAGTGTGTAAGTTGTGATTTGCATAATACCTAAATAATATTCTCTAAACATGATAAAAGCAAATAAATAAAAAATAATTAATTGTAAAAAATAAATCAAGAATAGGCTTGTAAATAATGAATGAATGTTTCTATACTCTACTGATGAGAACTAACGAGTTCGAAAAAACTTGTACAACTTTTCTAGAGTTGAAATAGAATGTAAGGTTCAATAATTGTTTTGAATGACTGAATTTTAATAAATAATTTAAGTAGTTTAAATATATATTTTTTTTTTAAATGCCAGGAATCCTATCATGTAATTCAATACTTCGTCAGTATTAGCTAGAAGAGTAGTTGTTTTGATTGGTTTTCCAATAATGAGTGTTTTAAAGTGTTTTCCTAAGTAGTATATTAGCGTGACCCGATTAAGGTACCAATATACAGAAAGTAAATAATTTCATATTAAATAAAAAAGTGTGATGACTAAATGTAAATAAATGATTGAAATATTTTCAATATATTTTTTTCTTTAAAATGCTAAGAATCCTATCATGTAATTCAATACTTCGTCAGTATTAGCTAGAAGAGTAGTTGTTTTGATTGGTTCTCCAATAATGAGTGTTTTAAAGTATTTACCTAACTAGTATATTAGCGTGCCCAGATTAGGGCAACAATATACAGAAAGTAGGTATTTTCATAATAAATAAAAAAGTGTGTAAGTTGTGATTTGCATAATACCTAAATAATATTCTCTAAACATGATAAAAGCAAATAAATAAAAAATAATTAATTCTAAGCCTATTTGAACAATAAAAATTTTCAAAAATTTTTTTGTCGTTACTGGATATGGAAGTAAAAGTAAACGCCAACAGATAATTACTTCCACATCCAGTGGAAGTATAGTAACGACAAAAAATTTTTTATTGTTCAGATAGGCTTAGAATCTCATGAAACGTCGAGATTTTAAGTTTGAGCGAAAAAAAATTTCTGTCTGTCGGTCTGTAACTTTTTTGTGCGCACGTTTACTCTGGAACCGTTTGAGATATTGACTTGAAATTTGGTACACATATGTACTTTAACGATCTAGAACTAGATTATATTTTCATTTTGTTCGGTCGAAGGGTTGGGGGGTAAGTTGGGGTAAATTTGGGGTAAATAGGTAAATCGAGCAGGTGAGAGTTCATAAAATTGATATTTAGTATATACAAAAGTAGCTAAGGTCTCAAAAAAAATTTTGGCATTAATCACCCCCATTACCACCCCCACCCCATAATTAAAGGGGATGAAAAAAATGTGATTTAGTGTGTGTACAAGAACCGGAAACCCCAAAATATTTTTTATGCACCCCCTCTACTACCCCCTATCACCACCCCCATCCCACTACCGATGTGGGGTATCGTTTTATGGGTTTTTGGGTTAGAAAATTTCAAATATTATGTTATTAAAGTTCCATAAACAATTATTTCCACATACAAAATTTTTCGTTATGAGTGACTTGGATAGAAAATCTGGATGTGGAAGTAGTGATTCCTTGGGCAGCGGTTTTTTAATAATCTATCTATCTACACTTAAATCTAAAATTGCAAATAGCCATGAAAATGAGACATTCGCAACAATTGCATTATTGTTGACATTATTCACTGGTTATTGAAGTAAGTGTATTGAATTTGTTATAAGCAAGTCAATTAATATAAAAATATTCAAGAGATGAAAAAGTTGATGTGTTGATTACTTACGAAGAGACTCAACGTAATGCAACTATAGAGCACAAACTCTGCATGGACAGAGATATCCAGAAAAAAGATAAACTATTTCGCCTGATTGGAGCATCAATTTAGAAGTGAAACCTTGTATAGTAATTGAAGAAAGATTTATTGTGGATGAAGAAATGAAAATGAATGTATTAACTTTAGTGCATGTTGACCCAACGATAAGATAAATTGAACATGAATTATCAGTTCCAAAGAATCAGCCAGGAAAATTTTAAAGAAACGCGGCTATCCTTCTTATAA
Source organism: Rutpela maculata (assembly GCA_936432065.2). NCBI lineage: Eukaryota > Metazoa > Arthropoda > Insecta > Coleoptera > Cerambycidae > Rutpela > Rutpela maculata. Next base: position 155,648,494 of record OW386286.2, on the reverse strand, counting down.
AAATGTCAATTGCATAATTTTCGTATGGGAACGATTATCAACGAAGAATAACTTTTTGCAATTGGTTACTTCTGGTTCAACCGGAAGTGATATTTTCGTTCCTCTTCGTCTAGAAGTTTTGTCTCATTTATGTGTACCGATAACGAAATTTTCAAATTCAAAAACAATAAAAAATTTGGGGGCGTACATTGATTAATATGGAAGAGTCTATTATTTTTTAAGATGTTCGTTTTTTTATGAAACTAGTTATTTGTTTAACTAACTAGCAAAATAGTAGATTGACTGCCGCGGCTGATACCATACAGCCAACGCAGGCAATCTATTTTGCTGCTGAGTTGAACATATAATTTTCTCGCCGATTGTTTAAATATATTTCAAACTATATAAATTATTACAATTCTCATAATCCCTTTAATTTTGTTGTGATAAGTTCAATAAAAATTCATAAAAATCGCAGTTGTTGCATGTTAATGCATGTCAATAGTTACAGTAATAATAAAAAAAGTTTGACAAGTTAAAAAAGTTGTTGCGAGTTTCGAAAAAATATTTATTTAAAATTGTATTCGTATTAATCTTAATGTTAAAAATAACTAAAAATGCGTTGATAATTTTTATTGGAAATTTTCTGTAATTGTTTCTTAGAAAATGTCACTTGCCAAAAAGTTTCAGATATTTAGTTGCCGTGGCGACCAATCATTTTGCCTGCCTATGCTGAAAAGTGAGTACTTTCCAGCCTATTCAGAGAAAGTGACATTTTGCTGATTCAAATTAGTCAGCAAAATTAGTATTTGCAAAAAAGTATTTTGCTGGATAAATTTTTCGTTAAAAAAATGTATTACAAAAATTGATTTCATCACCTTTTTTAAGCTACAATTTAAGGAAAAAAGGCATAGTGTGACTAAACAGCAGTTTTTTAATGCAACTTCAAAATTTTTTAAAAAATCTCGATTTTTAAGAAAAATAATCAATATTTTTATTTGCAATTTGCCATAATGATTTGCATCTATTGAAACGGCACCTACCCTAGTCGTATATTTATCTCTCTCTTTTGAGTGAAACAGACAAATATACAAATTTGGCAGTTTACGTGATCGTCTAGTTTTTCATGTTAGGACCCAAATTTACGTTGTGATAGTAATTTCGTTAAAAACACAGATTCTTTATAAAGTTTGATATTACTTGTTTCGATTTACTTATTAATTTATTTATCTTAATTTTGGAAACACTCATTTAATAGTGGATTTTACTTTGGTACCTTTTATTTGACTGTACTTTATTTAATACTGATTTTACAAATTGCATTTGTAATTGATTTATTTTGTCCAAAGAGTTATATTTTTATTTAATCTCACTTATTCCTGAAAAAGTAAAATATTGAAAGAAAACACAGAAAACGTTTTAATACGTTTATTTTAGACAATTTTCATATTCCTTTGTATAGATTATATAATTGTTGGAGCAATTGCTACATGAAAAGAAGGAAAGTACTCGTTGGGACAATCGTCACATTAATTATAATAAAATAATCAGGTCAGTTACGTAAACAATAAAATGAATTGTTTACAATGCCAATTGTCATTATCCTGAAAGCTTTATACTTGACGTCGACATACGTAAAATTTGACACAGCTCGGGAAATTTCCCAGTCATGATACGATGGTAAAAGGCAATAGACAAAATCTCATCAAATTGCCACAACACTGTCGTAGATTTCGATGTTTCGAAGCGTAGTATTGTTTGTTGTGGCTAGTTACAATTGCACTTGGCCGAGACCAATTGGTCCCATTTCGTTGAATCGGTGTTATTTGTATATTCGTAGTATCGATGCTATAGATGAAGTGACAACCAACAAAATCTTGTGTTTGTCTTTCGAAAATCTTCGAAAATAAAATTGATAACAAAGAGCTGTGTTCAAATCTTATCATATGTAAATGATAACATTGATGAGGTATAAATTACAGAGATGGCAATCAAGAATCCTTAACTGCAAATGCTGAAGAATAATTAACTGCAAAATCTGCAATAACCCATTCACGACTGTACTAAATATTATTTACATAGCTGATCAGAATATTAATCATATTAACAACAACCGTTGTAATAACATTTTAATAACCCATTAATTCAATGACTAAAGATAGTTGCAATTCACAATCGTGAGTTAATTAATTTGAATACTGAAAATGGATACAAACTAACTTTAAATAAGTAAGCTATAATCAAGTACCACAGTTTAGCAGAAAGTCGATGTAAATATGGGGGTGACTTCGAAGATAGAGTCGTAATTTTAAAGAGTTGAACTTCATTTAACGTTGTCATTTTAATTAGTGAATTTAGAAAAATTATCTGAATGGGTAATTTAATTAATATTTAAAAGTTAAGACCAAACCAAATGACAACGGAGAATTAATAATTAGGTAATTTTAATACTTAGGCTCTGACAAACGGCGAGATCCTGTACCTCCCCGATCTCGAACTTACACCTCGAGTAAGTAAGAATGGGGCGCGTACCATTCTTACTTTTTTAGCCGGCGTCGTAAATCGCCCGGCGTTTCCCACCCCTGGAGCGCAACAAGTAATTCCTCAATAGACAGTCTGGTATCCGGGCAACGCTACCGCGAGCGGACGCTTGCCGAGCAGCAAAAATGTCTACCGAAATTACCCAGAGCGCCGTACAGAAATGGCAAACGCCAGTTGACTGTCGGACTACCACGGGGAATATTCCGTCGCAAAGCCTGTGAACGAAAGCCTTTTCCAAAAGGTCGCAGTCAGACAGGGAAACAGAATATGCCCCGGAGCAATTCAACTTACTTTCGTAGGATGCACAACCCCAAATGTTTAACCTGAGTTCTTACTAACGATGCCATAAGGTCGCTGGGTAAAAACAAAGAATAAACACGAAAGTGGGCTAAATAATTCTAAGAACACACAGCCAAATGTACACCCTGTATTTAATGAACGTTACCAATAAAGGACGCAGCTTGAAAATACAGGTATGGACACTGAGATGGGTGCACCAAGAAAGTCGATCAAACAATGATAATTTTGGGCCGTGTTTCATGGTATTTATACGCGATGTAATAAAGAAACAAAAAACCGCTACCCAAGGAATCGCTACTTCCACATCCAGATTCTCTATCCAAGTCACTCACAACGAAAAAACTATGTATGTGGAAATAATTGTTTATGGAAATTTAATAATATAATATTTGCAATCCTCTACCCCAAAAACCAATAAAACGATACCCCACATCGGTAGTGGGGTGGGGGTGGTGATAGGGGGGTGGTAGTGGGTAGTGGAGGTGGATGAAGTAAAAAAATATTTTGAGGTTTCTGGTTCTTGTACATACACGAAATCACATTTTTTTTCATCCCCTTTAATAAGGGGGTGTGGGTGGTAATGGGGGTGGCTAATGCCAAAAATTTTTTTGAGACCTTAGCTTCTCTTGTATATACTAAATACAACATGAAGTTCCAGATCTCGTTAAAGTACATATGTGTACCAAATTTCAAGTCAATATCTTAAACGGTTCCAGAGTAAACGTGCGCACAAAAAAAAGTTACAGACAGACAGACCGACAGACAGAAATTTTTTTTTTTCGCTCAAACTTAAAATCTCGACGTTTTCTGACAATGATGATTTGAGCCTATGAGATGATTTGATGATGATCTGAGTCTATTTGAACAATAACAATTTTTTTAAAATTTTTTGTCGTTACTATACTTCCACTGGATGTGGAAGTAATTACGTTATACGCGAGAGTGACTGGAATAGTTAAAAAAGAAGTGAATTTTGAACGGGTTGTAGTTTAGGCTATTTTACAAGAAAATCTCGGGCTTAACTGCCTTAGAAATACGGCCTATAATCGCTTACGTTTCTGGCGTGTTTGTTTATATAAGACATTCCTTAACCGATACGCTCAGTGCGAAGCTCGACATTCAACGTCGTTTTCAACCCCAGTAAAGTGCTTTAAGAAGTATTATAATAGAATAATATTTCTGTATTTAAGGAAATTATGTATGAAATATTTTCAATGGTTATTTTGAAATATTTAATTTTGATTAGAATTGTCTTAAAATTTGGAAATAAGTAAATTCTATTTAAAATTTAGGAAATTAATTTGCAAATACACGACCTAGATACAGGGCGTTTCACCATATGGCCTATAATTTTACCAAGTTTTATTAAAAAAAGATTTCTTATTTTTTTAGAACTATCTATATGAAGTTACAAATTTTCGTGGTTTCTATTTTTTTACAAAAATACAAAATGTTAATCGGATTTGGACATATGCAGTTTTATTCATAATTTATTTACATTTTGATTTTTTGTTTGGCCTGATCCGATGAACAGAACAGATTAGAAAAAAATCGACACCAAAACGCGTTTCTCAAAATTAAAACTTAATTTTCAAAAAAGGCTCATCCTAAATTGGAAAAGACTTTACTGTAACTTCTTGATAACATATAAACAATTGTTCAAAAGAGCATAGTTTTATTCAAGCAGGCAATCTACAACATGTCGAAACTGTAATATCAGTGTCTCTCAGCTAAGAACGGACTTTACATAGACTAGGTGATATAATGTAAATGTTACTTTTATGTAACGAATAAATGTTGCAGTCGGGCGCTGTCAATGCCTGTTAAACATGAAATCTGCCGTTGAGCCTGGTAGAATTGCAAATGGATCATATCCGTTAGACAGGGTGATATCGCCGGAGGAGTGTAATTGCCTTATTTCATGCAAACTACGTTTTATTATGATTTTAGAGAAAAATTTATAAAAGGTTTTGTTTAAACACCCAAAAATAGGATGATGTATAAAAATCGATAGTGTAACACGTACCTATTGTGTTCTTGGGCTCGAACGAACTTTAACGTAGATTAGATGACTCAATTCTGCTTTAAAACATTAAGATATTTTCAATTAGAATATTACGACTCGAGTGAAAACTGCAGCTGAGTTTTACCTACTACGAAAACCTATTTGACCAATAAAAATAAAAAAGAATTAGTTTTATACTTATATCAATTTATTAGTCTAGTAATTTAATATGGAATTGCCTTCAGAATCTTTTTCAATAATAGTTACAAATATCAACTTTTATATGCACTGGTTGTATTACTTGATTTTAATGTTAGTATATGTCTGTATATAAGTAATAAATCATCACAGATAATAATATTTATTCATGTCTTTTATTGCAGATTCGGCGTCGTTAATCAAAGAGTTTCTTACGTATCATCCCAGAACGACAACTACTATATGAGGAGACCAAATAAAAAGACGGACTACAAAGTATTTCACAAAATACCTTCATCATCTTTACTTCTAACGAGCTATGATCCTTTCTATAGTCCCTTATTGTCGCGACTGGATGCTGTCTTTCAACAACTAGGACTTGGAAATAATAAATCTCCTGAGACGGAACGATGTAGAGAAAGGCTAGTGTGCCTAATGTATGCAAATCCAGCTAAATATGCTCCGTATAGTAATTTGGTGTCAGCTCAATTAAGCAGGTAATTGTCAGGGAAACATGTTTTAAACATTTTATTTAATACTGCGTTTCAATCAAATCATTTTGCAATATTTGTATATAGCCTAACTATCGAGAAATGACTGGAATAAAGATTGATATCCTAGTCTAATGAGTATTTCATAGTAAATAAAAATGTTCAAGATGGAATTAATTTATTCAAATTAACAAGAATTAGTTTTTTACAAATGTTTGTAATATTCAATTATTTAAAATCAAAAATATGAGTGATGTGGAAGAGAATTTTCAGAATTCCAAATTTAAAATTTTTTTAAAAAATTTTGTAAAATAACCGCTGCCCAAGAAATCACTACTTTCACATCCAGATTTTCTATCCAAATCTCTCACAACGAAAAAATTTTGTTTGTGGAAATAATTGTTTATGGAACTTTAATAATATACTATTTGAAATCGTCTACCCCAAAAACCCATAAAACGATATCCCACATCGGTAGTGGAGTGGGGATGGATGAAGTAAAAAAATAGTTTGAGGTCTTCACATGTTTTTTTCATCCCTTTAGTAATGAGGTGGGGGTGGTAATGGGGGAGGCTAATGCAAAAAAAAAATCTTGAGACTTTTGCTTTTCTTGTATATACTAAATGCCAATTTTATGGACTCTCAACTGCTTGATTTACCCCAATTTACCCCCCTACCTTTCGACGAAATAAAATGAAAATATAATCTAGTGCCAGATCACGTTAAAGTACATACGAGTACCAAATTTCAAGTCAATATCTTAAACGATTCCAGAGTAATTGTGCGCACAAAATAAATTACAGGAGGCAGACCGACAGACAGAATTTTTTTTCTCAAACTTAAAATCTCGAAGTTTCATGACATTGTAAGCCTATTTGTCGTTACTATACTTCCACTAGATGTGGAAGTAATTTAAGGTTTTTATACAGCGTGCATCACGGTTAATAACCTATTAGACGTTTCAGAAAAACTACAAAGAATTTGAAGTTAAAAACTTAGGAAGACGGGTTTTCAGTTTTCATTTAATTCAGTTATACTGGAAGTTGACATCAACTCCCTTATTTTAAATGGCATGCTTCATTTGTTATGCCGGATTCGAATTCTACTCATTATTTTAAGGTAACTTTCAATACGATTCTCCATCTTGAAAACAAATAGTTTTTGGGATATTTCGATTTTAATAAAATCTGATGCGAAAACTAACCCATAGTTGGAATTTAATAACCTTCCCTATGGTAAATTCCGATAACCAATTTTTCTCCCATAAGCCTAGAACAGATGGAGCTTATATGGGCTCAACGTAAAAATGCCCCAAAATATACACGGTGCCCAGAAAATGAGGTCCAACTTCGACAGCGTCGACCCTCACTAAATCACTGTACTGTACTTTATAAACCTATTCACTTCCATCTTTTTTTTATTACCTTTCAATCTTGTAACGATGTCTTCTTGGTTGGGCAATCAGAGTCACCGGCTGCTCCTTTAGTCGTGACTGGGCGTGGGTAAATAAAAGTATTTTCTTGGTGATGTATTTTCGTAGTTATGTATCTGAAGATGTCTCTTGAGCCATGCCAGGGCACCAACCGAAGAATCAATGAGGAAAGGGGATGATAAAACTTACGAAACAGTCAGTCTTTAAAGACCAATAAAAGTACTTCGTGCAAAAAATAATTTAATCACAAAAACCTGAAATAATGATGAACAAATATATAATATATAATGTGCAATGCATGTGACAAATAAGAAAAACAAGGCGCAATGACGTCACTTAAGATTAACGCTAAAGGTATAATGTAATATATTACAAACAACTACACAAGCATTATGAGCACCAACGACTTACACAAAGATTATGCCATAGATCATCCTAGATTTAAAGTGGATTATTGCTATTTTTACTACCCTCACAATGTAAATGTCTCTGACACCGAGAACATGCCCTAAAATTAAATGCGACCGCTATACTTTCTATGCTCTAAGGTACTACACGTTTACGATACTTATAAGTTTGACACTCCGATTAAAGAACTTATATCTAGATACATAACAGGCTATATTTTCACCTTGTTTGCTCCTAACATAGTCACATTATATGTCCATTAAAAAGAATAGATGAACATCACATCCCATAGGCAACAGTGGCGTTGTGTGTGTAGAAAATGTGTAGAATGGTAAATATTTTCATTAAAATGAATTATTGCAATTCCTGCATTACCGGCTCTTTATACAACGTGATGTAAGCATACGATATTACAGTAAGATAATACAGTAAGATAAATATGTATTGAAAGGATATTAAAATTTAATTGCTATTCACTTTATAACTGTAAACTGAACTTCATCATGTTACGACTATGGAACGATCGATTTTCTTCTTTTCTAAACTGTTTTCTGCAAACGGCACAGCACTTAGCCATTTTGCACTAAATATATTGTCACTAAACTGTGTAAATATGAATAGCATATATTATTTAAGTATTGAGCAAACCACAACTTAAAATAAAAAGACTTCTTCACCACATTTTGATCGAATAACACGAAAAACACTTATTAACATTAATGGCGGACACTGTCAAAAGTGTCAAATTGAGATTATGATAATCGAACTTACCGATCGTGCCCAAATCGGCCGCAAATAGATCGACTAGCCAATCAAGAACTTATGGGAAGAAGTGCCTTAGATTGTAACTATCTCAGCAACATACAAATCAGTACAAATATGTATCTAGATATAAGTTCTCTAATCGGAGGTTTGACATATCTGGCCCAGAAAAATAAGTAAATAATTAAATGACTAAAAGAAAATCAACAACTCTAACATGAATTATAAGGACAAGGATTACGGACGCTAATGGGAATTCCGATGAAAACCGATCCACAAAATGTGAAGAGCACTAGTGATGGGCTGCTAAATAGCAGTTTGCTATTTTTTAACTGCTATTTGGTTCATAGCAGTAGCAACTGTTACGAGCTCTGAGAAATAGCTGCTATTTTTATAGCAGTTTGAAATCGCTAGCTGAGTGCCAACGCACCCTTGCAGCAACACAAGCAGGCTGCGTCGGCCCAATAGCAGTGATAAGATAGCACAAGCAGCGCTTGCACATTCGGTCAGCTAAAGCGAGCAGGGTCCCTATTCTCGAAATCGGGGAACAGCGTTCTCATGAGAAAAGTGGGCGGAGTTCTCTTACAAAGCATTAAATGGTATTCTGGAGCAAAAGTGATCTTCACATCACACGTTTGTAAGAGAATACTCTTCTCTTGCTATTTTTCAAGGGAACGGAGCGTTCTCCTAGGAAAATATCGCTGGAGTTTGCGCAATGATTGATTCTGTTTTGTGCGTTCTTAACCTCGCTTTTTAAAATATGTGGTTATCAATAATTATCATTAGACGAAAAGAGTCTATTGACTATTTTTTTATCGTTAGCTGAGTTAATGCTATAAGTTCATTTAATAAAGCCGAAGGAAGAGCTGCTGTTTAGAATAAAAATATATGCCTTAGATTTCAGTGTCTACTCAAGCATAGGGTATACACTATACCCCTAATAGAGCATCAAAAACAATTAAGCATGTTGTGTGCTTCGTGCTTCATAACATGTATAAAAGCAAATATACCTGTTAATGCCGAACAGGTAGAATTTGGGATATATCAAGAACAAAACGTTGAAGAAAGACCTCACAACAGAGTCAATCCTGATTTGTCAGAAAATTTTATTCTTGAAAAAACACTTTGACATGAACAAAATTTAGGTTGCGTGTACAGGGTAATATGCAAAGAATAAAATAATGTGATGGCACCAAATCAAAAATATTTAGAGATCAGAATTAAAAGCGTTAAATATATATACTGTAGAAAACGCTGATGTTTTATTGCCCGATGCACATTTTCTGTGAAAATCACATGCCTAAATATTGAAAGAAAAAACTGGGTTTTCTCAATTTTTAAAATGATTTTCTCAAATGTGTATCGAGCAGAAATTCATTTGGTTGTTTTAAGATTTTTTGATTTTAAATGTTTTTTGATTAGGCGACACAACTTATTCCTAGCAAACAACCTAAATTTTGTCCATGTCAAAAGCATTTTTTTTCTACGCACCAACTTTTATCATGATAAAATGTTCAATATTTGTGTATTTGTGCTTTATGCAGATTTGATTTTTTAAAACGTTTATTACTATGATTTTTTCCCAAAAAAAAAAAAATTATTATGGAATATCTGTTTTCTTTTATTATTATAGTTTTATATATATAAAAAAATAATAGGTAATAAAAAGGGAACAATTTATGAAAATACTTTAAACTAGGTAGGTACACTGAATTATCACAATTACAGTTCATTGGTAAATTTGAGTATAGTATAATAGAAAACTCTATGCACGAATTTCTCTAGTGTGGTGACCACAACCACCCTAAAAACAAGAAATAACCTCTTACACGACAATAACAAACTATGCATAAACTAGTAACTGTTATGCTAATAACAAAATCGTTGAAAACACATTGGTAATACGAAAAAGTTTCACTTTTTTAATAATTCATCCTACAAATGGCAAATAGTTAACAGTTTTTAATTTTGAGGTTATAAATATGAGCAATCTATGCTTCTTTTCATCTGAAAACGGCAGGTATTGAAAATGAATTAGTCCAAAGGTACTTTGGTATAATTAAATTGTTATAAATGAATATTTATCATAATTATGATAAATATTCTTTCACATCTTTAACTTCCTGCAAAATATTTTCTCGCATTTCCACAGATCTTTTTAAACATTGTAATTTCTCCTTTCATATTCGGCCTTACAAATTAAATACTTTCGCTTTTCTTCGTAGCACTTAAATAATATAATTTTATTTTCAATAAAATAATAGCATAAACAGCATTCATTTATAAAAACTAGGTTAGTTACGAAACTAATGTTCTCTTTTAAGCGCCAAAAATACGTGGCTTCTATTGGTGGATTCTACAGTAAAATATGTGGCAACATTGAATCATCTGTTCCTCGAGCGATCGACATCCCACGTGTTCGAGAATACCGATTTTAAAGCACAATAGAATAGCGAGGGATGTGAATGATCCTTTCCGTGATGTGAACGTTCCCGTTCTCTCACACTCGAGAATTAGGGCCCAGCGGGTCCACAGTGCATCACTTAGGAAGGGAAATGTAATTCATGTAAAACTATTTTATTTTAACAATATTTAACACATGATTATGTTCATCTTCTCAAATATTTTAGCGGAATATAAAAAATAAACTGTAATAAACGTTATGCAGATAATTTATATTTCTTTTAAAACTAATCCTATTTAACTATCCATACAGCGATTGCGTTTTTTTTTATAAAGTTTCATTTGTTAGCTATCTGTTAATACGCGCCATTTAGCCAAAACAACAACTAATGCTAATAAATAGCTGCTATTACCTATACTGTAAATACCTATAATATTAAAATAACAGCTATTTTTAACTGCTAAATGAAAATAGCAGTAGCAGAAGTAGCTGCTACACAAAAATAGCACAGGTGGCGCTAGGAACACTAGCAACAATGTCATTAGCCAATGAACAGCTCGCGTTCCAGTGTGCTAGTGAGAACCGCGCCACCTATAACGTGCGCTTCTTTCTTCCAATTTCATGGAAATGTTGAAGGCACGGCGTGCGTCATCCTTATCTTTAGTATTCATGCTCTCTAAGCAAGATGGTAAGCATTGAGACTTATCTTACATTTAAAAGGGCGAGCATGAATGCAGAAATGGAAATGAAGTCACAGCGATAGGGCAAAGAAACGGTCATTAAAATCAAAGGAAAAATCTGTACCACACAGGTATGAGTTTAAACACTTCAACTATTTCAGGTTGTTAAAACACACGTAATTTACTCAAGGAACAGCTGTTCTATAAGTGTACATGAGTTTATACTAAAGTGAATTTTTTAGCTATGAGTTAATAATTACAAATAGTTATCGCTTTTGTGAATCTTGTGATTACACCTGGGCTGATCGTAGTAATCTCCACAGCTGTTACACAAACGTTGTCTTGCCGAGATCACTGGTGGAGCAACATTTCCCAAGTCTATTGGCCTACGCTTCGAAATAGTAAATGAAAGAAACGTTCTTAGATTATGCCGAACCTTGGCCGTTACCTCTTACTGCATCATAAGCTTGAGCAAAGGTTGATAATTCTCAGTACCTCTAGAGTATGATGGTTGAAAGTTGAATAGGCAACGTTTCATGCAGTATTGGCCCCTCCGACAGGTGATTGTAGAATAGCCGTTAACAACAGAAACGTCTCCCAGTATGTTTTGTGCAGCGTTTAACAGAGCAAACCAACGGAAAGATAGGTGCAGCTTTTACACAACGACCCACTGATCACAGAGTGGCTTTACAAAAGATTGAAGTGAGTAGCAGAATTTTGAGGTAAGCAAGAAACCTAAAATTAATTATTTTCTAGTTAGCCATAGCTTTAATGCATATATAATGACTTTAATTAACTCACCGTAGAGTCTTATGAGGTTCTCATCTACACACAAAAATCAGGAGAAAATAAAATGATTCCAAATTTGTAATATGGCTACCCCTGTTTTGCTCTTCCTACTCCATCTCTCAAATAGTTCTCCAAAAAAAAATTTAAAAAACGCGCCAGCCTGATTTTCATAGAAATCCTAGTAGTTCTAATGTTTCAGTTATCAAAAGTGCATCAAAACAAACTGCACAAATTTCTCATTTGGTTTCGAAATATTTTAAAAACAAAATTTTCATAGTGGATACTGCATCAAACTCTCACCTCTTTACATTTTTATTCCCCTTTTGCCTTTCATGAAATAACCCCTAATATTTTATTTATGTTTCAGGTACACAAATTTCTAAGTAGGATCAAAACAACTCTAATGGATTACCGGAGGTACTACATAAGGTCAACACTACGAATTACCCTTTATTGGTCTACAGCATAACTTTATCATGCAGAATGAGCACGGAAGGTAAAACACGGAACATGCAATTTACGGTTCCTCAGGAGTGTTGATTAAACGTTTCAACAGGGAGCCAAATCAGTGTATCAGTGCATCAGTGTAACTACTTGCTTTATCTAAGAACGTACCTAAATGCCTCTAGCATAAGCAGGGCCGTAGCGAAGGGGGGGGGGTGAGGGGTACGTTACCCCCCAGCCTTGTTAGACTTGGCGAAAGTTGGAAATTTGAGTTGGAAGTTGACAATTTGTACTGAAAAGACAATTTGTACTTGAAACATTTTTTTTAAAAATTCTTCCCTCCGCTCATCAATTTTTATTTTGGGTAAAAGTTGGAAATTTGAGATGGAAGTTGGCAATTTGTACTGAAAACATTTTCAAATCAATTTTTTTTTGAGGAATTATTATTTAATAATTTACAGAATTGGTTTCTTCAGTTTATGAAGTTGGCAAATTTGGAAAAATAACCTCCTAAAAAAGTTGGCTCGCTACGGTTCTGAACATAAGATGTTTATTTTATTTGTCTCCGGGTGGGTAAACCGAGAAATAAATATGCGTTTCTCAGGTCTGCAATCATACGCACATCTGCCTGTTTGGTGCAACCAGGCTTTGCGTGCCCAATCTCCCTTGATCACAAAGAGCCTCGTACCTCGATTTTGAACCATTACAACCTCTATGTGCATTCCCTGTAGCTAAAATGTACGGTTATTAGGTTATTTAAAGTTATTTTAAAAAATGGTTAAACTAACATGAATATCATCCAGATCTTATCCTGCTTGATTCCTATCTTGGGGGAAAGATGAAAAGCAAAGTGTATGAAACACCTGTAAATACACGAGAAGAATTAGAAGTTAGAGTAAGAAGGGCGTTTTATCCGCAAACGAAATTCGGCGCGCAACCACTATAGCGGTGTTATGGCCCGAATATAAAACTGTTTACACGTTAATGGATAGTATATCGAGCAGTTACTAGTTTAGCGGATGCGTTTGTTAATTTTTCTTATTATTTTAATTGATTAAAAAATATTTTTATTATTTTCATCAACGTATTGTTGAATTGTTTCTGATAGATATTAAAATTTATACAAATTTCATACTGTGTTTTTATACTGCTTTCAGTAACTCACTTAGGCAGAAAAATAAATGCTTAAAATTTGTCTCTTTAGTTGGTTTTGAATCACTACTTTTTGAGTGGAGGTTATGGAATCACCTACTTTTTCTCCCAGTAGGAAATTATTTTTACCATCCCTGAACAACTATAAGCAACTTTAATGAATTTACACTGATTATTTTACAAAATTATTATAAATTACTGTGTTCCTCATGGCACACTATTGTCGATATTGATATTGTAACAAAGCGTATTGTGGCAGGCCTAGTTCCTCACAATGTTAGTTTAACCATTTTTTAAAAAATTTTAAATAACCCAATAACCGTACATTTTAACTATAAGGAATGCACATATAGGTTGAAACGGCACCTACCCTAGTCATATACTTATCTCTCTCTTTTTTTGTTGAGACAGAAAATACACAAATTTGGCAGTTTACGTGATCGTCTAGATTTTTAAAAGTAGGACCCTTTACGTTGTGATTGTATTTTTGTTTAACCATAGATTCTTTTAATAAAGTTAGATATTACTTGTTTCTATTTACTGATCAAATTTATTTATATTAATTTTGACAACACATATTTATTAGTTGATTTTACTTTGGTACCTTTTATTTGACTACTTTATATAAGACTGATTTTACAAATTGCATTTGTAATTGATTTATTTTGTCTAAAGAATTATATTTTTATTTAATCTCACTTATTCCTGAAAAGTAAAATATTGAAAGAAAACACAGAAAACGTTTTAATACGTTTATTTTAGACAATTGTCATATTTCTTTGAATAGATTATATAATTGTTGGGGCAATTGCCACAAGAAAAGAAGGAAAGTATTCGTTGGGACAATCGCCACATTAATTCGTAAAATAATCAGGTCAGCTACGTAAACAATAAAATAAATTGTTTACAATGACAATTGTCATTATCCTGAAAGCTTTATAATTGACGTCGACATACGTAAAATTTGACACAGCTCGGGAAATTTCCCAGTCATGATACGATGGTAAAAGGCAATCAACAAAATCTTATTAAATGGCCACGACAACTGTCGTAGATTTGGTTTCGATGTTTCGAAGCGTAGTATATGTTGTTGTTGTGGCTAGTTACAATTGCACTTGGCTGAGATCAATTGATCCCATTTCGTTGTATCGTTGTTATTTGTATATTCGTAGTATCGATGATATAGATGAAGTGACAACCAACAAAATCTTGTGTCTGCCTTTCGAAAATCTTCGAAAATAAAATTGATAACAAAGAGTGTGTTCAAATCTAGTCATATGTAAATGATAAAATTGATGAGGTATAAATTACAGAGATGGCAATCAAGAATCGTTAATTGCGGATGCTGAAAAATAATTAACGGCAAAATCTGCAATAAACCATTCGCAACTGTACTAAATATTATTTACATAGCTGATCGGAATATTAATGATATCAATAACAATCGTTCTAATAACATTTTAAAAACCCAAAGAAAACTTTCCATCAATTAAATTACTAAAATAGTTGAAAATCACAATCGTGAGTTATAATTAATTTGAATATTGAAAATGAATTTAAATCAGTAAGCTATAATCAAAGTACCACAGTTTAGCATAAAGTCGAGGTAAATAGGGTTGACGAAGATATAAAGTCGCAATTTTAAAGAGTTGAACTTCATTTAACATTGTCATTTTATTGAGTGAATTTAGAAAAATAATCTGAATGTGTAATTTAATTAGTATTTAACAGTTAAGCCAGAACAAATGACAACGGAGAATTAATAATTAGGTAATTTTAATACTTAGGCTGTGATAAACGGCGAGGTCCTGAGGCGTGACTCTCACTGGCCCTGATCTCGACTCGAGTATGCTGTCCATTTTCACTTTTTTAGGTGGCGTCGTAAGTCACCCTGCGCTTCCCGCCCCCGGCTGACTGTTGAACTACAACGGCGAATATCCAATCGCTTAGCCTGTGAACTAAGCCTTTTCCAGAAGGTTGCAGACAGACAGCGACTAAATATCCCCCCGGAGTAATTCAATTGACTCTCAGTGTTTACACAGCTACGATGTTTAAACTGTGCTTCTATGAACGAAACCGTAAGGTTGCATACAAAAACACAGAATAAATACCAAAGAGTGTTAAATAATTTCTGGGGACACACACAGCCAAATATTCAACCCATATTTCAATGAACGTTACCATAAAGGACGCAGATGAAAAACACAGGTGAACACGGAGATGGGTGCACCAAGAAGGTTGATCAAATAATGATTCTCAGGCCAATATTCTTGGCTAAAGATGTCGGTCTCGGATGACTGGGGCCGGGCAGGACTATTGCCCTTTACCCCAATACATCGCTGTAAACCGGGGACCAGCCTCGTGCAGGGCGGGCGAACTTACGTTACGTCGGCCCCACTCACAAATGTGAGCGGTGGAGACGATTTCGGCCCGCCTCCCTGGGTCCTGGCTCATTGGACCTTGCTGGCTAAGGCCTCTTCTGGCGTGCTTCTGTCTTGATCTTCTTTCTTCGCCAGCTTGTCCCCCCGGGGGATAGTCATCGGTCAGTTGGGTGTTTTGGGTTTTTGGCTAGAGTGACTGCCGGTACACAGAATGCCAATTGACATCCTGTCATCCGGATCATCGGTAGGGTAGGATGAGCTGTGTAGCTCGAGGAAGGGCAGACCTAACTGCTTTTGTAGCATTTTTGGTCTGCCCGGAGCTAGGGGGACTACAGGTACTGGACGGTTGTTTGTCCGGTACCCGCAGGATCTTGAGTGGGTGGTTGGGTGATCGTCCTGTCTCTTCCGTGGGGTGTCTTCATCGGATGGTGGTATGTTTTATACTCACCCGTTATCCAGTATCTGCACCTTCGGCCGCTTGTGCCTCGGAGCATCTGCTGGGTCGTAGTCAGTATCCTCCTTGACCAGTGGGTTCCCATGCTCCTCAGCAAGGGCGTACATCTTTCTGGCTCTCTCCTTGATGATTTCAGTGACCGGGGTGTACTCCAGGTCCCTGAAGATGTCCTCGTTGCGCACGAACCAGGGTGCGTTGACTGCTATCCGGAGGGCGATGTTCTCCACTCTCTGGATCTGTTGAAGGTAGCTCTGTGCTTGGTAGCCCCATGCTACCGAAGCATACGTCAGTTGAGGCCGGATGAGGGACCTGATAAGCGCGTTCCTCAGGTTGAGTCTGCTCTGTCTACCCGTCATCGGGTAGATTAGGGCTCTCGTCCTCCTGGCCTTCTCGACTATGGCCTCCGTGTTTTGTCTCCATGTTAGGCCTTTGTCCATGATCACGCCAAGGTAGTTGACAGAGTCGTGCCATTGGATGTCTTCGCCAAACATGGAAACGTGGCCTGTGGGGTCTTGTTTCCTTTTCTTGACGAGGACCGCCTTGCTCTTCTCGGCGTTGATGGCTACCTTCCATCGGTGCTGTTTCCCCGTGATATTTATACGCGATGCAATAAAGAACCAAAACTACGTGTTACGCGAGAGTGACTGAAATAGTTAAAAAAGGAGTGAATTTTGAACGGGTTGTAGTTTACGATCTTTTACAAGAAACTCTCGGGCTTAACTGTAGTAGGAATATGGTCTGTAATCGCTTGCGTTTCTGACTTGTTTGTTTACATAACACATTCCTTAACCGATACGCTCAGTGCGAAGCTCGACTTTCAACGTCGTTTTCAACCCAAGTAAAATGCTTTAAGAAGTATTATGATAAAATAATATTTCTATTTTAAGGAAATTATGTATGAAATATTTTAATGGTTATCTTGAAATATTTAATTTTGATTAGAATTGTTTTAAAATTTGGAAATAAGTAAATTCTATTTAAAATTTAGGAAAATAATTTGCAATTACACGACCTAGATACGGGGCGTTACAAGGAAGTGAATAGGATTATAAAATACAGTATGTTCCATTTGAAATAAGCAATTTAATGGATGTCGAAGTTGGACCTCATTTTCTGATCACCATGTATGTTTTGTGGCATTTGTAGCTTGGGCCCACTGAAAACGCAGTGCATTTTGGCCAGCCTAGTTGCAGCCAAATATGTTGTTTTGTCTATATAATTTAACATATTACTTCAAAAATCCGCAGACTACGGTAAATATTTTATATAATTTCCGAATAATACAATTCTGCAATGTGAACCCTACAAACTCCGATACATCGCCGGGTACATAACAGGCGTATTCAAGCAATTATATACTAATAGGCCGTTGGAATTAATAAAAAAAAGGTGATTTTTAAGAAGTTTTATCTCCAAAACATTTTATTGCATAGAATGCATCTTTTAGGTATAAAAACTTGAAAAATCATAGGCCGTATGCACAGAATGACGGGGAAAGTACCTAAAAATGCAATAAAATCTTTTGCAGTTTTTGCTGTTTTTGTGCGTTTTTTGCTGTTTTTGTGCATTTTTTGCTGTTTTTGTGCATTTTTCAAGGGTTTTTCAAAGATATTCATTTAAGATTTATAAAAATTTGAGAAAAATGGTTTGTTTTCAATTTTTATTTTTTTTGCATCCCCCCCCCCCCTCCTATATCTTATTTTTTAACGCGTTGGCACTGAATATGAATTGAAAATTTAGTTAAAAAAGACGTAAATTCATTTTTTTATTTGCTTTGTATACATTTTAGGTGAAAAAAAAGGAAAAAAATGTACTTTTAAAATTGGATTTCACTGCATTATCAGTCAGCCATTTTCAATTTTCAGATTATTTCTTCAAATTCGTAATTAGTGACCTCGAAAACCCTCGAGTATAAAATTTGGACGATATTTTATTAATTTTAGAGCAATTATTAAATTTTTTTTTAAACGGATGCAAATTATGCACTTTAGGATGCGTTTAACGGCTACAATCGGCCCATAAAGGGTCTTAAATAACCCAATATGTTACTTAAGGCTTGTATAATACTAAAACAAACCATTTTTCTCAAATTTTTATGAATCTTAAATGAATATCTTTGAAAAACTCTTGAAAAATGCACAAAAACAGCAAAAAATGCACTTTTTGCATCATTATGCATTTTTAGGTACTTTCCCCGTCATTCTGTGCATATGGACTATGATTTTTCAAGTTTTTATACCTAAAAGATGCATTCTATGCAATAAAATCTTTTGGAGATAAAACTTATTGAAAATCACCTTTTTATTATTAATTCCAACGGCCTATAACAACTACCGTCGCGAAAGCAGTCAGTAGATCCCAGCCCGCCCGAGCGTGCAGAAGTGTCTCCAGTAGATCAGCTGCAAACGTAAGTGAAAATATTGCAGGTCCATAAAACTATTCTAAGTTCAGCCTACGTCACTTGATATTTGTACTTACGCATCGAGTTTTGGTCATCTCTCCCACTTCTTAGCCTGTTGTGGATGTGGGCTAGTTACCAGTTGAGATGAGAACGAACAGAGATTTCCTCACGAGCTTCACTACCAACCAGAAATGCCGAGCAGGATCCAGAACAAAGTAAATGTGACACCGAATTTTTCTAAGACCGGAACAGAAAATAATTACAAAGTTCACAAACCCGCTGTGGTGAAATATTATAAGTGCCGCTGACGTCATTTCATTACTGGTTCGCATCAAATTTGGTCATTTCCCTCACTTGACCTCCATTCCAAACTAGGAGAACTAGCAGTGTACCGGTCCCGCCTGACCGACCGATCGTTGAAGATGTACTTCAGCAGGACCAGCAAGAAGTTTGATAGAAGAAGTTGTTTAAGTCGTGCAAGTATCTGAAAAATCACAAGTCGAGCCTACGTCAAACCGGTGCGCAGAAGAAATAGAGTTTCCCAGCCATGGCCGCCAAAGCCAGAGGTGCCCTGGAGTTGAAAGTAAGCCGCGTAAGCTAGTAAGTTACTTTGTAAATAATAGTAATAAAGATTAGTGTATTACAAACTCTACATTTTACTGCTGTGAGTGAGAGTTTTTTCCCTATTTGACCCACTGTAATTAACCGTTTCTCCAGTGTGGTTACTCCAGCCCTATTGTACTGGCTGTTTTAGGGACGTATCCTCACGTAATATGGCGAACTGGCGCCCGAGCAACCGCTGTTGATAAGGTGCCAAAAGTGACACCGCTTCAAATTATTTGTAGTTTTTCTGAAACGTCTAATAGGCGACTAACCATGTATATTCAGTCCGGTTTCGAATAAAAAATATGCCTGGGGAGGGGGTTCTTGGAGTTACTGATTACGAATACATTGTCAAAAAAAGATTTTTTTGAAATTTTCCGAAAAATTTTCAATGGCGGCTAAAATATGGAAAATAGAATTTTTTTCTAAAGCTCTAAAGCAGTTTTGAAATGTAAAAAAAAATTGAGCATCTAAGTGATGCTATATATTAATGATTATTTCCCTCAATTATAGACCAATGACATTTCGCGAATTTTTAAATTTCAACATATGGCAACAGTTTTACACTGATTATTTCATTCCTATAAATTTCGCCCAATCAAAGTCGATCATTTTAATCAAAAAATAGTTTCTCATCGACAAAATTTAAAATTTTGCCAGGGTTGCTCAACCAATAAAATGCCAGAATGAAGCAACCAACCTGTCTTTCAGGGGCAAATTTTCCTTTGTTTTTGAAAACATAGTAACCGATTCAACAAGTATCGAATAAATTGATCTCCATCTGAAATATGTGAATATTGCAATACCGGTGGTGTCATAAGTGCCTGCTTCAATTTTTCAAACGAATTATGACATTCCTCGTTCCAATGAAATGTTACATTCTTACAAAGTCACAAAATTCTTAATAAATTTCTTGTAATAGTTCGCAAAAGCTACAAACCGCTTCGTATCGCCTGAATTTTGTGGCCAAATAATTACAAAAGACTTACTAATTTTTGAGAAAAAAAAAATCCAAAATCGAAAGTTGCGAGGCTTCCGAGAAATTAGCCTCTAGAATTTGATTTTTGATATATCCCTAAGGGTTAACTTACAAATTCTAGTTTGCTACTTCTTCTTCCCTTAGCGGGGCAACCTAAAGTCGCCGCACTCAGGCCCTGTGGCCCATTGTGCTACCGCTACGAAATTATGGAGTACCCATGTTCAGGCCGGATTCTAATCCAAAGGCCAGAATCCTACCTATGGGGGCGTTCCTTATTTCCTCTAGCACCGGAAAACCGATACCGAAGTGCTTTTGCCTCAAGTTCATAAGACTAGGGCAAGAAGTTAGGACGTGGATAGAGGTTTCTTCCTCGTCCCCGCAAAACCTGCAGTCGGGGTTGTCCACCACCCCTATGGTGTGCAGGTGTTTTCTGAAAGAGCCGTGTCCAGTCAAAAGACCTGCCACGATTCATGTTTCCTGCTTAGGCACAGGATTTGTTCTGCTCGCTTCGGCAAGGGCCCCGAGATGAGGAGCTTCGCTTGCCTGAGCCCTGGGTGGGAGACCCAGAAGTCAACGAACTGGGAACGAGTCCAGTTATCTAATTTGCTACTTACAAATACATACAAATAACTTACTAAATATTGACAAAAAGATTTTCAAGCAATCTGAAGTTGAGGGGCCAATTTCACGGACCCATAGTGTATTTCTGAATATTGCGAATTTTCTCAGGACAGGGTTTTCCATAAACCGGAACAGTATTTTCATTTAATTGGATTTTATGTTTAGTGATATTAGTTACATTAAAAGGGTCATCTTCTAGATGAAAAACATCAACAAACTTTGAATAAATTTTTTGTATAGAAGATTCTCCTTCCACATTGAAGGATTGTACATTTATTTGAAGTAATAACACAGGTTTACAAAAAAAAAAAGGTTCGACCAATGGGATTCCATTACCGTACCCCGAAGATTTTTGACCTGCTGAACACGATGCCGTAGTCTGTTTTGCGCCATCACGTCAGTATTTCGAGAAAACTTAACTAAAAGTGCGAAAAATACCTTTTTCGCCTTCGTTCGTGCACAAATTAATTCACTCAAGCGACCCCAAAAACCCTTGAGTAATAAGTTTTGGGCCACAATTTCCAAATTTTGTTTTAGTATCTGCTATATTGGATCTGCCATCTTGGATTTAGAAATTATCAAATTCTGACTTCAAATTCGTGACCAGTGACCCCACAAATCTCCGAGTAACAAAATTCGGGCCAAAATATTTGAGTGAATTAATTTGTGCATGAACGAAAAAAGGTATTTTTAGCACATTTAGGTCAAGTTTTTTCGAAATCTCGACGTGATGGTGCAAAACGGACTACGGCATCGTGTTCAGCACATCAAAAACCTTCTGGGTATGGTAATGGAATCCCATTGGTCGGACATTTTTTATTAAACCTGTGTAATCTATCGACATGGTCGACAGATAACCCTAGATTGCCGAACTTTCAAACTTCATAACCTGTCAGTGCTTCAACTACTAGTTTGAAATTCCTAAGCTTAATTTCCTGTTCATTGGCATTCAATACTCTAACTGGAATCATCCTTTTTATAGGTTTAGTTAAAATTGTTGGTGAATATTTGACAAAAAAAAAATCAGAACCTATTATCTCATACGTTCCACTTCCAAACTTGTCCACTACTAAAAATTCACGACTTATTTATTCCTCACTTATTTCTAAAAAAACGTTCATTGACTTTATTATTTTGATTTCCCGAGCATTCATCGCTTTCTGCATAATTTTCTTGCTATACACTCTGACATCGGCCACGCATAAATTGTCCACTTACCACGTACTTGATCTCTAAAATTATTATTATGCAAATTTTGCTATATTTGACTATTTGCGTGTTTATATCCTTTATCGCCATGTAACATGCCTCTGTAACTGACGCTGTTATTGTTTTTATGCAAAGTATTTCTTCCTAGATACTTATTATGAAACCTATTGTAACGGTGATTCGAATTTTTCTGTCGCATCCGAAAAACTTGTGACTAATCACTGTTTGACTTAAAAGGAGCTATATCCTCGTTTACGTCCTCTGCACCACTTATTGCCGCTGTCAAATTTTGAAAATTCCGCGCTTTTATTATGGTACGCAGCTGCTGATTCCTTGAGCCGTTCGCGAAAATGTTTACGGCCATGTTTTCGTTCAACGTTGTCAAAATTTTTAGAGCGTTCTCGTCTCCGTCTGCCTGCGCTAAAGTCAAGTTAAGTAATAACTGTTCAATTGCCCTGCCGAATTTGTCGATAGTTGTGTCAAGTTGTTTTGTCCTATTTAGTTCTGATGTTAAAGATGTCACAGATTTTTTGGTAAATAAATGCGTTCTCATGTCTTTCATTAGTTTGCAGCCGTATCATAAGTCTTCTCAAGTGAAAGTTTTGCATTTTGGAATAGTCTAGTTTTTACCACATAGTTAATAAGCAATTTCTTATCATTGTCATTTAAAAGTTCATTCATGGACGGCAACAAAGATGCCGCTGTTCGTAAATCAAATTTTTCCGCCATACTATCTATCTAGTTTTAGTGAACCCGTACTACTATTTACGCTGTCTAAACTAATTTTTAATCTATCTATTAATGCACTACAAGACTCAATTATTATCTTAGCTATCTTACTATAACCCTTAATTTGATCTGAATCTGGTTTTTTATTAAACTGCGCTTTTAAACTATATCTAGCTCCCTCTATTATATCTAATCTTTATTCTCTCTAACTCTGTCTGATTAGTTACTTAGGTATTTACTTAGGTATTTTCTCGCCTTTGCTGATCTATATTTATCCTAAAATTTCTAATCTCTTCATACACTTGTTTAAACTTAGCTACTAAGTTCAACTTTAAAATCTTAAACTAACTAACCTTGTCTTTATACAGTGTGTGTAGTGGGGGGCTGGGCATGGGGAGTAAGAATTGCAACATCGCGTGTGCCAGCTGGCTGAAATAAAATAACTGAGAACGGGGATGCTTTAGTGGTCTAGCGCCGACTCTTTAATCTATGCTGCCGACAGGCGAGTTTACTGTTACCTGGGTTGTCATATGTCTCGCGCTACGTGGAAGTACATGCCCAGTCCGAAATTACACGCACTGTATAATATTATGGTACATTTATATATATTTCAATTCTTTTCGCATTGACTTTCCATCTGAATATATCATTTTATGCTATTTTTCCACAATTTCCACTAATAATAATTACTTTTACTGGATCTTTAGAATTATTTTCTCCTCTTATGTCTTTTTATGCTAAAAGCTAAAAGAAATCTTCTTAGGCAATCTCTTGGCTTCTCTAGATTTCTCTTCTAATCTTCTTCTCCAATCTCTGCTTACATTTTCCCACACAATAGTTACCCCTACAAAGCAATCCAATTACCGCCACTTCTACAGCCATTTTTGCACCAAATCCATCTCCACTTTCATTTGTACTACCTCCGCTGTTTCCTACTTGTGTAATTATAACTTTAGTCCCTTGAGGTAACGCTTCTACCTCAAAAGTTCTTCGACTAGACCGCAAGACATGTATCTCCCGTTTTCGAGGGCGGGGAACACGATGGTAACAATATTTTTCGACGTACCCTCCAATCACTAAACCGAAGAAAACACCTTTTCCGATTTTCTGGTGCTAGGCATTTTTTATTGGAAAATTTTATTAACGAAAGTTGTAATATTTTATCAAAATAAAAAAAATTAAAAATTTAAAAAATTCATAAATTTAAAAAATATAAAAAAGACTACTAATTACTTGACAACTATCTAACAGCTTGGGTTTAATTTCAAACAAAATTGTAATGAATTTTTCAAACAAAAGAATCCATTTAAATGATATTTTCGGACTTGAATATTTTAAACAAAATTTCAATATTTTTTAATTTTGGATTCAGGGTTTTTGGACAATTCTGAACAACTTTCGTTAATAAAATTTTCCGATAAAAAAATGTCTAGCACTGGAAAATCGGAAAAAGGTGGTTTTTCCGGTTTGGGGGGTAGGTCAAAAAATATTGTCACCATCGTGTTCTCCGACCTCGAAAACGGGGGGGGGGGGTCTTGCGGTCCAATCGTAGAACTTTTGGGCTTCTTGCCTTTTTCTGGTTTACCTCAAGGGACCTCTTTTGCCTGTGAGATATTTATTTTACCATTTTTTCATATCAACTTTTTTTTTCCAAAATTTCTTATCGAATTCTCTTTTCTCAGCCCATCCAATCGACTCCATTTGGCGTTACTGGACTGGTAGGATCGCCATGTAATGTTCGTCCTTTGGGAAGAACTTAGTGATACACCAGAATAGTTCTACACTATACTTTATTTAATGTTTTGTACATATTCAGCTTAAAGCTACTGCTCTCTATGAAGGCTGACCGGATTTTCTTTCTATATTCTAATAATTAAATCTAATGATAACCTAAATTACCTATTTTGCTTACCTATTATTTATTTATACACAAATAACAATTGAAGAGCTAAGTGGATAAAGGTGTTATGTCACACTTTTAAAGTTTTGAGTAAATTAAATAAAACGGTTTTGAGTTGGAACTTATTTATTTTGTCTTCGATTCAAATAAATAATACCTCTAAAATAGATAATTTTGGGTTATGTTCTTTTGTTTACACTAATATTAAAGAGCTGTTATGAAACCAGATTTTTCTGTCCAAAACTGTGTACATCCACTAAAATTACTGGTTGTATGTATGACATGGCGCCTTTATAATTAAAAAGTTTCTATAAAATATTACAAATTTAGAATTCACCGTTTATTGGGTGTTAAATCTATATCAGGGGTGTTCAAAAATTGCATAAAGTAATTTTTTTTAAAAATGCGACAAACACCTTTATCCACTTAGGTCTTCAATTAATACATAATATTTTTAATTGCACTGAACTTGACCTACTTATCAAATACAGTCACTATTTGTTTAAATTTCTTCATC
This sequence comes from Rutpela maculata, assembly GCA_936432065.2. Lineage (NCBI taxonomy): Eukaryota > Metazoa > Arthropoda > Insecta > Coleoptera > Cerambycidae > Rutpela > Rutpela maculata. The sequence goes on along the minus strand of OW386286.2, from coordinate 155,623,115 downwards.
CCCTACAGCAGCACAGTTCAATGTCTTCCTTTCTATTATGTTTATTGTATTGATAATAAAGAGACATAAAAAACTCATAAAAATGCCGGTGTCTCTTTCATAAAAGGAATCCTCCCCTATCATTGCCGACGATTCGAAAGAACCGTTCATGTGTTTTCATACTTTATTGTTTAGCCGTAGGTTGGTCCGCTTCTTCCAATCATACAATGTTGTCAATGTGTTCGATTTATCTAGTTTTAAAGTAAATTTATAGTGAAATTAATAAAACCGTGTAATGAACGAGGTGATACATTTAAGTGTTTATTGAAATTAAATTAATCGCTATTAATTTAATTACTACAACGGTTGAAGAAATTTTCTATAATAAATAAAAAATGGTGATATTTTATTCTCATCGTTAAAATGCAATTTTCTGCAGACAGTAAATTACTGATATCAGTGACATTTTTTCAATAAAGACACAAGGAGCTTCAAAAAACCGATCTGGACGTTCTACTTTTTCTAATAAAACCTATTGAATAATTGAGATTTGTGAAAAATTACTATGAAAATGCGTAAATTAATATTAAATGTCAGTTAGTGTTTTAATTTCAAAATTGATTAAACAAGATGTTTTATTTTTCATTGACAGTTTCGCAACACTGTAAAACCTATATTATTGATAAGATAAGTGAGCGCAATATGCTTGCCCTTCCGACTTCTATTTATAGTTGTATTGTCTAAACTGAAAACATTGCCTATTTTTAATTCATTTTACATAAAAAAAATAGGTTTTAGTTCGAAAAAAAAAATTATAAGGATATTTTACTTCTTTTGGGGCGACATGTCATCCTGCAAAAGATTTGAACGTGTACAGCAAACACCGTAGATAAATGATTAAATGACCTAATTAATGGGCTTTCATTTTGGTTGTTAACATTTTTAACGTAAGTGCCATATTTAAGATATTTAACATTTAAACAAAATACTTCTTCTGATAGGCGCTTGGACGTCACGTTTATACTTCCAGATCTCCGAAACCATTAAATCTACAGAAATAAGAAAACGAAATTCATCCTCAATTTGGTAGCTATTTTATTTGGCTCTAGCATGTTCTAGCTCAATGTAATGCCTTTCGAGTTATTTGACGAAGACCTGAAAAACTTTTCATTGATGCACTTACTATTAAATTGCCAAAGATGAACGACATCTAATTCATATGAGATTATTCCGAAGTCAAAATCTCTACTACTATATAACCCGAGAAATTTAATAAAAATTACTAAGAACACAATTTTTATGATTATTTTGTTTACGCAGTGGCGCAGCCAGAAAATTCATCCGGGGGGGTGGGGGATAGAACCGGCCTCCCCAGAGGTTGAGGAAGACTTTTCAGAAAATGGTTGAAAACGGATGTGTATAGACTCCTCTACTAGAAAATATGGGTATTTTGCTAGAAGTATTTGGGTTGTCTAATCACCCCCCGCAGTTCTAAAAAAGGGTGGTTTTTGAGAAATATATACATATATATATATGAATTTTAGCGTTTTTTCGTCTTTTTCTCTATTTTGAGGAAAAACTATGCACTTTGGTGAAAAATATCAAGAGAGCAAAGTTGTAGAGCATAAAATTTTGTCTCTACCATTTTTTTTTTCGAATTCCGCTTAGTTTCGCCGCTAGAAATAAAGAAATAAATATACATATGGACTTTTGCGCCTTTTTTTAGATTTTGAGCCAAAATTATGCATTTTTATGAAAAATTACGTGAGATCAAAGTTGTAGAACATTATATATACATATATATATAATATATATATATATATATATATATATATATATATATATATATATATATATATATATATATATATATATATATATATATATATATATATATATATATATATATATATATATATATATATATATATATATATATATATATATATATATATATATATATATATATAGAGTTATAAACTTTACGTTGTCGCCTCAAGAATAGATATACTAAACATGCTGTGACCTCATATATGACGTTGTGACCTCATAAAGCTGAGGCGACAACGTTTTGCCTTAATTTCGATGTAAAATGAATCCAGATGTCATCCTAAGTTACTTAGCGAAAAATAGTTCTGAGGTCACTTCATACATCTGGTACCTACAATTTTGAGTTTTAGTTCGAGTGTATATCACCAGCGCTAGTGTCGCCGTACCAAGTAGGAATGGTCTAAAACTGAAAATACTGTTTTTTGCCCTTTTTATAAAATGCAGAGGTGGTATCGCATCTGGCATGTGCAAATAGAATATTTTTTACTACATTTTCACTTAGTTCTGAACGTAGCTTACACGTTATTTTATCAGATTTACCTCCATCACCGGGTCTCATCATGTACAAATTTTTTGTTTTGCAATGTTCAATGAGTAACGTGTGAGCTATTACCGATTAAAGGAGAAAAGTGCCTAATTTCAACATAGCGGCGCATTTTTTCTTCATTTCTGCACGGCGGATTTTTTGGGATATTTCAATCTACAGAGAACGTAAAAGAAAAACGTGTTTTTTGAAAATCTTTATAACTACAGAAATTCCACAAAATATGGTTTATACTTTTTTGAAGCGCATTTTTTTAGTCACTGGTTTATAGGACAAAGAGCTATTTCTCAAATTTTCTATATCTCACTTATTTTGTAAATACCGATTTTTTCTAAAACCTGTAATATTTCAATTTTTTTGACGTTGTGCCTTATTGTGCTTTGTAAGTGCCGACCGTGGTAGGTTATTTTAATACCTTGTTAAAATTAGAACAATAAGTAAATTTTTTTGCAAGGTAATCAGTGGAGTACCTAAAATCGTTACACGTTTACGGATTGGGGGACCGTTTTTGTGTTTTTTACATCAAAATATAAACAGAACCCCACTTTATCTCCGGAACGGTTAAAAATATCAAATTGAAATTTATCACTAAACCTGTAGATACAAAATTTTTTTTCCAAATTTTGTTGATGTATTTTCATACCAAAAATATAAAAATATGCGAAAAATTGTATGTCGTTTTAATGGCATTAAATAGAATCTAAATATCTATTTATTTATTTTTATAAGCACTATTATTATATAAAATGTCAACTAAAGAAAAAGAAAAGAACCAAACTTTTTATTATTAACTGATGTGAAGTGAAGCAGTAAAAATGATAAAATTCCCAGTCCGAAAACGATGAAAGGAATTTCCTTAATTTTTTTTCTGCAATATGCTTTATAAAATACGTACATCAAAATCTATATTGTCGCATTACCTGCTTTTTATTTTTAAGGGTGGAAACTAATTCTAAAAACTGAAAAATTAATAATTCTTCTAATTTTTAAATAAATAAACGAAAATCAATATATTTATGTTTTTAAGGTCGCTGAATATGATAATGAGGTCAAAACATAGGAAAAACGGAAATATTAAGTGTTGAAACCACCCTTAAATACTGAAAAATTAATAATTCTTCTGTTACAAATAAACTCATGAAAATCCATATACTTAACGTTTCTTAGATCGCTGAATATGATTATGTGGTCTAAATTTGTCTAATTTTATTAAAAAGTAAAAATAATTGTTATAGACTGCTAGTTCACAAGTTCAAAGCAGTGTTAATTCTTGACAGAGCTGGTAAAAATATGAGTGAGAGCTCATTGGATTCGGAATGACATCTAGAAAAACGTGCAAAAGTTTCAAACTCGCACATAAACAATTCTGTTTTTTATATTTTAATGTAAAAGCCCAAAAAAGATTCCCCAATCCGTAAACATATACCAATTTTGGATACTCCACTGATTACCATGCAAAGATTTACTTTTTATTATGATTTTAAAGGAGCTATTATAAGGTATTATAATAACCTACAATGATCGACTCTTACAAAGCACAATAAGACATAACGTTAAAAAAATTAAAAAATTACAGGTTTTTAGAAAAAAAATCGGCATCTTACAAAATAAGTGAGATATAAAAAATTTGAGAAATCGTTTCTTACAATACACCAGTGACTGAAAAAAATCGCATCAAAAAAATATTAAAACATTTTTTGTGGAATCTCTACGAATCTCGGTAGTTATAAAGTTTGTCAAAAAAACACGCTTTTCTTTTACACCCTGTAAAAAGTAACACGCTTCAAAATAAAAGAATTAGACAAAACTCACCTTTTCGCAAATTAATTATCCCTTAAATCCTGAAAATCACATATTGATAGCTATTCGCTTGGTCCGTTTCAATTAGCCAGTAGTTTAGTTAAAAAAAGGTTGCTTTGAAACAACGATTTGCAGCATCGTTTGGCAATAGATTTAAACTATGTGCAGAACATTGTACTTAACATGCTCCAGGATTTATTTCTAAGATTTTCTGTCACAGCCCTCACTGTGCTCACTACGCATATTTGTTCCGTTGTCATAATCTTGCAAATCGTATATATTTAAATTTATATTACAAAACACATTTTGAACAAATCCAGATCATTCTAACTCAGTTTGATCGATCCGTTGCTTTTTATAAAATGTTGCCTAATTTCAATTTTCTTTGTAACATTATTTAAGTTGACAAATCTGAAAACAATTATTTAGAGCTGCTCAATATGACTATCATCGGGAGTGTAATCCAGAATAATAGAAAAATATTTGTAGTTTATAATTTTTTTACTAGTTGGTAATAAACCAAATTGTGTTTAATATTTATTGGTTGTTAAATCTTATCCTTACTAAATATCATTCAAACAATACAAGTGATGGTCCACTTGTTAAACAATTATCAGACTTGAAACATAAACGCAAACTCTAAAAAAATTGGTTAATTAACAATAGGCTCATTTTATGAAAAATCGGTGAAAAAAATTTTTCCAACGGGGATATTGTTCCTTTAAGTGTCTAAATAATACCATAATTTATTAAAAATTTTAAATTAATATTTAATAACATAAAAAAATATTTTTACTTGTTATGGCCGGTTTCAGAGCATCGTAACGGCTTAGTGTTCAACATTCAATTAAAATTATTAATAATAGAGATAGAGTTTCGATAGTCACGACTTTTTTATTGGAAATTTCTTCCTCTTTAAGAATCGTTCTTTAAATTTTCTTAAATATTAATAGTTTTCGAGTTATTTGCAAAAAACGAAACTGGTTATTTTTTCAATGTTCATTTGTTTTCAACTTTTGCAGTTGTTTATGTGCGAGTTTGAAACTTTTGCACATTTTTCTAGATGTCATTCCGAATCCAATGAGCTCTCACTCATATTTTTACCAGCTCTGTCAAGAATTAACACTGCTTTGAACTTGTGAACTAGCAGTCTATAACAATTATTTTTACTTTTTAATAAAATTAGACAAATTTAGACCACATAATCATATTCAGCGATCTAAGAAACGTTAAGTATATGGATTTTCATGAGTTTATTTGTAACAGAAGAATTATTAATTTTTCAGTATTTAAGGGTGGTTTCAACACTTAATATTTCCGTCTTTCCTATGTTTTGACCTCATTATCATATTCAGCGACCTTAAAAACATAAATATATTGATTTTCGTTTATTTATTTAAAAATTAGAAGAATTATTAATTTTTCAGTTTTTAGAATTAGTTTCCACCCTTAAAAATAAAAAGCAGGTAATGCGACAATATAGATTTTGATGTACGTATTTTATAAAGCATATTGCAGAAAAAAAATTAAGGAAATTCCTTTCATCGTTTTCGGACTGGGAATTTTATCATTTTTACTGCTTCACTTCACATCAGTTAATAATAAAAAGTTTGGTTCTTTTCTTTTTCTTTAGTTGACATTTTATATAATAATAGTGCTTATAAAAATAAATAAATAGATATTTAGATTCTATTTAATGCCATTAAAACGACATACAATTTTTCGCATATTTTTATATTTTTGGTATGAAAATACATCAACAAAATTTGGAAAAAAAATTTTGTATCTACAGGTTTAGTGATAAATTTCAATTTGATATTTTTAACCGTTCCGGAGATAAAGTGGGGTTCTGTTTATATTTTGATGTAGAAAACACAAAAACGGTCCCCCAATCCGTAAACGTGTAACGATTTTAGGTACTCCACTGATTACCTTGCAAAAAAATTTACTTATTGTTCTAATTTTAACAAGGTATTAAAATAACCTACCACGGTCGGCACTTACAAAGCACAAAAAGGCACAACGTCAAAAAAATTGAAATATTACAGGTTTTAGAAAAAATCGGTATTTACAAAATAAGTGAGATATAGAAAATTTGAGAAATAGCTCTTTGTCCTATAAACCAGTGACTAAAAAAATGCGCTTCAAAAAAGTATAAACCATATTTTGTGGAATTTCTGTAGTTATAAAGATTGTCAAAAAACACGTTTTTCTTTTACGTTCTGTAGATTGAAAAATCCCAAAAAATCCGCCGTGCAGAAATGAAGAAAAAATGCGCCGCTATGTTGAAATTAGGCACTTTTCTCCTTTAATCGGCAATAGCTTACACGTTACTCATTGAACATTGCAAAACAAAAAATGTGTACATGATGAGACCCGGTGATGGAGGTAAATCTGATAAAATAACGTGTAAGCTACGTTCAGAACTAAGTGAAAATGTAGTAAAAAATATTCTATTTGCACATGCCAGATGCGATACCACCTCTGCATTTTATAAAAAGGGCAAAAAAACAGTATTTTCAGTTTTAGACCATTCCTACTTGGTACGGCGACACTAGCGCTGGTGATATACACTCGAACTAAAACTCAAAATTGTAGGTACCAGATGTATGAAGTGACCTCAGAACTATTTTTCGCTAAGTAACTTAGGATGACATCTGGATTCATTTTACATCGAAATTAAGGCAAAACGTTGTCGCCTCAGCTTTATGAGGTCACAACGTCATATATGAGGTCACAGCGTGTTTAGTATATCTATTCTTGAGGCGACAACGTAAAGTTTATAACTCTATATATATATATATATATATATATATATATATATATGTATATATATATGTATATATATATATATATATATATATATATATATATATATATATATATATATATATATATATATATATATATATATATATATATGTTTTGTGAACAAGTCGAGATCCCTTCGTGATGTAAAGTATACAAGTGGAGATCGGTTTTTACAAGACGAGATCCGAAACGGATCTCGACTTGTTTCTATGTGTATATCGTGTTTATTCAATTAATGTAGATGGTAGAAGTGTACACGTGAATTTTACCTCGGATCTCCTTTTTCCACTTTTTATCCATTTTTATACACGAGTAGTTAAATCAAACGCACTTGTGAGGGCGCTGGAGTGCTTAACTTGTATATAATAATTTATGAACAAAGTGAGATCCTGCATATCTGGCAATGCCGCGTCGTTTATTTGCAACAAAATCAGATCTAGTCAATAAGGTTGACCCACACTGGACTAGATTTTCATTATTTTGGGTCTCTGCTTATTAATTGATTAAATATAAGTTTAATAAGTTTACTATTAGTACAGTAACTAGAGGTTTTTAACTTCGGAATAATGTTATATGAATTAGATTTCGTTCATTTTTGGCAACTTAATAATGCATCAAAGCAAAGTTTCTATTTTATGCGGCGGCTTGCTAATTTATATGGGGTGGATGCCACTCCTTTTCAGGGGGGTGGCAAATAAAAAAAATGAAAAACTTTGGAGCTGAAAGAGTATCATACTTTAAGAGAAAAGGCTCTATGCAACTTTTCATATGAATTGATAGTCTTTAAGTTATAACCACTTGAAAATTGGGATTTTAGCTTGAAAAAGAGGTATTTCAAAATGATTTTCGTTAAATAACTCGAATAGTATTCCATTGAGCGAGAACATGGGAGACAAGAAACCTACTAAACTGAAGATGGATTTCTTTTTTTCTAATCTCTGTAGAATTAATGTTTTGAATATCTGAAAGTATAAAGCAATTAGTTTAAATGTTAAATATATCATAAACTATGGCACTTGCGATAAAAATTGTAATAACCAAAATAAAAGACCTATTAATTAGGGTTCGAATGATTTTTTCATTGTTTCTTTAGCATAAAAAACAGATAAGTTATGACAGAAAAAATGTGCTTCTTCAGTTCTTTAATAAAAACGTCGCCATTTTGTTAATGTAAGTAGTCTAGTCAGTAATTAAAAAAATATATATATTATCAGATACCGTTTTTCGTTAACACTACTATGACCTAGATTCTCATATTTTTTCGTAGGTTTACAGCACTTACTTTCGAAAAAAAAATGCATTTTAAACTACAAAGGGATTTTCGAAAAAACGTAAAGTTTTTGTTTCTTGGCAAATATCTCAAGATATATTAGTTTTAACGAAAAAAAAAAAAAGGTGGATACCATAAATAAGGCTTATAAACTAAGAATGAACTCGTTTTTATTTCATGTTTATGTAGGATTAATAATTTCGGAGATATTTAAGTTTAGAGACGGCATCCGAACGTTTATAGGGTTTAAATGTTGAATATCTTAGAAACTATGACATTTCCATCAAAAGTTCTAATGGACAGAATTAAAAATAATGAATCACGAACCTTTAAAATTATTTTTTGTTTGTTTCTGTATTATAAAAAATAGAAAAGTTATGGCTTGAACAACGTGCGCTTTCACATTTGTTTAAACAAAATTTCGCCATTTTGTTATAGTAATTGTCCAGTAATTATTATTATTTTTTTAAATACTGTTAAATACAATATCACCTAGATTCTTAATTTTGTTTTTCTGTTTAAAACGTTTGTTTTAGGAGAAAATTCCATCCGCTATATTAGAGCCGTCATGTCATTTTCATTTTTTTAATTTTTACTTCAGATTCGCTGTCAACAATCCCAAAAATAAATCAGTAATACATTTTCAAATATTAAATATCTAAATTTAGGGGTGGTTTTCACCCCTTGGGGATAAGAGCAAGTATCCGCACCATATAGAAACTGAAGATTGCCATTTACTACAATAATAACCCATGAAAATTATTATTACATATGATATTGCTAAATTTTGCGTATTTTTTACCTCCACTTACTGTATTATATAATGTAGGACGTGTAGCAGAGTAAGTTTTACATTTTATGAAGAAAGAAAATTCGCGTGAAGAGTGTTGCAACGCCTTTGACGAAATTCTATAAACACGAAGATACCGCATAGTATACTAACCAACGTTTCAACAATCAAAATGTAATCATCGGGAGATGATAAAAATTGCAAGTATGGCAATTAAACCTACAATTTTATGAAAGATTATATCACTCTTCACCTGTATTTTTTTCATAAAATGTTTCATAACCTTTATATTTACTGATCGATTGCTTTCAAAACCAATAGGGTTCTTTCTCTAGGTAACACTGACTTCTTACCCAAATTTCAATAAAACCAGACTTTTCTTACAAAAAACGTATCGGACGGAGAAACAGGCAGACAGACGAACATTTTGAAGCCATTCAGAATTTTATTATTTAGACAATTATGCCTTTTTTCTCTATGAGAGATATTTACGGTTTTAGAAATGTGCCTACAAAATGGAATATACTCTACATTTTCGTACTTGCAAAGAGTATAATAATACTAGATGCAAAAAAAATGTATATAACATTTTTTGTAGAGAATTTTATAAACTTTATTTTTATATGAAGCATAATTTTGATATTGCTAATTGTTAACGAGACAAACAAAAAATTGAATTGAAGCACCATTTTTTCAAGTCGTCGGCTTGAGGGTAACAGATGGAGTTGGGGACTTTTAGAATGTTCAATAGTAGGCCTTAATAAAATTCTTTAACAATTTCCAAAACTTGAACAGTTTTTCCCGTTAAACGCCAAAATTTGTTCCTATTTACCTAGGGTAATAGTCATTTTGAAAAATTCCTAACCAAGCATGGGGTGTGGGTAATTTACGTTTAATTTGATTATATGAAAAATACAGATTACCATTGAATTTGACATACTTTTACATAATAATTTTAAAACTATATAATAAATATAATTATTTAGGTTAATATATGTTAAAAAAAATCAATCAATTTAGAATTCTATTTTTATTTGTCTAAAAAACTTAACCCTTAGTGGAATGAAATACACTGTAATCTTAATAAACTACAGACTAAAGTCTTAATTTCAAAATAAAACATGAAACTAAATGGCAGTAGGTGTACAGAATGGTTGATTTTGGACAATTTAATGTGGAAATTATTCTTATAAAAAACTGAAGGTCCATACCTGCCCCTGTTTTGTAACTTTTTCTATAAAATATTTTTTTTATTTACATACCAAAACTGAAACTTGGCCATTTAAGAAAAAGTTAAATATCTCATTTCTCTTGAGACATTTCGGCAAGATAATTAAACAGGTTTAGGAAAGATTTAATATTTTAGTGATATTGCTATTTTTCTTTGCAGCGTGTTTAGATACAACCAATAATTCAACAGAAGTCAATATGTTTTACGCAATCGACTTTTAGTAGTTACCACCCAAACACATGGAAGACACCCATTTTTATTGCTCTTTCTTGGAACTATATTAACTATGTAGGTACCTTCTTCCAATAATATCAATTTATGACCATTTTTAGAATTCAGTCCCAACTTATAGATACATTTACTATATTATTTTACGAAATTAAGAACAAAATTGCGATATAAAGGAGGGGTATCGATAAGCTAAGAAAATTGACCCCAATATGACAAAAAATCTAACTATGTATTTTTTTTATATTTCTCATTATTTTAGTAAAATACAGGACACTAACTTAACGCTACAATAAATTAAAAGTAAAAATGACTAGGTTTTCTTCACGAGAAAAATCGACAAACTGAGGTCGAAATGGTTTTTTTTTGGAAAATTGTACCCTTTTTTACTATATCGAGTTTTTTTAGACATGATCAGTTTAATTTTTGTATTTTTATATTTGTTGACGTTTAAAGAACAACATGTAAAAAAATCACCATGCTAAAAAAATGCGCTCATGTCTAAAAAACTCGATATAGTAAAAAAAGGGTACAATTTTACAAAGAAAGCCATTTTGACCTCAGTTTGTCGATTCTTCTCGTGAAGAAAACGTAGTCATTTTTACTTTTAATTTATTGTGGCGTTAAGTTAGTGTCCTGTATTTACTAAAATAATGAGAAATATAAAAAAAATATAGTTAAATTTTTTGTCATACAGTGTGTCCCAGGATAGATGTAACAAGAGGTGTAATGGACCAAAAATTTTGTAATTTTGGAATGGTATTTGGGGATTGAGTCCTGCTTGTTGTAAAACTAAAGTATACCAAAAATGACTTGATTTGGTGCTCTACAGGGTGTTTTATAAGCAAAGTTGTAAAAATCACCACTAATAAAGTTTATTTTTCAAAATATGAAAAAATTTCACTAAGAAAAGTTATTTAGAATGCAATTTTATACCTCTACCAAATTTCAGGAATATAAAATTATTTTTTTGAAAATTCCCATTCTTTTCAATAAATTAGTATTTATTTTGAACCATTCAATTAAAACTGCATAGAAATTATTTTTTATATTCAATTTTTTATTTACCAATAGCCTACTTTTTGAGATGATTAACATTTGCTCCTATACAACTTTAAATATGAATTCAACTCTTAATTCGCAAAAATGGGAAGTTTCAAAAAAATAATTTTATATTCCTGAAATTTGGTATAAAGGTATAAAATTGCATTTTAAATAACTTTTCTTAGTGGAATTTTTTCATATTTTGAAAAATAAAGGTACTTTATTAGTGGTGATTTTTACAACTTTGCTTATAAAACACCCTGTAGAACACCAAATCAAGTCATTTTTGGTATACTTTAGTTTTACAACAAGCAGGACTCAATCCCCAAATACCATTCCAAAATTTTTGGTCCATTACACCTCTTGTTACATCTATCCTGGGACACACAGTATATTGGGGTCAATTTTCTTAGCTTATCGATACCCCTCCTTTGGCGCCCTGAGGCAATCGCCTCGCTGCCTTACCTCTCCACGCCGCCCCGAGTTTCGTGCAAGTAATTTTTAAATCAATAGTAAATTTGCACACAAATTTTCAGTTGTAAACTTTTTGCAAATTATATGAAAAGTAGCATGACTGCTAAAAACTCTACTTTCTCATATTTTTAAAATTTCAGCAACATGAAAAATAAAAAAGGGACATATGTAAAAAAAATTGAGGAAAACAAAATTGAAATATTTAGTTGAAAAATTTGAAAAAGTTATTAGTATTTCTAGAGTAATATGTACATTTTAAAAGTTTTTCATAACTCCCTCTTGTGTACCACCAGTTGTGGTTGACTTTACATCTAAAGCTAAACATACTAGTTCCTTTCCACGATTAGACATTTTTTCAGCAGTTCACTGTCCCAAACACTTGTCGAATGTTAAAAAGTGCGCAAAGTGCCCTTTTGGCTCTTTGAGATATGGTGCGCTTTTATCCAAGAAGTGTGACAACATCGCAGGATCTCATCTTACACTATATACATCAACATATGCATTACTGGATCTTGACTTGTTTGGTTTTTATTAAGGATCTCGTTTTGTTTAAATTTTATCACGAAAAATTCAAAGGTTGAATTTGTTTCCCCTGTGTTGATCTATGTGTTAAGAGGATAATAAAGCAAGTTTCTATGAAAAATATACTCAACAAAGTCTTTCTCTTGTGATGGATCTCAGGTTGTCCTAAATTTATTCGGATCTCGACTTGATATAAAAACACACACATATATATATATATATATATATATATATATATATATATATATATATATATATATATATATATATATATATATATATATATATATATATATATATAAACTAGAAAACACCCCAGATAGTGAATTTTATGTTCTACAATTTTGATCTCATGTAATTTTTCATAAAAATGCACAATTTTGGCTCAAAATCTAAAAAAAACGCGCAAAAGTCTATATGTATATTTATTTCTTTCGCGCCCTCTAGCGGCGAAACTAAGCCGAATTCGAAAAAAAAAGGTAGAGACAAAATTTATAGGAAATTTTATGCTCTACTACTTTTCCCTTTTGATATTTTTCACCAAAATGCATAGTTTTTCCTCAAAATAGAGAAAAAGACGAAAAAACGCTAAAATTCATATATGTATACGTACATATTTCTCAAAAACCACCCTGTTTAGCACTGCGGTGGGTGAAAATTATGTTTAGACAACCCAAATATTTCACTTTTTACAGGTCTCATAACTGTGGGAAAATTTTCTTAAATATTTCCTAATTTGAAGGGAATATTTGTACTAATAGTGACTATGCTTCTTTATTTTTTGGTTCAGGGAAGACGGCTTGGAGGGGGGGGGGCGGTCCCCATGCACCCCCTGGCTGCGCACCTGCCTCCCGGACTTGAAATTAATCAAAAACTTTTTGCTATACTTCTTGTAATATTTACAGGCTACAGCAAAACAATTCCTTTTTTGTGATTTGGATTCTTAATTTTACTCCATTATACATATAAAATTGCATTTTATATATTTAAACCAATCACGTTACAGCATCTTTTACTTATCCGTCAATCAAATCTAGATTATTAAGATGTTCTTGTACCTTTGGTGCTTTTAAGGAACCATACTGGATTTTCAGGAACCATAAGTGGTGATTCTCGGAAATCACCTCGGTGAAGGATTTCTAGTAATTTTAATATTAGAAAGCATAAAGTACGGTTATCATCTGATTCTATTTGGTGCTAGTTTTGATTTCTTGTTGAAATTTGTTTTCTGGAATGAGCCTTTTTTACTTGATATTTGGAAATCACCGCCAGTTGGGTAAAAATGAATCAATAGTCCAGAAGAAATTTACCAAAATCAAAACTACCACATAAGTCTAGTTTTCATTAGTAGAGTTAGCGGTAGAGTATAGTGGCATACTTTTTAGCCAAAGTACTTTTTACTCTACCGGATTTGGGACAGTACGCGTTTTCACTTACAAATCAAAGTAGTGGTCGAGCCATACTGTACAAAATTGAAATCACAACAATGAACATCAGTCGACTAGACACTCGACTATACCAGACCTGTTTTCATTAGTATAATAGTATAGCGACGCTCGAGTAGAGTAAAAATCGGTGGTAGGAGAAGGCGAGTGGGCGAGTTACTTTACCACCGTTTAAGTTTAGTTTTCGTTAGTAGAGTTAGCGGTAGAGTATACTGGCATACTTTTTAGCCAAACTACTCTACTCGACCGGATTTGGGAGAATACCCATTTTCACGCACAAATTAAAATAGTGGTCGAGTCGTACAGTGCAAAATTGAAATCACAAAAATTAACATCAGCCAACTAGACACTTAACTATACCAAACTTGTTTTCATTAGTGTAGCACCGATCGAGTAGAGTAGAAAGGTGGTAGGAGAAGGCGAGTTGACGAGCTACTTTACCACGAAACATTTTACCACCGTTTAATCCTACTATACTCGACCATGATCTAGTACTCTACTCTACCAATTACGTTTTCATTGGTAGAGTTACTTGCCCAAATTACTTGACCACTATCTCGACTAATGAAAACTAGGCTTTAATTCTACTCTATTCGACCATGATCTAGTACTCTACTCTGCCCATTACGTTTTCAGGGATAGTTAACTAGTTAACTCTACTATTGAAAACTAGGCTATAGTAGTTTATGTACGATCATTTACTTAATATTTAAAATCTTGATTGATGTAGTAAAAATATGCTATAGGAGAAACACTATATCTAATAATGATTTACCTGCGACACGTCGTAAACTTCAATATTTCTATTTATACTCAATTCCTAAAAGGAGCACGTGATCAACGGATCCTACTGATGTTTGAATTTGGAGAGATGTTATTCAAAACAACTTTTACAAACGCTCTGTCGTATGTACCGCTTGATATCTTGACAGTTCAGTTCGACGCTATCCTCCTCTTAGAGATTTAGTGTAGTATTGATTTATAGACTAAATAAATATGCCTACGGCACGGCACGCTGGTAAATCAATCAATCAATAAGTTTTGACTTATAGACTAGAGTAGTCTAGAGTAGTCTAGAGTAGTATTGAGTAGTCACCTTTAATAAATATATATTTTGAATTTTTTGTTAAATAAATTATTTTTTAAGCGAAGCTTAATAAATAAAGATACTTTTTAGTGTGACATAATTACTTGTTGCTGAAAAAGTAATAAACATTTTAAAATTAAATACATGTAGGTACATAAATAAAAATGAATGCATCAGGTTTTATAATATTTTACTAGCGAACATATTTTGATATTTAGCAGTAATTTATTTACTAATTAGATATTGCAGTGGAGCAACATTATTACTAACTTTCCTAATTTAATATAACCCATATTGACCGGGAGCTTTTGAGTAAGGTCCGATTTCAAGATCAATATGCTAGGTAATAACGGGGGTATGCTTTAATTTAAATTGATTCTTATTAGTAAAACTATCCTAAACATTTCTCATTAGTAAAGCATTAACTATTTCACTGTCATCATGTTCCTTGTGATGTTAAACTTGGATTAAAGTTTAATACGTACCTATGTGAATAAATAATATTCTTTGTCACATATCTTAATTCTAAGATTATTTTCTTCGATTTGGAACTTTTGTAATGCAAATAAAATTAAAATATTTAAAACACTTATAACAGATCTACCTTACTTAAAAAAATAACTGCAAAGGTAGGTACTTCTATTTATTCGTTATCTTTTCTAAAAGTATATCAAGTTTTTCTACTTAGCGATAATGACTAACTACATTCTAAATATTATTTTTCTCCGTCGTTTCTTGATCAATTATTTTTTTTTATATTTTCACTAAAAGTATATCAGATTTCCTCCTCGGTGATAGAATCAACTACATTCCAGATATTATTTTCAATCATTATTTCTAAATATATTTTTTAGGATAACCACTCTATATTCTGCCCAATAAAAATATATCAGGTTTCCTCCTCCGTAACAGTGTCAGCTAAATTCCAGATATTATTTTCCACTATTATAGTCTGAAACGTGAAAATCCGAAGAAATCTCTGAGGGTGATTTTTTGACGATTACGATACTTCCGTAAGCGAGAGGAGTAAATAGTATATCGTGTATTTAGGTGTGAAAGCAATACATTCCCGGACGACCATGCAACATGCAACAAGCATCGAGTTCGGGAATGTGCTTTCACACCGAAGTGCACATACTGTTTTTCTGAAATCACAATCAATATTATTACATATTAAGGAATTTGTATTAATGCATAACATTTCTTCATTACAATCTAAATGCTTACTAATAAATGCAATTTTAATGTTAGTTGGTTTGTCTGCGTGTATTTATTTACTAAAATATACATAAAAACCGTACGGGAAAGTAACATTCCCGCACGGTTTTGTTGATCGTTACTTTGCAACTGATCTGTTCCGGTCTGTTTTCTGATAGTTTCTTAGCAACGGACTAAAATACTGGAATTGTGCATTTTTCGATCTGAAATCGCGCCGAAAATGTATACATTGCCGATCGATATCAGAAAAAAATAATTTCCATATTATTTTAACAAGTACGATTTCATAAGGCTGATATATTTTATTAAGATTAGGTATTAGTAATAATAAAATGATGATCTTTAATATCCCTCCTAAATAGCTTACCTAAAAAAATTAGAAAAACCTACTTATGTACACTGAAGGGGTGGGGACAATGAGATGCACTGAGGTTGTTTCATAGACACCAAAGCATCTGAGTAAACACATAAAACCACGGGCATTAGTATGCGCAATTTACTTTTGACTAACTTTTGACTATTGGAACATTGGTAGTAGAGAGGGAATGTACAGTCGCGATGCTGTATGCGGAAATTTTAAAATTATTTGTTGTTTCGCCTCGACCCTCGAACGCAAGCAGCAGAAATAAAGATGAGTTCTGCAGACAATTTTGCATTCTAAAAATACCACGTGGAAAAGAAAATTCAAATAATTAAGTGGCAAAAGCATATAGAGTGAGACAAATAAATGAATTTCTTTCAGTGATATTCGACCATCATTCCTTCAAAGTAAAAACCTTATGAAATTCTTTCTACAGACAATATTTAGCGAATGGAATTTTGTGAGAGTGTAATGGAATAGTATATTCTACAACAAGTTATGGCATGGCCCATATTACACACGAGTGAAAAGTTTGTAATTCGAGCCGAAGGCGAGGACTACGGTTCGCGAGTGTAGAATATGCCATTTCAAACGTGTTGTAGACTAGACTTTCTCTAACAAGATTTTAGAAACTATCCAAAAAATATTTTAATTAATTAATATGTTGATATTAATTAATTTTCATCACATTTGCACTCGTTACTAACTACTATTCTTAATAGGATGCGTAGCTCAGATGGTAGAGCGCTTGCATGCGTACGTTTCATATTTATTTTCTCATCACTTGACATTTTTCTCTATAAAATGTTATTTAGTCAATTTCATAAGTAATATATTGTTATTTAGCTAAACTTACTGCTTTAAAGATCTCCAAAAAATCTGTAAATATTCAGAAAAAACTTCAAATCTGTTCAAAACGTCAAATGCGAAGCTAGAAATAAATACCTTTTGTTCGACGTAACCATAGCAATCGAACCAAGATATTTGATATACCGCGCTAAATGTGGCTAAACGGCTTCTGATTTGTCAAAAGCCGTGCGGTATTATTCCGAACAGCGTGCGGTATCATTCCATCACAGTTTGTTGGAATGATACTTGTTCCGACTCAATTTGTAGTTGATCATCTAACCTACGTAAAGTTCGTTCAAACCTGAAAGAAGCACTAAGGTTAGATTAGAATTTTGCTTTTACACCAAAGCTACAGATAAATTTGGGACAACAAGTAAATTATCTAGCTGATTAAATTGGATTGGCTGAAGTCTTATTGAATACTTCTTGCTAGTTAAATCTTATTGGATAACAGGGATGTACACTTACTTGCAAACAAAATAGTACACTTTTGAAGTGAATACGATTATTAAAAAATTATGATCTAAATTGTCGGTTACTGTTATTGGACGCCGGAACTTTTGACTCGAAACGCTGCCAATACCGTTAGAATTATGAAAAAAATAGGCCTAGATAATTTTGTGGAGAATTAAATTTTCTATAAAAAAGTCAGTGATGGCATTATGTCTATCTTCGATACTTTAGGTGTAAGAGTTATTGAAAGTTGAATACAATCTTACAGTTGTCCAGTGCGCGACTTTCAACCATCTCTCGCCAAAGTTATTTATGGTAGGCATATGCCATCATTGACTTTTTTATAGAAAATTTAATTCTCTATAAAATTGTTTACGTCCATTTTTTTCGCAACTCTAACGGTTTTGGCAGCGTTTCGAGTCAAACGTGCCAGCGTCCAAGTTTTCGGAGGAGCTCACTCAATAATGCAATGTCAAGGCTGTTTTTATTTCTAATAGCCCAGACGACAGAGAACATTTTATAAGGAAACCCACAAAAACTTGCAAACTGAATAATTTTTTTTTAATGAGTTCGTGAAAGTGGATAGAATAATATCCTGAAAAGTTTACATTCCGCTCGGATGCAGAACAAAAAAAAAGTGAGAAAAATTTTTTTTCATCCATTTTTTCAAAATTTTTAAATTAAGTCACGGTAGAAAAAAATTACAGGGAGATAGATCACGTGTTTCTGAACAAAAAATGTCCTAATAAAATTTATCGTTAAAGCCATGGTTTTCTCGGAAAAAAAAATAGTGAAGTAACTTTGTCACTCTGCGCGGCCAAGTGCTCGGTTAAATGCATTCTACGGAACCTCTAAAAATTCGTAGCAGTTGTGAGAAGTAAAATAAAACTTTTTTCTTTTTCTGATTACACATTTTTAACATTTTTCTTAATAAATAGGAGGAAAAATAATGAGTGTGAAGGGAAAGTATATAATTATGAACACATACACAGACACCACACATAGCCGCTGAATCGCTCGCATGAATTTTTACGTGCATTTACTGTTTTGTATTTATTACAGGTACACCTATCCACATTTCCACTATATCCAATGGATTCCTTACACATTTGTTAATGTATTGGAAAAGTTCCAGAATTTATATTCAAAACAATCAAAGATATTTTCATAGTTATAAGGACAAGATCGTGAAAATCGCCGTTTCTTACCATGATCTGATTAATCATATTTTCGAAAAAATGCATTCAAGTGAACGAATTTGTGTTTCAACATTCTAAAAGTATGTATTTTTTCCGAAATAGTGATATTTTATTTTTTCCAATAAGTCAATTTCTCTTCAAGTTACAGCCGACATTACGAAGTCCGTTGTATAAAATATATACATGTTTCAGATTACACGAAGCCGTACATAGTTGCCACTTCTCTTCTAATTCTTTAACTAAATGATATAACTGTGTGCGACAATATAATTGCGTAGTCGATGTGCTAATAATATAATTGCATTGTTGTAGGTCACGGCCGCATGGCACCAAAGGGGCCGCCCTAATATAAATAATTATGTTTAGGATATGCATGTTAAAACTATTTCCATTGATATAATTTATATTTATTCTAATGCAAAATAGGTAACAGATACAAGGTATTCATTCCATTATTGACGTTTGATTAAAATAGGTTTTTTGTACAAATATGAAGCCTCAGAATGAAGCCCAAAGTAGCATATTCCTCACTTACTTGAAGCCCACACCCTGCTTATGTTTGTTTGTAAACATTTTTCATTTTATGATGATTATTAAATTAATTTTATGTACTTGTTCTTTTAGACAAGTCACAAGTTCAAACACATGTTAATTCTTGATAAAGCTCGTAAAAATATGAGTGAGGGCTCATTGGATTTGGAATGACGTCTAGAAAAATGTTCAAAAGTTTCAAATCCGCACATAAACCATTGCAAAAGTTATAAACAAATTCAAATTGAAAAAATAACGAGTTTCGTTTTTTGCAAATAACTCAAAAACTATTAATATTTAAGAAATTTTGAAGAAAGATTCTTAAAGAGGAAGAAATTTCCAATAAAAAAAGTTCCGTCTCCCGAAACTCTATCCTCTATTATATAATATTAATAATTTTAACTTAATGTTGAAAATAGAGCTCCGCGCGGCGAACGCAAAGCCGTTGTGATGCTCTGAAATCAACCGTCGCAAGTAAAAACATTTTTTTATGCTATTAAATATTAATTTTAAAATTAAAAAAAACTATGGTATTATTTAGACACTTAAACGAACAATATCCTGTTGGATCCCCGTTTTTCATAAAATGAGCCTATTGTGAATTAACAAATTTTTTTTATAGTTTGCGTTTATATTTCAAGTCGGATAATTGTTAAACAAAAACCACTAAATTTATTATTATTTCGCTTCGTAGACACCTTATGTCAACTATACTTTATGAGATTATGACATTGCGATGTTTTAATTGTTATAGTATATTAGTTATTAATTATTCAAGTTAACAAAAAACTAAAAAATGAAAAAGAGAGGCTGAAATTTTTTTTTTTTAATTTTAATTATTAATACTGTTTTTATATTCAAAAATACAAGATTACATAAACTTTAAATTTTTAGTGCTATTTGTTTAAACAAATAGATAAATTACGTATTTTTGAAAAAAAAATTTTTGCCATTTTATTTGTTATAAAATATTATGATTTAAAAAAAATTCTTAAAACAATTTTTCAACTGTTTATAATCAATTTTTTCTTTTTTTAATTATTTAAACAAATTATTAAGAAAAAATTTTATTCTTAAAATTTATTATTTGCAATTCCCTCCAAGGTGGGAAATTTTTATTTATTAACAATCGCCGAATGTGTTTATATTTTTTTTATGGAAAAAAATAACAAAAGCAACCGTATACTTAAACATGTCAAAAAAATTTTTTTATATTTTTCTTTATAGAATTTTAAATTTTAAATATTAAATTTTTTTTTACATGTTTATGTATAAGGTTGTTTTTGTTTCTTTTTTCTATAAAAAAAATATAAACACGATCAGCGATTGTTAATAACAAATTGTTTATTAATAAATAAACAAATAAATTAACAACAAAAAAATTTTTCCCTTGTAGAGAATTGCAAATAATAAATTTTAAGAATAATTTTTTTACAATTTGTTTAAATAATGAAAAAAGGAAAAAATTGATTACAAACAGTTAAAAAAATTTTAAATCACCTAATATTTTATAGCAAATAAAATGGCAAAAAAATGTTTTTCAAAAATACGTAATTTATCTATTTGTCTATAAAATTTGTTTAAACAAATAGCACTAAAAATTTAAAGTTTATGTAATCTTATAGTATTTTTGAATTTAATAACACTAATAATAATTAAAACTAATAAAAAAAATTTTTTTCATTTTTTAGTTTTTTGTTAGCTTAAATAATTAATAACTAATAGACCATAACAATTAAAATCATCACAATGTCATAATCTCATAAAGCATAGTTGACATAAGGTCTCTAAAAAAATTTGTTAATTAACTAGAAGCTCATTTTATGAAAAATCGGCGAAAAATTTTTTCCAACGAGATATTGTTCCTTTAAGTGTCTAAATAATACCATAATTTTTTTTTATTTTTAAATTAATATTTAATAATATAAAAAAATGTTTTTACTTGCTACGGTCGGTTTCAGAGCATCGGAGCTCTATTTTCAACATTAAATTAAAATTATTAATAATAGAGATAGAGTTCCGGGTGTCAGGAGATTTTTATTGGAAATTTCTTCCTCTTTAAGAATCTTTTTTTTTTAATTTCTTAAATATTAATAGTTTTCCAGTTATTTGCAAAAAACGAATCTCGTTATTTTTTCAATCTTAATTCGTTTATAACTTTTGCAATTGTTTATGTGCGGGTTTGAAACTTTTGCACATTTTTCTAGACGTCATTCCGAATTCAATGAGCCCTCACTCATATTTTTACAAGCTTTATCAAAAATTAACACGTGTTTGAAATTGTGAACTAGACTGTTTGAGAAGTACGAAAATAGAACAATGTTATATAAAACGTTGAAGAATTAATGTAACTGTTCTTTTACTTCCACATCCAGTGGAAGTATAGTAACGACAACATTTTTTTTAAAATTTTTATTGTTCAAAAAGACTTAGAATGTCATGAAACGTCGGAATTTAAAGCTTGAGCGAAATTTCTGTTTGTCTGTCTGTCGGTCTGTCGGTCTGCCTGTCTGTCTGTCTGTCTGTCGGTCGGTCTGTCTGTCTGTCTGTAACTTTTTTTTGTGCGCACGTTTACTCTGGAACCGTTTGAGATATTGACTTGAAATTTGGTACACATATGTACTTTAACGAGATCTAGAACTAGATTATATTTTCATCTTGATCCGTCGAAGGGTTGGGGGGTAAGTAAATTGGGGTAAATTTGGGGTAAGAGTCCATAACATTGGTATTTAGTATATACAAGAGAAGCTAAGGTCTCAAAAAAAATTTTGGCATTAGCCACCCCCATTAGCACCCCCCCCCCCCCCATTATTAAAGGGAATGAAAAAAAATTGTGATTTAGTGTGTGTACAAGAACTAGAAACCTCATAATATTTCTTTACTTCATCCACCCCCCCCTACCACCCCCTATTACCACCCCCACCCCACTATCGTTGTGGGGTATCGTTTTATGGGTTTTTGGGGTAGAGGATTTCAAATATTATATTATTAAAGTTCCATGAACAGTTATTTCCACATACAAAATGTTCTCGTTGTGAGTGACTTGGGTAGAAAATCTAGATGTGGAAGTAGTGATTCCTTGGGCAGCGGTTTTTTCTATTCAAACTACCCGCATGATAAAAGTCAAAGTCAATAGAAAGCAAAAAGAAATAACTGAATGTAAATATTGTTCGCCAGTATACTGAAGTTATTATATAACTGTTAAACATTCTATATGACATTCTGCAGTTTGTTGAAAATAAGTTGATTTTTCTAGATATAATTGCTATATTTGTAATTCTAATCATCTCCTGATGATGCCAGCTTGGTTGGCGAAGAGCTTCTAGCTACATTCTGCAGAATTTTTGTTATTGTCAAATCTTATCAAGAGATACAACAGTTTATATTTGCATTTTTTGCTTAAGATGTCATAACTGTTGTATTTGCAGATTAGACTTTTTTAAATAACAACGTGGCTCTTTCTTAAATACGATCGGACTCTTGGTCCTTCAGTTATCGTGCTTACATAGCACATGGTGTTTTCGAAAGAGCGGAAACATTATTTTATAATTCGTTAAAATTAATAACCAAAACATTAGAATATGAGAAATACATAATACTGCGTATTACAACAAATTACCTGATCAGTTGGAAACTTAAAATAACATGAGAAAGTCATTGTTTATAACAGTGGCGGCTGGTGAAATTTCAATATTTTTTTTCTCGTCTGTGGCGCATGGGACCCATACGAAATTTGGGAAATAACATCTAGAGAAGCACTTCTCTAATGACCCCTAAAAAATTTTGAAATAGCAGTTTGCGAAAAATTTTTGAAAATTCGTTAGCCTCCTCTGGGTCTAGGGACTCCTGTTTATTTTTATTTTTTTTGGTTATATGCATTTGACTTTTCATAAAAATACAACAATAGATTTTGGAGTTTGTGAAAATATTTTCATTACTAACTGAAATACAATGAACTGAAATTTTGTAATTTACAATTTAACAAATTACAATATTTTAATTCGTTGTATCTCACTTAGTAATGAAAATATTTTCATAAACTCCAAAATCTGTTGTTGTATTTTTATGAAAAGTCAAATGCATATGACAAAAAAAATAAAAATAAACAGGAGTCCCTAGACCTATTTTTAAGGAAAATAATGTAAGCATCTATACCATTTAATTAATCATTTAAAAAACTAAAAAAAAAAAACTTTCAATGAACTTTTTTATTAGAACGCAATTTAAAGGAAAACATTTTCGCAAAATTCGATTTCCATATAAACGAATTTTTGAACAAAGAATAGACATAACTTGTAGAAATTGTAGAGAATTAAAATATCTTTCAACATTGTGGTCAACGTTCTTCTCCTCAAGCCTTAATTACTTCCACATAAGTATAGTAACGACAAAAAAAAAATTGAAAATTTTTATTGTTCAAATAAGCTTAGAACGTCAAGATTTTAAGTTAGAGCGAAAAACCATTTCTGTCTGTCGGTCCGGTCCGTCTAACTTTTTTTTGTGCGCACGATTACTCTGGAACCGTTTAAGATATTAACTTAAAATTTGGTACATGTACTTTAACGATATCTGGAAATAAATTATATTTTTATCCTCTTCCGTCGAAGGGATGGGTGGTAAATTGAGGTAAATGGGGGATAAATAGGTAAATCAAACAGGTAAGAGTCCATAAAATTGGTATTTAGTATATGTAAGAGAAGCTAAGGTCTCAAAAAACTTCTTGGCATTAGCCACCCGCATTACCACCCCCATTATTAAAGGGGATAAAAAAAATTGTGATTTAGTGTGTGTACAAGAATCAAAAATCTCAAAATATTTTTTTACTTCATCCACCCCCATTACTATTCCCCTATCACCACCGCCATCCCACTACCGATGTGGGATATCGTTTTATGGGTTTTTGGGGTAGACGATTTTAAATATTATATTATTAAAGTTCCATAAACAATTATTCCCACATACAAAATTTTTTCGTTGTGAGAGACTTGGTTAGAAAATCTGGATGTGGAAGTAGTGACTCCTTGGGTAGCGGTTTTTTTGAGTTAATCGCGAAAAACGAGCGTCGAAATTTAATTTTGGAGAGCAGGAAAAAACACTAAACCTTAAAAAAAATCACTTCTCGGTCAATTTTTTACCATATTGGAACGGACTAAAATTTAAAGTATTTTCTTCCCCCTTTGATTGACATCCTTTATCTATGAATTATTTTTCTATTGGATGACGATCCTGCATATTTTTTCTTATATCAGATTTTTTTTCCAGGTAATAGCGACTGACAACCACATTTCAAATATCATTTTCATGTGTGTCGTTTCTTATTTTTTAAAGTGGCCACCCTGTAAATTTTTCATATTTTTCTTCTTTGACAGTTGTGTTACCTACATGCGAAATCTCCGCCACATCTTCTTTCATTATTTTTTTTAGGTGACAACCCTGTATATTTTCATATATTTCTTACTTGGCAGTTGTGATATCTGCATGTGAAATACCTTCTTCATGCCCCCTGCAACCCCCACCACTTCCTACATTCGGGGACTTTTGGTATGTTTACCTCCTAAATAGTCCAAACACAACCCTCAAGTCAAAAATTGTGATCTCGGCATTTCCCTCTAGACCCCCTTATTGAACGTTCATTGACTGGGCTATAAGCAAAACCTCGTTCTAAAAGTTGAATAATTACTTCCTATGCAGAGAAACTGCTGTTCAGAATTTTTCTCCGCTTTTCTCCTAATTTGAGTGGACTAAACTGTGGAGTTGCCGTATGATACCTAAATGCACGCGCGACGCCGAGGCCCATAATTTGGGACCCACTCACCCCCCTCCCGTTCGTCGTACGTCAAAATGTTAAAAGACTTCTTTGTTGTAAATTTTATTTGCTTTCTGAATGTCTGAGTATTTTTTCTCTAGAACGAAAAAAAAACGATAATAACCAATTGTTTTTTTTCATAAATTTGAGGGGGTTGCGGGGGAATTTTTGGTGGGAAGTTAAAAATTTGGATTCAGCTAGCCAAAAAACATAAAGTAAATCTATTTTCAGGACTACCATGAATTTTTCCAGATATAATTCTCTAACGCCTGGATTAATAGTCCAAACACTAGTGGAATAACTGATTTGAACATCATTAATTTCTTGAATTCTTTTAAATTGTTCTGTTAGTGAATTTTGGGTTTATAACAGTTTATGATTATTAATAGCTTCAATTTGTAATGGTCTTGGATAATAGGTTTTTGATTATAAGTTATATTTAATTTTGGTAATTCAAATTTCATCTCATGTGAATTAGAAACATGAGTTTTTAATACTTGTTTTTCAATTAAAATTTGACAATCTTTATTCAAGTCAATAAATAATGAATGTTCCTTGTAATTTTGATTTAGTAATAATTTTATTACAAGTTAAAGTAACTGTAATTTCTTGTGGAATTATAGCAATCCATTTATTAGGTTTAATTTTTTGAATTTGAGTTTTTGTGATCAACATTAATTGGGTGGCAATCATTTAAATCATTAGCGTATGTCAATAAAGCTATTTCACAGGGTGGTTTTTTATGGATTGGAATAGAGTTAACATCTTTCCATAAATATTCATTACTATCTATAAATATACAATTCTTATTAATTAACACATAGTTTTTTATTCCTGGGGCTATATATTTCGTTTTGGGTAATAACAATTGATACGTAAAAAATTGTACAGGTAATGTATACAATTCGAAAAATTGGAAATTTTCATTTTCAATTAAAGGGATTTCCAATATGAAAATCACTGTAAATCCTTCTGAGTATGCTTTAATATTGATAACTCTTTTATATTTAAGTATATTATTGATTTCATGTTCAAATGGTAATTAGGTATAAATTAAATTTTTCTTAGTATCTTTAATTTATAATAGATGTTCTGCTGGATTTATAATTGAATTATGCAATTATTATGCAGTTTCTATTTTCTCTAGTATGTCATAGATATGTTGGTACAAAAATGTTAATTGTGTTAACAGTGTTAAGAAATATTGATAGTATTGAGTTTCGTGATTTGAAAAATAATTTACGTTGGCTTCAATGCGTTGGATTTTGGATTCTAAAATGATTTGATTATAAGATAAAGAGTAACCCCAAAAATCGGCCATTCTCTCGCCCTCGAATTTTGTTTCAAACTAAGAGCTAAATTATTGTTAATGATGAATGCATGAATTTCAAGTTGAGCATATCTTTGGTTTCTGAGATATGAGGGATTAAAGTTGTGATAAGCACATTTATATAAGCGATCTCGCTGTGAGAATATTACATTAAAGTAAATTCTGTTACAAGGATAATAAAGAGCGCTCCATAAAATCAATGACCTAATGGTCTGTTTTCAAACTTCAAGTAAATTTTATAAGAAAGAGGTTCGAGGGGGTCAATATAAAAGACATCGCAGTCGCTGTATCACATTAGCGAAAATATTGTAGCAAGGGTTTTCAAGAGTGCTCATTAGGAATGTCATGGAATCGTGATTCTTTCTCATTGCTCTAGAGAAATTCACAGGGGTTAGGGTTTTTTATATTGTATCGAAAAAAATTCTGACATAAAGTTAAGTATCCTTTTCCCGAACGCCATAGTCTAGAGGTCCGTTTTTAACCCTCAAGGTTAAAAACACCCGAGGAGTTAAGGGTGTGAAAGGAGCAATCTCGTAATCGCTGCATTATATACAAAAATACTGATGTAGCGGTTTCCAAGAGTGCTTTTCTCTTATGTCAGGGCCTCTTGATTCCTTTTCATCCCCCAAATGACCCCGACGGGGGTCAGGAGGTGAAGACCTACCAATAAGTTTTCGTCCCATTCTCTTTCCCCATCGTATGTGTGTCATAAAATAGTTACCAAAATTCTAGTTATCGTCCCACATTCATACCTACTGCAATCAAAATGCGATATCTGGTACATTCACTATTTTTTCCCTGACTCAAGTTCATGGTTCAAGATAAGTATTTTACCCTGTAATGGGTTGTTTTCGTGTACTAGGTCGTAACAGATTTATGGTTCATTCCTATTAATAAAGCTTAGAGGATTCAAGCTTTTTCACCAGTTATTGGAGCGTCTTGATTTATATGTGTGAGCCCTAGTCAACACTTTCGTTCATGCATTCAGCCAATAGACTTATATTATATTTCTGTTCATGGAAGCTCTATAACTCAATAGCATCGTTTTTTCTTATTTTCATCCTTATATGGGGGATATTTTTGGCTCTTTTAGATTTGAATTCTGTGTAAAAATATTTTGATTGCTCTGCCATAGCTGATAGCATTTAATTTAAAACAAAATTTGAGCTAGTTCATTAAAATTAGCGATAGTTGAATTTAAAATAGTTATTTGATTTGTCAGGATGGTTTTGCTTTTATTCTGATTTTGACTGACGGTCATAATTTGTCGTATCTTTCAGCAAGACGATGCTAGGTTTCCGGTAATTGTGTCCTAGGCCATTTATTAATCCACGTTTAGGTCTACTAAAATTTGGGTTTAATCGTTGTTGGATTTGATCTAAAATTTTTGTTTAAGATTGTAAGGGTAGTAAGCCTGGGGTAGTAAATTGTAACAAATAACCTTGTTATTTCCGTTATTATTTTATTATTTTTTATTTCTAATTTTTGCTTTATTAAATTCTAATAATTCAGCAGTTACGTGAAGTATGACAGGACTTTATTTTTTTGCTTTTCGAGTCCTTTTTGTTTTTTAGCAGTTTCTTTATTATTAATGAGTTGATATAAATTTTGGGTACGATTTTTATGTGCAGATACGTAGTCAGTATAAAATGTAGTTTCAATAAGTTCTAGGGGTTGTGAGTTCGTGTATCCGAAGGTAATTTCAAAGGGAGGTATTTTAGATTTGATTGGATTTACTTGCATGCTAGTTTTTGTTAAAAAGTAATTGTTCGATTATGGTGGAATGAAATATTTCAGCTGGGCTGTTGTTTTCATGATGTTTAGGTGTTTCGAAAGATAAATAGATAAATAAAGATGAACATATCTATATGAAGTACTTGAAAAGGTTTCGATGAAGTTTCAGTTATTACCAGGGGTGTATAGTTTTTGTTACTGTATTAATAAGTTTAGTACATCTTATGAGTTTTAAGTTATTAAAGGGCCTTGGCGCATAAGGGGGGGGGGGGGGGTGGTGATCAGCCTTTTTACTTTTTGAAATCTCACCCAGCTAGGTTTGTTGAGAACAAAAAGACGTGCTTTTTTCCATATTTTGATTTACTTAGGTGCTCCAGAAACTGTTTTATTAGATTACGAAGATTTTTCGTTTTTTTCACGTATCTCAGCCGCATTAAAAGATTTTTCAGTTTGTCTTGCGCCAAATTAAAGGTCTTCGACGCGCGCATGAAGTACAATTTTTTTCAAAATATTTGGCGGGAAATCCAATTTTTTTTGAGGCTTTAAAAATTTTTAAAATTAAAAAAAAAACCTATTTACCTACGTTATGATGAAAATATATGTGATGTGTCTTCATCAGATCTATCTTTATGAATTTTTTCATAATTTTTATGGGAGTGATCGTGGTCAAAAAATTAAAAATCTATTTTTTTTCGCTATTTTTCGATATTCTTTTCAGAAGAAACTTTCAGTTTAATTATTTTTTTATTTTCCTAAAGAATAGAGGTTTCAAATAATTTTTAGATTGAAAAGATTTAAGATGAACCGGTAAAAACGGATTTTTTAAAAATTAGCCTCTATTTTTTAGTAATATTTTTATAATTTTTATTGTTTACTTTTTCAACTTTTTTTCAACTCTGTTTGTTGTTTATTTTCTCTTGTTTTTCTTAATTATTTCTAACTTTTTTTGAATAGAATTATAATGAAAAACACATTTCAAAAATATGAAATATATTTATTGTGAAGAAAATAAATTCATATATTATAAAACGAAAATATTACATTTCAATCCTCATCACTGTTTTCATTTATAACTGGGATTTCATGCGTGCTGAAGATTTTTGATAATACATCTGCTGGTTTTACTATTTTAGAAAGGTCTTGAGCGTAAGATAAGTAATATATTACAGTGGCAACATGAGAACAGAGTTCTTGCACCATTGGGACAATCGCAATACCAACGTTTTATTTAATTTTTAATATTTCCGGAGTTTCTTTACAATATTGCAGATCTATATTTTCAGAATCACCAATTAATTCTGCTAAGTAACATGTTGATTATTTGAATTGGTAAGTACTGTTGAAAAATATCTGCCGTCTTCAACCGTCAACTCCGGAAAATCCAAAATATCCTCCGATGCCAAATTCTCAAAAGAACTCTTCTTCCGATTCCACTGCTTATTTTCGACCTCTGTAGCTAGGATATTGTCTAAACGTTTCGATTTTTCAATTCGCTTCAATACTTCATCATTAGTGTGAATGCTGAGACATGTCGTTTTCCAAATGTATTAACTAAAAATCTTGCTATCTTACAGTATAGGGCAGCGTATGGAAGCATTTTGTTATCAAACTGATTGTGCAAAAGCTTATATTTTTGACTTATAACACCATGTACAGCTTCGTACTTACCCTTGAAATTTCTTCTCTTATTACAATTTTTTGTTTGTTTGTAAGTAATTACTCGATTGTTAATGAGGTTGTGTAAATTATTGTTTTGGTTTTTGTCGGGAAATATTTGTCAGCAAATTCATGATATGTGTAAGATGTTGTATTGATAGGTTCTGAAGGATTTTCTTTAATGTCTATAAATGTATTGTCAGGTTGATCTGTTTCTAAAGTATTTGGTTTAATATTTTCGAAATTATCTTCATGTGAATTATTTAACTCAGCATTATTTAATTTTTGATCGGGATTTTCAATATGATTTATTTCATTATAATCCAATGGTTTTATTTCAAAAAGGTCTGTCAATGTCAAATCAATATTGTCTTCCATTTTATCGATCAAAGGTATTGAGGAATACTTATCTTCGATGTTCGCAATAGCTATAGGTCTTTCTGGTTCATTAAATTGCGTGTAGTTTTCTTTTGAATACATTTCAAATGGTTGATAGTAAACTTCTTGAGCTAAGTATGGAAGATACTTTCGATTTTTAATTTGTGGTAATTCTAGTATTTTTTCGTCAATGTTAATTTTGTCTTTCAAGTCAATAATAAAGTCTGAGCCTATTAAGCCTTGGAAGTTTTCAGAAAAGTCGAATAAATAAAACGTATGGCAAGTGCCTACATCATAATCAGCTAAAATTTTCAAGTTAATAATTTCGCTATGATAAGAATTTCCATTTGCAGTTTTCACTTCAAAAGATTTTTGTTCTATAGAATTTGTAAAATATTGCTGGACTAATTGTGGGTTTATAAAACTTTTTATGCTACCTGTATCAATTAAAAATGTCGCTTTAAGTGTCGGGATATATACGTAGGGGGATTTTGTCCGAAATAATTTAAATTCACTACCTCTTGGGTTTCATAGACTGAGTTATTTGAAAATTTACTTGAGAGAAGTCAATGGGTTCAATTCCATTATATTGCTGTTGATCGTACTGTTGATTTCATTGATGTGGTATTATATCATCGTCGTAAGTATAAGAAGTTGAATCTGGGTATTGGTCAATGTCACCATATTGATAGAAATTATAAGTAGTTTGATTATTATCAAATTGGTCATAATATTGGTTGCCGTAAACATTATCATCTTGATAGTATTGACTTTCTAAATTATTTTTATTAGGATTTTGACTGGTACAATCAGGTAGTTCGTGTATATATTAGTTATATATCCGAGTTGAACAATTTTAGTGAAAATTATTATTCTGGAAGGGGTTTTGTCTCATTGGATAATTTTGAGTTTGACTTTGTAATGGGTGATAGTAATTTTGACTTGAATTAAATATTGAGCGATTAGAGTTGAAATTATATCGATTAGAATTAATTATATCTTAGTCTTGATTGGGTTTGTGAGTTTATTGGGCTGCGTTTCTGAAATTTGGTCTATTTTGATAAGGTGTTTGATTATTAGTAATTTTGCCTGGACTATTTTGATTTTTGTAATTTATAAAATTTTGTTATTCCACTGTATAACTCACGGCTTGTTCTAAACTGTCGACTTCTTTAGTTCTAACGACTAATTGAATATGATATGATAAACAAGAAATATAGTGAAAGTTCGTCATAATGTTTAGTTTTGATTACTTTTGTTTCAGCATTATCATTTCCTTGATTTAATTTACTAGCTATTAAACTGCGTATACGACTTCCGAAATCTAACGTCTTCCGAATTCTAACAATGGTTCGTTCTGATGTGGTTTTAATGAAATAAGCTCTTTAAATAAATAGTCAATGCTTCATGGATCAACAGAACTGGAGATAAGAACATCCTTGACCGAGTTTCAGTTAGATAATTCAGTGCGTGGGCAAATTAGATCACTAGCACGACCTTTTAACTGAAAAAATTGTGTTAATCGGTGCTACTGGATTTTCCACGTTTTGAAAAGCTCTAATTAGATTCTCGCAATTATAAATCTTTTGTAATGTTTTTGGATTACTGTCAAATTGTGGGATATTATCAGCTTGATACCGTAAAAGAGTATAATTAATTTCAGCCATAGTATTTGAATTTAGGTTTTCAGTTGAATTTAAATTTTCACATTCTTCAATAATTAACTAAATCAGTAAAATTTTCAATTTCTTGAATTTCGGCATTTACAGTTAGATTTTCAAATCTAGTTAGAATATCCTCTAATATATTGTCCAGTTTGAGTTTTTATTAGTTTAAATTGTTCCTTAAAATTATTGTAACTTTTCCTTGAGGTCACTCGTTTAGAAAAATGACTTTTCCTTTGCTGGTTGTAACGAGGGACTTTATATTAGCGATGCTAAGAGGTGCTCTATTACAACAGATTAGGTACAAAATTTTATGAAATTCTGAGTAATTCAAAAATAAGTTGAAAATTGTGATTAACATAAAAATGGGATTAGATATGAAAATTTTAATTTTGGTTTTGTTTGAATTTTGAGTGTTGACAATTGTTTCAAATTTGACTTTTTACAAAACTGAAATGAACTTACATTAAATAAATGTTGATGATTTCCAAAATTTGTTGTTCCAAAAAGTTTCTTTTTTGTTGTCCGAAAAAAATCCTTCTTGAAGTCTGATCTTTCGCTTCCTTAGAGTTTCGCTTCATTTTTCTGCGAAGTGTTACCCCTTGTTAATTCCTGTGAAATTGCTGTTTCCCTGCTTCTCCTGTTGTCTCCGGAACCGAGTTGAAACTTCTCTTCTTCGTGTCCTGCTTGCCTCCGAAAACGAGGTGAAGTCTTCCTATTCGCGGTCTGTAACCTCTAGGCGTCAAGGGAGTCTAGTGTCGTCCGCTGCTCTTTTCGAGAGTTGATTCCAGAATAAATCTGGTCCGGTCGAAACGTGACAATTCGCTCCTGACTCTTTCTTCGATTTTCCAACCTTTGCGTTTCTTGGGAGTTTGTTCTCGTGATGAAGTGTTGAACACAAAGCGTTTGTTTTTAGAACAGGAATTACACGATAAATGTGCTCTGACCCTGGGGCATTCACTGATTTTAGATCAGAAATAAGGCTTTCACGAATCCTACCGACTGGACCAGATAAAATTGTTGTTTGAGTCAAAGTCTTTTTAAAAACACCAATAACTTTCTTTATCGAACACCTTTAATTTTCTACAATTTTCAATGTTGATACAACGGTTGACAGACTAAATCTGTCGTCAATTCGTAGACAACCTATATTTATAAGCTTGCTTATCGCAATTGCTTAGCTTGCACAATCAGCATTTTATTTAGGTTATCTACTATACTCAAAAATATAACTCACGGGACTACACTTAGGCATCCACAACATTTCATACCACACTCGCGAAAATAACAGTACTTCATACTACTCTGAAGCAACGAAGCAGCTGCAACTCAATTTCAACCACTATTTCATACAAAAGACTAACAATGTTTAAAAAAGTCCCGATACGATGAAAATGGAGTAATGTATACCATTAATTAACTTAGTTCTATTCAAGGAGTGGGGAGAGAAATTTTGTCTCAACCGTGCATTATGTCCTCGAGGGTGCTTTATGCGCTGTAATTTTAAAAATTTTAGTTGTGATTTATTTTCAACTAGCGCAGAGAAATATAAGCATTTTGAAAAAATCAGCACTAATTTCAAGAAAAAAATATCAATACGTTTATTTATAATCGACTGAAACGCAAGAACCAACTTATCACAGATTCAAGTGCATCATTCTTTTTTTTAACGTGGTTATTTCATATGCTAGTTATTTAAAATCCACTAAGAAGGGATTTTTCGAAATTCGACCCCCAAGAGGGTAAAAAAGGGGGTTGAAATTTCTGGCGAACGAAGTCGCAGGCATCAGCTAGTTTATCTATATAATAGAATACCCTGACTGACTCATTGATCTATCAACGCACAGCTCAAACCGCTGGGTCTAGAAACTTCAAATTTTGCATAGAGGTTCCTCGAATGGCGTAGGCAACCACTAAGAAGGGATTTTTCGAAATTCAACACCCAAGAGGGTAAAAAAGGGGGTTGAAATTTCAGGCGAACGAAGTCGCGGGCATCAGCTAGTTATTTAAACGTGCAATATCCGTAATTACAATCCAATTCCAAAAAATGGTATAAGTTAAAAAAAAACAATTCCTAAACACTACTGTAAAGTACATGTAAAAACGTACACTTTCAACAAAAAATGTCCATCTACGATTCGATGCACTTAAACAAAATGCGATGGAAACTTCGAAATTATTATTGGTTTTTAGCAGTTTAAATAAATATTTTACGCTAAAATTTGGCACGTTAGTTCAATAAAAGGCATAGTTCCACCAACTTTCCTTAAAATTGATGGATTATTAGATTATATTTCTTAAACTGACAAAAAAGGCATTTTTTGGAAGTTTTTATTTTTTTACAAATTAATAAATTACCAAAAAGTTTTTTTAGTGTTTTAGTTTTTTAGTTTTTTATATGCCTAGTCTTATTCAAAATTTTATTGCGAACAGTTTGGCATTTTTATTTTTGCGATACGATTACTAGGACCTAGGATAAATTGCTAAAATTTTACAAGCAATGGACGGATTTAATACAAGACTACTCACAGCATTGTAATTATACCTACATAAAATTAAAACTATAAAATTGCTGTAGCCATTCCAATTTTATTTTGACTCCACTATGTGAATTTCATGACATTCTAGTAAAGAAAGTCCAGTTATAATATACTTATTCGATTAATCAAATAATACTAATAAAATGTAAAAAATGCACTTGAACGTTTGCGAACATTGTGTAGATTAAGGCATATTATTACATGAAATGATATGATGAAAAGTTTGTATTTCTAGAACCTAGTCGAACCCGCTTCGTGAAGACTGGCCTTTGTATCAACTCTTGGCAATGCCTCACCTATCTTCGTCTTGCAAATTCTAATTTATTACTATTTAATTTAGAAAATTAAAAAAAAACAGTACGTTATTAATTGTGAATCTTATGCAAAGTCAGATGTGTGTTATGTTGAATGTGGTGAAACTTTTCACTATTCTTTTTAATATTCACCGCTATGTCCACCGGTGGAAGGAACCGGTTAGAAAGACTTTTTTCCGGTAGATATCCAGGCTGCCTGCTGTTAAGAATTATAAAACGCTTCGGTTGAGTTTCCCAGCTTTCTTGACAACTTGGATATTTGTTTTGCTTGATGACAAATTTAAACTATATAACTTATTTTTGGTGATCGGTTGATTTTGAAACTGCTCGGTGAGGGACCGGTTAAGATCGGTGAATATTGAAAAGTATTGAAGTTGCTGAAAATCATTTGTAGGGTGCTAAATAAAATTGAAGTCTTCATATCATTTATTCAGAGATATTTTTTAATGGCTTTGTATATAAAACTGCCAAAGGAAATGAAATCGACAAAAGCATTTTCATTAATTGCTTTCCACTTTCAAAGTCAAAATGGATAAACCAATATTCTCTAGGGAAAACATTGGAATTATTTTTCAAATGTGATATAATAAATGTCCTTCAACTAAATGAAAGTTAGTATTTATATTCGTATTTTACGAAAAGCTCTATTTTCAGTGGCGGCTTCTCTTCAAATTCGCTGTTCGTACGCCCGACACTTTTCAGAGAAAAAATATTAACTTTGATGTACTATTTCACTGGATTCATCTATGATTATACCTATTTGATTTAATGAAACAGGTATATTATAACCGGATAAGACGTTTTACTTGTACAGACATTAGTTTCAAATATCGAGTAAAAAGGTCGTGTGTCTGAAAGTATGGGTGTGTCTTTGTGCAGGTTTTCCAATAATTGTGTCAATACTTTATAACCATAGTTGTGTGGCCTTCACTAATTGTGTGGCCATACACATGGCTACATAATTTAAAACCTATTTTTACAGCATCTATGTGGTCCCCCCTCACCATATATCTATCGATTTCTGGAAATGGCCACACAAATAAGTATAGTAAAAATTTGGTGTGTATAATCTTAGAAAGTTCACCAAATTGTGTGGCATTATACAGTGCTGCCCCCAATGGAAATATATAATATATTTCTATTATTTTCATTTCATCGTGTGTATTCAAGTTGTGTTAAAAATGTCTTTTGTGTGGCCATAACAGTTTTATTGAATTGACGGATAAGTATTTAGTACTTCGTAATTACAAAGCAATATTAATATATATTTACCGTAAATGTATTTTAATAAAACATTCCTGAAAAAAGATAATACTGTTGTTTTCCTAATTTTACAGTTTTTAGACAAATATTATCTCTACTATATATTTATTGTTATTTACTGCGCCCATATAAGTGAGTTTTTAATGATGAGTAAGCATTATTATTTTCCCGTCCACATAGTAATGCAATGAAAGAGGAAACAGTACACAAAATTTGTATACAGTGTGTCCCGTTTATGATGGACAGAAGTCAATAAAATCTTTATTTTATGAGATGATCGAATGAACTTTTTTTGTTGTTTAGAGCAGAGAAAGTCGAATTTTTGGTCCATATTTCCATTTTCCAGATGTTGATATCGGTGTACGGTCTACTACGATTTTTTATACCCTCAAAATTCGAGAAATCATATTAGTAATCTTTTAAATAAATATATGATAATATAGCGTTAATCAAGACATTTTTAAATGCCTTTGTAGCAGTTCTTAAATCGGCAGATAACTTATTGACAAATTTTGAGCTAAGGTATAAAAATTATTTCTGCACTTTTGAGAGTCTATGTTGAGGTAGTCGCAAAGAGTTGTTATTTCTTGTATTGTGTTGGTATACAACGCTCTGTCTCCCAATTTGATTTCTGTCTTTAATAAAAAAGGAGGCACTGTAAAATAAAACAACAGGGGAAAGGCATAATTCCAAATCGTTTGAACAATA
Organism: Rutpela maculata; assembly: GCA_936432065.2. Classification (NCBI taxonomy): domain Eukaryota; kingdom Metazoa; phylum Arthropoda; class Insecta; order Coleoptera; family Cerambycidae; genus Rutpela; species Rutpela maculata. Next base: position 155,586,056 of record OW386286.2, on the reverse strand, counting down.
GTCTGCAATGTTCAAAATATCCAGCTTGTGCAATAATCCGTACTGCTCGTTTTTGCAAACGGAATACCCTCAGAGCATAACTTGATCCTCCTCAGAGAAGGACTGAATAAAACTTGATGCTGTGGAAAAGGCAAATTACGCCATTTTTTATTTTACAATCTAAAGTCATTTTAACAGTGAAATTAATTATTTAAATTAAGAAATATTGAATTCGCGCCCATCTCCATGTTAGATGTGAGAGCATGCGCAGTTAGATAAAGGAATAATCGACGGGCGTCGTTTGCTTTGCTTCTGTTAGCATATAGTCCAGTCAACGGGGGATTTCACCTCTAATTTGAGGAGATATGGCCACTTGAAAATTCCTAAAAGTGGGGGAGAAAATATAAAAGTTGAAAGAAAAATCTGAAAAATTCAGGTGAAAGCGTTACCGAAATACAAGACTTTTTTTATTTGCAACTTTTCTGTAAAGTGCGTTTTCACCGAGTTATTCAGAAAAAATATGAAAAACTACCCCTTTCTTTGAAATTGTAATGCTTTAAAAAATATGTAATTTCAAAATTTCAAAATATTCAGACGTATGTATTGAAGCCTTCTAAATATTTTTTGTCTCTTAGAATTTTTTTGTAACTTGCTAATTTTCCGAGTTACAGGCAGTTTTTCACGATAAATAATGTACATCATTTTTTGCACAAAAAATACATGAAAATTCGAAAAATAAACGTCATTTATGTATATTGTTATAAAAAATGTGAAATCTATGTAGTTATACCATTTTTAAAAGTTTAATATAATTTTTAAATTTTCATGTATTTTTTAATGTGCAAAAATTGTAGTACATCAGTTATCGTGAAAAACTGCCTGTAACTCGGAACATTAGCAGGTTACAAAAAAATTTCAAGAGACAAAAAATGTTTAGAAGGACTCTATGGAGTATGGAGTATGGAATTAGCAGGAGGGTGGTCAAAAGAAACCACAGCACTTAGGCTCCATTGGACCCCTTGTACATCCTCCCTCTAGGCAGACACTCACCTAGGCCTTCAACCAACCTAATCTTTCGAAGCAGTTGGTGACGTTGCCTAGGGGCATCTCCCTTACATTGGCCAAGGTAGGCCAACGCTCTCCCAAAGTAGATTCTCTGGTTGATGAGACGGCTGAACAGTCACAGAGTACGTGTTGAACCGTCTCATCTTCTTGTTCACAACCTCTGCAAAGAGGTGTTTCGCTTAATCTCATATTGTATAGATGTTTCCTTAGCGGACAGTGTCCAGTCTGGATTCCTGTTATAGAACGTAGATTCCTTCTGGTCATTTCCAGGTAGTCCATTGCTGTTTTCTTGTTGGAATACATGAGTAGTTCCCTAGCAAGCTGACAGCTGCTTGTTTCATCCCACAGCTTCTTCTTAATTAATTGTATTGTCGCCGTAATCGGTAACAGACTGGCCGGGCCTGGTCCAAAGATAGGTTGGCCTGATGCCTTCTTGGCCAGTTTGTCGGCTTTTTTGTTGCCACTGCACTGTGCGTGTCCTTTCACCCAGCATACCGAGATGTTGTTCGTGCTCGAGGCACCCACAAGTGCTTGATGACATTCCCATACTGCTCCTGTGCATACGTCTTAATTTTTCAAATTTTTAAATTACATATTTTTAAAGCGCTACAATTTCATGTTTCTCCGAAAATACTCGGTGAAAACGCACTTTACAGAAAAGTTGCAAATAAAAAAGTCTTGTATATTGATGATACACTCACCTGAATTTTTTCAGATTTTTTTTTCAACTTTTACATTTCTCCTCACCCACTTTTATGAATTTTCGAGTGGCCATATCTCCAAAAATACGCATTTCTCGAAAAAATTCACAAGAGTAAAAACATCTTATTTTGGGCCAAAAAAGGTAGATGTTTTTTTTTCTAATTTTTGACCTAATTCCACAAGTTACGGAAGCAGTGATAAAAGAGGTGTTTTCTACCCCTTTCGATAATTTCTTACTCTGATCTTGTTTTCAACAACAAACACATTGCATAAGGTTTTATCAAGATCCATTCATTAGCACTTAAATTATAGATTTTGGTCATTTTAGCGCCCCATTGACTGGACTAATAGATTAAAGAATATTATATGTAGCTGTTAATGTTAGTATCGATGTGAGTCTTTGTATTTTAAAGAAATACTAACCTCAAATTTTTAACATTTCGGGATTCGGCACTTAAATAGTTCAAATTGTCTAGGTACATAACTCGTGTACCATATAAAAATCCACTATGGGTAAATTCTCTGAAGTACCTTTCACAAAATTATAAACAAATATTAAACACACAATAGGTCTATTCCTTTGCACTAAAAGTGTGGCACTAAGCTGCAGTAGTGCAATTTTGTCTCTCTTTAACTTATGGTATCCATATATCTCTGTCACTCAAAATTAGTGTCATACTTCCTGTGCCTTTTTATTTTCAAAACCAATTTGTTCTTGCATGTGATGATTTGAACTTTTTCTAATATGATATATACAATGTATATTCTGTTTGATCATACAATAATATTTTGTAAATTTTGTCGAAGGAAACGATCCTATTGTTACTAATTCAATTACTCAGTTTTAATTGTTTATCGCTCAGAACAGCTTTAGATACAGTAGTCTTTCGATTTGACTAAGATAGAGGTATCGTCTGCGTAGACTATAGGACATACATTTTTATTCAAACAGAATGGCATATCATTCAAGTAGATTATAAAGAGAAGAGGTCCTAACACAGAGCCTTGAGGTACTCCATAGGAAACTGAATGTGATTGGGAGATACCATCATTCCATTTAATTATATTTGCTTCCTCTTATCTAAATATAACCTGATAAGCTCGATACTATTGCACCGTATGCCATAATGTTGGAGTTTTAACAGCAATAATTCATGTTTGACCGTATCAAATGCTTTTGACAAATCATATAAGAAGCTATACATGTTTCTCTCTCCTCAAATGTACAGTATACTAACTCGCACATATAATTTAGAGCCTTGTTGATCCCCCAGGTAACTAGCCAAATTGATGTTCATTCAAATAATTATTTTGAGCAAAAGACAGAAGTCTCCGTTTTAATGCTATTTCAAAATTTTTACTAATTATAAGAATAATAGAAATGGGCCTATAATTTGAGGTTATATTATGATCTTCTTTTTTGAAAATAAGAGTTACAACGGAAATGAAGCTGTCTGGAAATATACCAGTTTAGAAACTATGGTCAATTAAATTTGTTATTGGAACAATCAGGTATTCTCTAACATTTAATTATGCTACTTTCTTAGTTATAAATGTTTTTGCTTTTTGAGTTATTAAGTTCTGTGATAATTGTACCAATCTCAGCTACAGTGACAGGTCTTAGATAAAAAGTATTAACTGTATTGTCGATTGCGCCAGTTCAACTCTTAAGCGGTAGCAAAACCTATAATTGGTAAGGAGGGTCAAGGAGGGTCAAGCAACACATCGTTTTAAAACCCATCAAATTTCCTTTAGAGCGGTATGTTACGTTTTAAATTTGAACTAATAGTTTGAAAATTTCTAGAAGCGGGTCCACTGCTTAAGGGTTGAAGTGGATCGATCTACAATAACCAATAAAAGTATCACCCTTGAGAGTAAAATCGATGAGCGCTTTTCGAGAAAATACAAGCAGAAAACACGCCTGTTTCGATATTCCCCTAACTTCTCTGAACTATATATTAGTTCAAATTACGAAACTACACTTATACTCACTATTTTGACTCGAGACAAAGGTCTTTTCCTCTACTAATTAAGAATATTCTTTGAAAGTTTTTATGTTGCCGGTAAGTCCATAAATTGAATTATCTGTATCTGCTGAGTATTCTATGCAAAATACTTATTTATGTTGATATAACCATGCAGCTTGTTGAATGTCAAAAAAGATAACATCTCAATTTACTATCAACCCAAATCTTTTTGTTTATAAATTTGATTGATATATTAATTTTAATTTTGCCATTCTCTTTTCAGAGAATTGAACGAATTAAGGAAGCCTTCCTCGGACAATGCTGAAATACTACGATTCTTCCGCTATATGAAAGCCGCCAAAGATGGTCAAGACGGCGAAGAATGCCAAGCCCATGGTGGGTGCCCATCGCTTACTGCACAAAAACCTAGTCCTGCAATGCTCACTACATTCAATGATATTAATAAGTTGGTTTTAGCTAGAAAGTTATTTTAGTCATACTCTCCCAAGAAATTATTTATTTACCTTGTACTTTAAGTAAAAATATTTATTTATATTTTATTAAACAAAAATATAAAAACAAGACTCGGTTCATTTGCTCATAGTGAATAATATATTCATATATTTATATTTTTTTTTACAATTGGTTCGAATTTGAATTATCAGAAGTTCTTAATAACGCTAGTTAATTAAAAAAAATTTTTTTCAATTCTTGAGGGCTCATTTTATTGGGTATACAGACGTTACTTTTTTTCTGAATAATATAAAGCACAATATATTAGGGTAATGAAACTATTTAAATTTCAAGATAGCAAAATAATGAAACCTGATAAGTTTTCCAGAGAACTTTTTAGAAAAATCATAACAGTAAGGTCCCGATACATGAATTTTTACCTCCAATACATTGCATATTTTGGAGGTCCAGTTAGCATCAAGACGAAATTGTTGAGGTTTTGGACTTCACATTTCTCAATATAAAATTAGAATTTATCACAACTCAAAAAAAATTCAAACAGATTACAATACAATTTAATACCCATGAACTTAAACAATTGGCAAATTATATAATCAATCAATATTTAATTGGGCTACCCATAATTCGCAATATAAATGTGGTTTTGTTCGGCATATTCCAGATCTAATTAAATTCTGTTGAATATCTTCCCTTTAACTGTCAAATCAATGTGGTACTTCAAAATGAAAGAACTCATGCCGTATCTACACTAAATTATTGATACAATTATATTATCTTATATTTTAATATATCTAAACTGTGTTTAACATGGTATTCTATACTCGTTAGATTTAAATATTCAAACTCTTACCACAGATGTTAATGGGGTCACATTGAACAAGGTACCTAATTTTTCCATACATTTGGTTTCAGGGATCACTGTGGAAAACTTGTTAATATTATAAATTCTAAATGTCATCAAATTAGATTTCTCAAAACTGTGTTTAACACTACATGGTAGTAATCGTAGAATGTAAAACGTAATATATTTTTACTAGCTGACCCAGCAAACGTTGTTGCCATATAAATTATAAATTTTTGTCCAAAAAATAAAAATAAAAGTTCTGGGTAGGGCCACCCTTATCACTTAAGGGTATAAAAAATAGCCTACGACCTATTCTCAGACCTACCAAATATACACCAAAAATTTCATAAAAGTCGGTCAAGCCGTTTCGGAGGAGTTCGATAACAAACACTGTGACACGCGATTTTTATATATTAGATTATATTCAATTACAATACGAACTTTCGTATGAAATTACTATTTGGATCGCAACACGTTGCGTTGTTGGACGTGAAATTCATCATGGGATATTAGATCTCATGATGCTGTAGTGCCAATAACGCACATATGCTAATGTTTTATTAGATAGTAAAGTAATTTTCCCAGAGCCATCCTTGCCTATTTTTTAATTATTATGATGCATTTATAAAAGTAAGTTTTAAATTTGTGACAATTGAATCTTTACATTGTTATAATACACATATCAAAGATAATTTGCGTAACCGTCTACACATCTATCTTTGTCTAGAAAAGCTCCTGATAGCCTGGAATTAAAATGTGCCATTTTAGGCATTCCAATTTTAAACATAAGTTTTTAAATGTATTTAAAAATATTTAAAAAGAAAATTTTCTATCCTTTAGGACCAGTTGTATCAATGTGTTTCAGCTAAAGTCCAACTGTAATTCGTTTAAAATACAAGTTTACAGCAATTATGTCATTGAGTATTAAACACAGTTTAGTCAAAATTTCGCTGAATTACAGCGACATAGGGCTTATGTCCTTAGATATATCGACTTATCCGAGTTATGAATATTTTAATAATTTGAATGGATCACGTAATACATTCAATAGTGCAGTTGAATTGATTCTTTTCGGAGACAGCATTCCATCTGAAATTTTATTGTTGATTCTTATGTATTATGACCTCCTTATTACGAAAAAACTATTTGCGCTCAAAAATTCCTTGTGCGTCAAAAGTTATATGCACTTTTTGACGCGCTTTCATGGATTTTCAACTTATCTGCTTAATATATCTCATACTAGTAATCGGATGGGAATTTTAAAAATACTGGCTTATTTGAAATAAATTTCTTAAAAAATATAGACCTGTCCGATATGTATTGGTGAATCCCAAATCTTGGAAAAAACAGAAAACACCAAAGATAGCTGAACAAATCAAAATTGAATATCTTTTCTATAAGAAGGAGTAATTTCATTAAAGTTGGCAAAAATAAAACTCATATATGGTCAAATATAATGCACTAATCCCGGACGCCGTATGTCAAATAGAACGGTCAAAGGTGGTGGACGAAATAAAATTTTTAATTCTTCGTCAATTATCAAGGAGACATTGCACGTCACTTTTTTCTTCCTTCGATTGTACGTTATTTTATGTACTTTTAGGGGATAGAGTTATTTTTTTTTTTTCATTTAAAAAAAAGTGCGTTTTTTTTTATTTTCAAAAAAATGCATTTTTACAATTTTCAAAAATGTATTTTCTTTTTTTCACCCAATTTTCATCGAAACAAAATATTACTTTCATTACCGTTATACGCCATAATATCACCGCATTCCTTATCGATAACCGATTCATTGAAGGTAGAAGAAGCATTAGTACAATTATTTCCTTTACAATAGGCACATAGGAGAGAGCATCATATATTCAGTTTTCTACAGCTACATTGATTATTTTTATAGCCTTTCTTACATTTAAAGAAATTTCACTTAGTAAATTTTTGGGAAAAACATTACTCTCACTCATAACATCAGGAATTGAGCCATTCTCAGTTTTAAGCCACCCTAATTGTAAGAACCTGACCATTTTTAAATAAACTCTCAATCATTGTTGTTCTGTTACCTCTTCAGTAGGTGGAATTGCAGACAATTCTATTTTCATCATGTTTCTCAATTATTTTATTAATCTTAGGTTTGTAAAAATAGATTTTTTTATGATGATTCCATGCTAGCTGAGCCATTATAACCAAAAGGTCAATATCTTCACCAACTATTATAACTTGATTGTCTTCGGTTTTTAAATCAACAGCAGTTTTAACAACTGTAGTATCGGCGTCTTCTTTGCATATTTTAACGTTAAAGTCATTATCTATTAACTCTTTGCGCCATAATTTTATAAAGCTATCCTTATTTTTACTATTAGCTAGAATTTTTTTTGACTAACCGAGGATTTCATAATGTCACTTGTGATTGAAACATCTACGCAAATATTTTTTTCTAAACGACGAATGTACTCGTTGTTCTTTGTTCTTAGTGCTATTCTGTTCGTCGGCATACCCATAAAAAATAATGCTACTCTAGTCTTGACTGCTTGGTTCTGATTATTGATCATATATTCATATATTTTTTATACTTACAATATTATTTATTTATTTTAGAAATGGTTGTAGAAATCGATATTAATTAAATAAAAAAAGAGCTGTAGTAGATTCCAGAGAAATAATATTTATTTTCACAATTATCAAACACATCTGACGCTACGGTTGATCTCCACCGAAATTAATATCGGCGCTCTGGATATGTTTGTGTAAACTAGTCTAAGGAGTTTGCTATGTGTCTCCATAGCTAACCTCTTAATGGCAGATTTCACTAACAAAATGATTAAAATTTAATCCGAGATACTATGTATCACAATGTATTATTCCAAAGTGCCATTCCTGAGATACTGAGTATTGCTGATTGTCAAAAGTAACTGATAATGAACCAATATTTTAAATATCTTCTGTACCAGTAGATATATATTACTCAGTTTTAATATTATTATTATTATATTATTAGGAATTGCGAATACGGTCTCGGTAAAAGTGTGTTTACATCTGCGGTACTAGGCAAAATTGTCATAACTTCGTCTCTAGAATCTGCCGTTAAGAGATTGGCCAATAATATTAGGATACCTACGTTGTATTTTTTTTTTTTTTCATTAAGTTATTTATTTAACTTATTTACTTTACATTAAACTGGTTTTATGGTAACAATTTTAGAAGTTCATAGGAGCTACTTCAATTTAAAGGATAGTTACTAAAGGCAATTATAGACTGTTAGATATAGGCAAGTTAAGTAGGAAGTTATATAAAATATAAATTGTTGTAGCAAAGTCACTTTTTAATGTAATTATAATAGTAAATGTATATACGGCAATTTTATTACAATAGCTCGGTTTGCATATTATTTCTAGCACTAATATATTTTTATGAAATATTTTAAGAATGTATAAAAGTAATTTTGCACTGTAAATGTATGCACAGATTTTTAATAAACCACCTGAAAAGGCAAAATATTATGTTTTAATTAATTTAAGTGTGGTGACTTATTTTTATCTAATAGTACAGGATCCGTACTAAGGTCGACCTTCACCGATCAGGTAACCCAATAAAATCTATTTTTTATGAAAAAAAATATGCTAACAAAAGTAACGGTGATGGGTTGCCTAACGAAATATGCTCAAGGCTATATTTAATTGAAAATTTAATAATTAATTTTTTTTTTCCATACCTTCACCGATCTTCTAACCAAAAAAAAAATAATACTAATCGAAACTAAGAAACCTATAGAATATGTAAACATAGGGTTGCTTACATTTTTCCGCTCAAGGCTGTACGGTTGCTAGGTTTAAATAGGTGAATCGAAAGTGGTACCTTCACTGATTGGTACTGCTGGTAGCCAAATAAATTATATATCAAAATAAAGATAATTTTATTGCGAAACGATAAGTATAAATAATATTTAAAAAAAATAATAAAAAAAACAAAAAAAAAACAAAAAAGAAGCCTTGAACATATTTCGTTAAGCAACCCATCACCGTTAATTTTGTTAGCATATTTTTTTTCATAAAAAATAGATTTCATTCGGTTACCTGATCGGTGAAGGTCGACCTTAGTACGTATCTTAGATTATAAGGAAGTTACTACTTTTTATTAGAACGTGAACGTGGACAGTACCCAGGCATGTTGGTCCATTGTATGCATAATCGCGGCATGTAAGATCTACTAGAAAGGCTCAATGTTTTTTACGAAGGATAGCAGTCCATTCTAGAGTAAAACCCAATTGTAGAAATTACCTTTGCAGATACCTGTGCCTTGCCCTCGTAGTGGTGAACTATTGTACCGAATATGACTAATGACTTTGTTCTGCACTCCTCGCATCCACAAAATAGGATTGTCCAACTGCGATGCATATAGTTGCTTATTTAGAGGACAGTGACATGTTATTATAGAAGAACTCACCACCGTTAGTCTGAAGGACGTGGCGCCATGTCGTTACTCCTTCAACGTTGGATGGCCTTTTTTACTCTCAATGGGGTTCGCTTAATTTTTTATGAGATAACCAAGGCCCGGAGTCCTACAACGTGTGGTTAAATTTTATACCTACCGTGGATTGCTTACTGCTCCCTTCAATGTGCCTTCTTACGATACACTTATTCTTATCTCTAAACACCTCTTATTACTCTAATAACTTCTCAACTTTCTAATTACTTTTATAGAATTCATTCCATTAGTTTCCATGATCTAATCGATGTCGTGAATAACAGACTTGAGAACCTCATTGGGATCCTGTTCATTCAGTTGTTGATCTAACACACAAAAACGCCAGAGAAAGTTAATCATTGTGACTTTAAAAAACAGTTGTTTTTTTTGTTGGGCGGCCCCAAATGGGCAATACCATTAAACGATTAAAGAAAAACAGCTAAGTTAAACGAGATAAGTCCACATTGACATCATCACTTGCAATATCTAACTAAATAAATAAGTGTCACTCAAAAGTAAAAAAATCAGCTAATTTATGTGAGGTGACCAGAGATGTTAAAGAGGCAGAAAAGGTCCACCTCAAAATTAACCAGGCCTTGGCTAGTCAGTATTTAAGAGGCAAGGGCGTGGATAAGGGTTTAGATACCCAGACTAATAGTGGCTGGAAATAATTGATTATTAAAATTTACTCTAGGGATGTGCAAAAAAAGTTAAAAGAAGCGGGCACCAGATTACTTAGGGGAACCAAGAAAACACAAAAGGTACAACACAATAGCCAGAGACTAAAAAAACAACAAAATAGTAACAGTATCGATCTAATATCGATCCAGGGAAATACACTGTACAAAATATAGGTTAGTATTAGTATAGTAGTATAAAACCTTGTATATACAAGGTTTGGTTAGTTGGGTAGTCCAAGCAATTAACTAAGACTAAAAAAAATACCAAGTGACAAGGCGAAATGGGATAAAATAGTCTTGTGTAGATATTAGTATTTGTGAAAGTTGATTAAGATGGCTCACAAAAGAAAATTATAGGATCTGTAGTAATTTATATGCATTCAAAATTTGCATAAAATACAGTGAGGTAACAGCTGGTAGTTAAGCAAAGCAAATCGCATTTACTTAATGATACCTAAGCCAACGTGAAAATTTCTGCAAGCAAATGATAAATAAATGCTAGGTAAAGACTCCCTAAAATTGTTAAATCACTGCAAAAATCTAAAGGTGAAATGAATCTAAATAAAAATGTTAGCAAATAAGAGAAATTATTAGTGTTATAACTACACAGCACGACAATGAAACGCTACTATAAAAAATCAACAACTTAGTAGCTAGTTTAAACTACTAAATTAATTGTTTTGGCAAAATTTGTTACTTGACGTACTCAAAATCACACGGTACTAAAACCCTAAAATTTAGTATCTGCGTAAAATTAATTATAACAACTAACCTAACAAAATAGAAAAGGGGAATAACTATGGTTTAACTATAAACGACAGCACGGCCATTAAAAATGTAACAAGATAAAATTGGTACTAGACCAAACGATATTCAATTTCGGCAATGCCAGGAGGTAGCTGTTTAAGGCAAGACTTCTATATCCTCGGTGTTATGCTAGTACCTTTACTATAAGGTAATTAATGAAATAGTTCACTAATTAGTACTAACCAAAAATAAGGTCTATAGTCTAAAACACACGGTAAAATTTAAAATATTTCTTAAAATACAAAAAAAACTCGACATAGGTCGACAAAAGAGCTCTCTAGCTAGATAACTACTTTTTGTAAAACAGTATTTTAATCAAAATAATATACTGCTGTGCGGCATTTACTACAAAAATTTTTCTAGAAAAAGAGTTACATGGTATTGCATATAATGTATCTTGAGGGATCCAATCAGTCATGTTGGCGGCTTCGCATTCCCGGGCGAGCTCAAAATTTTCAGAGTCAAACAGCATCAACTGTTTGACACGACTAACACACGACTAAAATGTGGACACGACTAACCGTAGTTCCAGTGTTCATCACAAGAGGATATCGTTTTGGTTCTCCCAAAGAACTTCGTAAACAAGTGGACAACGTGAAAAGTCGTTTGGAATAGTTTATCTACAGAGATCCAACAACATCGTAACCAGATAATACAAATCTCTACGTTATTTCTAGGAAGATAATTAATTCAGCGACTAGGGCGAGGAGTTACTTCTTTAAAATTCCACATAGCCTGAGTATTTTAAAATCTGTCCGGGGTCGGCAACCATTGCATGTTACGAAATATAGTGAACAACAAAACTTTTTGAAACTTCTTGTAGAATGTTCCGAAATAAATAGACGGAGACATGGCATTTACGAGGCACTACAATTCAGTAGACGACAGCGCACATTTAAGTACTATTTGCTATTACGTGGAAATTTAAAAATTGAAGTTTGCGGGAAAACTTTTTGTGAGACATTTGATATAGGAGAAAAACGTATCAAGCTAATTTGTCAGAAAGTTGCTACGTGCGATAACATAATAATAAAAGAAAGACGAGGTGGGAAACGTCTTAGAAGAGATCATTCCTGGATATCGAAGATGATTGATTTTATTATTTCTGTTCCAAGCAGAGAGGGTCACTATGGTCGAGAGAAGAGCTCTAAACACTATCTCTCTGAGGACTTGAGTATTCCAAAAATTCATTCTGCTTTCATTGAGAGATATACCGAAAATAATACTACGCCGCCTGTATCAAAACCGTGGTTCAATAACATTTTCAAAAAGGAATTCCACCTGTCATTTGGCCGCCCAAGGGTAGACACTTGCCCTAAATGTGACATATAATAATGAAATAAAAACTGCTATCAACCCTATTCAGAAAAAAGACGTTGAACTAAAACGTAATCTGCATCATAGAAAAGCTAAAGGGGCTCAGATTATGATGTCCAATGACTGTAAAGCTGCCATACTTGGAGATTTTCCTTGTGTTATTTCCTACAACTTACAAAAGCAGTTCTATGTACCAGCATTAACACACACTAATATGTACTACAGTCGTCAACTTGCTCGTGTCAACTTTGGTGTGCACCTTGAAAATGAAGGTAGCAGATTTTTTAATCTTTCGGACGAGACAACGGGAAAGCGTAAATGCAATGAAATAGGCACTTATGTTTTCGATTATGTCACCAATCAACTAAAGACACCTTAAAAATCTTTCATATTATGGTCTGATAACTGCGGAGGGCAGAACAAGAATCAAGGGATTCTTGCAGCGTACATTACTCTTGTTGCAAAGGGATACGCTGATGAAATTGTACATAAATTTCCACAGCCAGGCCATACTTTTCTCTCCTGCGACAGAAACTTCGGCTTGATAGAAAAAGCTAAAAGGGAAAAAAAGCGAAGTTCCTTTTGATCTTATTAAAATTATAACCAACGCAAGGCAAAATAAACCGTTTACTGTAAAAGTCACTAACAGTTTTTTTTTACTGGATGGCACTAGCAAAGGAAACATTAAAAACCGACCACTTAGGAATATCACAGATTGTTATATTAAAACTTACCAAAAACTTACTACGGCAAGGGGTAGTTGAAGTAAAAAATAACTACACTGATGTATGTGCATATCGTAGGGTACAAAATTTTAAACAACATATTACCCTTGGTCATTTTGGGCCACTAGATGTGAATCTTTCCGATTGAAATCCAAAAAAACCTTGGCCACTTTCAAAAATGCACCAAATCTAAAATATGATTCCATATTTAAAGAAAAAAAAATCAACCATTTTATGAACAACTCAACGAAAATATGAAGAGATATTCAGGAGTTTAAGAACTATTTGTAAAAACTTCCACTTAATCCATATTATTCCTAGTTTTTTTATGTGCACTATTTTAGGTACTTAAGACGTTTTGATTAAGAATTATTATAAATTATATTTTTGTTCCAATATCCAATGTTTTCGATTATTGTTAATCGAATACTCATTTCTAAGACAATAAATATATTTTCAAGCAAACAATGTTTTTATTAATTTAAGAATGAAACGTTTTTCGCCCCTACTGCAAAAACCATATAATTGGCACTTGGACATTTTGCAAATTTAATTCTTCAATTGTAGAAAATAATATTACAGCTCATTTTCCTATAATTGCCAGTATTACATTAAACACTAAGAAACTAAATAGTAAAGCTCACGTTAAAAAATTACTTTGATGGAAAAATTAATTAACGAAAAGAAACTAGGCAGGATATATTAATAATAAATAACGCAGAGTTAGCTAGCGGTTTTTTGAAAAGAAATTAAATACATTTATTGAGTTAAATACTGCTGAACAAATAATAACGTCAAAGCAAAGGAAAATGAAACCGTGGATATTAATGGGTATCGTAAATTCTATTAGCAAATGGGATATGTTAAAAAAGGACCTGATGAAATATTTCACGGAGACAAAACTGCATATAAAATATATAGAAGTTCTTTAGAGAATATAATTAAGAATGCCAAAAATTTATACTACAAAAACAAAATAAAATATCTGATAAAATACTGAAAAACTATAACAAATTATCAACAAGGCCACTAATTATAATCAAAATATAAACATTTACAATAGCAATAATGAATTAATAACAGAAAATTATAAAGAAAAAGCAGATATTTTTAACAGTTTTTTTTATTGATTTGGGAAAAAACCTAGCTTCAAATATCGAAAAAGTAGCATATACCTCTCCCCAAAAAGAATTTCTAGTACAATGCCTTTATATCCAGTGTAAACGACAATGAAATAATAAATGCTATAGTATTTTAAAAAAATAGCTCTGCGTCTGGCCCTGACAATATACCAGCTACATTGATAAAAAACATTAACCTCATAATCTTAACACAAATAAAGCTGATAAATAAAAACACATTCAAGACAGGCACTTTCCCTTCCTCTCAGTGGAGGCTCAAGGTAAATTTTCCACCCGGACGGGAGCACTTTTTGGCGCCCTTTCCTGAGGTAATCACGGAAATTTCACGGACGTCCTTCATACTAAAGTACAAGGATATCCTTTCGGACTCCGCGATCACTACATTTTATCGCCTCATGGGGGGGAGGTGCAAATAGAAATCCAAAAACTTTCTCATATGGAGGGGGCTATCACCTCACGGGGGGTGGGGGGGTGGGGGGGTGCAAATAGAAATCCGAAAACAGAATTTTTATCGTCTTATGAGCAGGGGATGCTATTACAAATCTGAAAAAAAAAATTAATAGAAATCCGCAAAAAAATATTTTATCGCCTCATTGGGGGTTGCTAGTGGAAATCCGAAAAATATTTTTATCGCCTTGAAGAATTAACGAATACTTTTTTGCCCTTTGGCGCCCCTCCTTTATCCTCAATTTGGCGCCCCGGGCGGCCGCCCGTGTTGTCCGACCCTTAAGCCACCCCTGCTTCCTCTTGGAGAACATCCTTTGTAATACTAGTTTTTAAATCAGGTAACGCATTATACAACCAATATGTTACAAACCCATTTCACTCATCAACAATTATTGCATAATTTTTGAAAAAATACTGAATGTTAGATTATTTCGCATACCTTAATAAATATAATATATCAAAAGCAATTTGGTTTCAGAGAAAATATATCCACTGAGCATGCTATATTTGACCTAATAAATACCATTAATCAAAATTTCAATCCAAATAAAAAAAATATAGCCATATTTATCATTCTAGCTAAGGCGTCGGATTTTCACGAACTTTTCATTAAAAAACCTTGAGAAAATACCATGTTGAAATTATTCAATAATTACCTCAATAACAGACATCAATATGTAAAATTTAATTATGTGCTCAGTGATAAAAAGATATCAAGATGGGTGTCCCAGGGCACAGTGTTGGGTCAAAAATACAAATTCAAATTCAAAACAATTTTATTAAACATTATTGTTTACAAAGATGCGCCTAGACCGAGCCCCGATTCAGAGCCGACCACACCACCACGTCGCGCAGCGCCGTGGTAGATGGGTGGTCGGATGGAAAGGGGTCGGTTTTCGGCTTTAACGATAGGTCACATGGTGAGGGTTAGGCCTCCTGTTTAAAAAATAGTGAAAACTTAAGCCTGACAATTGCGGTTGACTATAACTAAAAACTAAGTTTAAAAACACTTAAAGCTACTTAAAGCTAGATTTAAAAACTTGGGTTAAAGGGCGCGCGCACAACACACGCGCACTAGTTTTTATAGTTTCGGTTAGTGATACAGGGAAAAACTCAATGAAAAAACCCGTTCGAACAAGTCACAGTCTTCATCCGGTGGTCTGCCCGCCTCCGGAAAGGTAGGGTGTAGGGGAGAGTGTGATTTTAAAAGTTGGGATTTGCTAGAGGTTATTGGTCAAAGGGGGATTTGGAAGGACAAAAAGAACAAAATTTAACAAAACAACAAAAAATGGATAAAGGAATGGAATAGAGAGGGGTTTGAGGTAAAAGGTGGTTAAATTGAAGTAAAGGGTGGTGAAAGGGAAATTGTGGTATAGGAAAGGTTTGGCTAGGGAAGTTGCCGAAAGATAGGCAACGCCTGGTATGGTAATGGGTGTTTTAGATCGAAAAGTATGGCATTATGCTGTCTGATTCGTATGATGTCTCGGGTTAGCGGACTGTCGCTCAATTTGAATTGGTAGAATTTTTGGGAGGTTTCCCGGACGAAGTCCGCTAGTGGGGTTATGTCGTGGCAATGTGCATAGAGATCTCTGAGGGAGGTGTACCTATCTGAGTCTGAAATGAGGCGCATAAATTTGTGTTCCAAGACTTTAAATTTATTCATTGTCGTGGCCGGGATGCTGCACCACACCGGCGCCGCGTATGTGATGGCCGACCTGATCACCATCGTGTACAACAGCTTTTCATTTGTACTGTTTAGTCCGCTACCCCGCGCCAGGAGCGGGTACAGACTCCTGGACATGGAGTAGACCTTGCGTTCCGTCTCGTTGATGTGTGTTGGGTCCGATCCTCTTTCTTATATACATTAATGATATAAGTCTTTTAGACCTAAATTGTTAGTTAATATCCAGTGCAGATAACACTGTTCTTCTATTTCAAGACAACAGTTAGTCACCCATATATAAGAAAGCGAAGATTGGACAAATTAAACATTTTCTTAAAAAGTAACCTGCTCACTCTCAATGTTCATAAAACCAAATTCATTACCTTTTCCATATCACGTGCTACTCTTCCTAATCAAAATTACCTTTCAAGTGAACTAAATTACTGCAACCTTAAAAGCGCATCAGTTGTGCATAAAATACTTGTAGAAAAGAATTGGCGGATAATAACCTAGATTATTCTGAATAGAGACAGCTTTGCAGACAAACCTTCAGGGTAGAATCAACCCCCAAAATAATGAAAAATGCGTTTATTCCTAATCCGCATCGGGTAGAAATTCGTAAAATGTGCAATGGAATTCATTATCCTCTGATTAGGACCGTTGCATTCAACTCTTTAAAGTAAAAACCGCCCTTAAATGAATTAAAATATTGTAACCATAAGAGCGTATCAGTCTACCTAAAGTAATTGTTAGGAAAAACTGACGATAATAACATATTATTCTGAAAAAGAGAAGTTTTGCTAACAAACCTTCAGGGTAAAATCAACATCCTGTAGCATTATGCCTTGCTTATATTCTTGTTGTTTGTTATTTAGTTATGTTTTATATTAGAGTATTAAGTTTAGTAACAAAGGAGGCGGCGTGCAATGATGCTGACTTTGACAAAACTCCGACCAGGTGATGGGGGATGTTAAATATTCTGACAAAATCCATTACCAATTAGAAATATATAGAAGATTTGTGGAGTGCTGAGTTACTCATGGAGTTTTAACCCTTAGAAGAGTTCCAGGTCTGCGATTCTGTTAAAATATAAGAAAGTGTCTTACGGGTATATATGACAGAGGGGAACGAGTGATTGTCGTATGGATAACGACCAAATAAAACTGTAAGTTGCATCGTTATACAAGTATCTGTTATGTCCTTGGCAGTATTAATTAAATATTATTAAATCAACAATTCAAAATACTTAATTGTGTTTGTGTAAATCTCTGCCTGAACTCCCCCTGAAATTACCTTCCAAGAGATAAAGGTAAAAAAACATTACATTGGCGCCCAACTCGAGGCCAGAGGTTACACATGAATTTTGGGATATAATAAAACAAAGCAAAAATAAAGTATTGTAGTTTCGAGCAGCCAGAGACGTATTTGGATAGATTTCCTACTGTTTGTGCATCATTACAAATATACTTTAATCCTGGTGAACTGGAACGTTAAGGAGTGTGTATTTAAATATTTCACAGTGAATATTTGAAAATCAGTGGCCTCTACGAAAATAATCATTAGATTAGCTAATAAATAAAAGGCCATTTTATTGTTGTATTGGTCACAAGCTAAGTAGTTAGATAGTTTAAGAATTTTTTTCAATTGGTGTATACATACGATATTTACAACAGTTATCAACATGGTTAAGACCCGAAATCAGGATGGTAATGAACCACCATCTGGTACATCGAACCAGGGGGATATTGAGGAACAGACATCTGGTAGTTCAGATGCAGAGGGAAAGTTAGAACAAACATTAATCAAAATTTTTGAAAATTTGAACATGCAATTTAATAGTAGTTTGGAGAAAAACCTAGAAACTGTTGTAACGCGTGTGTCTACAACCATTGAAGATAATATGTCTTTAGTTAGGGATAGTATTGTACAATTGTCTGACTCAATAAGGAAGGATGTTACAAGTAAGTCAGTTGATAAAATAGGAAACGAGGAAAGTTCCGAGGTAGCTACAGTTGGTCAAACTTATAGAAATTATATAACCGTGTTTAAAGATTTGGGGGGTATGAATCTCCACTTTTCGCCTAGGAGTAATGCACATCCAGTTGTATTTATTAAAAAATTAGATAAACTGTTAGACGAGGCGGGCGTGCCTGAGAAAAAGAGAGTCTACTTTTCAGTAAATTATTGGAGAGAGTCGGCTCAGGATTGGGGTGAGAATAAAGAGTTTAGCTCTTTTGAAAATTTTAGGGAATTATTCTTGAAAAGGTACTGGAATATTGAGAAAGAGAGGGAAACGTTTTCTAAAATTAAATTTGGCACCTATGAGCGCGGCTCATGTGCAGATTATTTTCTAAAATTGGTTAGGGAGGCGAAGTATCTATCTCAGCCGTTGACCGAAGATAAAATTATTAAAATGATTTGCAACCATTTTTCACTTCATGTACGGCGTGGTATAATAAATTTTGGATTTCGTAATGTGGAAGATATCGAATGTTATTTAAAAAAAGTCGATGAGGTTGACGAAGGAATGGCTAACCAAATAATCGCGAGCAAAAATTCGGAAATTCTGCAGTTCGTGAAAATCGTCCTATAATGAATAACAGGGTTGGTACGGCTCGACTAGATTTCCGACGTGTAGAAACTCCGAGAGACAATCGTAGGTAATGACGTAGGCCCGAGTTCATCGATGGCTACTATTTTTAATAGAGATTATGAAGACCTTCTAGACAAAGGGGAGCAAGAAGTAAAATCTGTTGCTATTGCGCCGACAGTAGATATTAAAATAGAAACCTTAGGGACACGTTGTTTAATTGGTTCGGGGAGTCAAATTACGGGAATTAGTTAAAAATTTCTTCAAGAAATTTTGTTGGTGAACCCCGAAGTTCCGCGAATACCTGCGGAGGGCGTTAGAGTGGTAGGTGCGTTAGGCAGTAAATCTGCAAAAGTCAAAGAACAAGTTTACCTTGAAGTAAAAATCGCAAATTTTAGTTTTGAGTATCCATTTTTAGTGATACCAAATTTGTTACGAAATGCTATTCTAGGATGCGACTGGATGAAAGATAACAAAGTCATTATCGACTTTTCAGGAAGTTTATTGAGAGGAATTTTTAGTGGAGTAGAACGGAGTGTGCCGTTCATAGGAGAGCTAAATGCGGGAATGTATATCTCTGTAAGCGAAATTTGCGATGAAGAAGTTGTATTGCCAGTGAGGCATGATTTAATTTGCTATTCAGATACCATTATATGTGAATCTGCTTTTAAGGCTGAGTCTTTCGATGATGTGTATGAATCTAAATTATGTTCACTGCTTTTAAGTTACAAGGATATATTTTCCTACCAACCTGGTATTATCAGTGTTTACTACCACAAAATTCTCCTACATGATTATAGTCCTTTCTTCTGCAAGTCATACAATTCCGCATGCGTACAGGAGGGAGGTTAATAGACAAATTCGGGAAATGATCAACTGGGGTCGTCCATGTCAGACTGAATATGTAAGCCCTTTGGTTGTAGTAAAAAAAAAAAGATAATTCTGTTCGCGTGTGCTTAGATGCGAGATTTATCAATGCGCGTATGATTAAAGATCACGTAATGCCATTAAATCCCAACGATTTTTTATATAATTTTCTACAAGGTCAATGCCTGAGCACAATTGACCTTACTGCATCTTACTGGCAAATACCTATCGAATCGTCCCATCAAAATTATACCGGATTTTTTATGAAGGTCATACATATGTTTTTCAAGTTCTGCCGTTTGGCTTATCTACTAGCGTTGGAAGTTTTATTCGAGGCTTATCCAAAATTTTGGGACCTGATGTTGAAGGATGGGTAATTCCTTATGTAGATGATTTACTAGTATATTCGGAAAATCCGGAAACACATTTGACGCATTTGAAGTTAATTTTTCAAAAATTCCGCCGTGCTGGTATTACTATTAAATTAAAAAAATCACAATTTGCTAGATCTGAAGTAACATTTGTGGGCCACGTTATGTCGTCCAGCGGTGTAAGAATGGATCCAGATCGGGTTCGGGCAATGGTAGAATTTCCAAGTCCGAGGAACATTAAACACTTAAAATCATTTTTAGGAGTAATTAACTATGATTCAAGGTTTTGTGATAATTTTTCCAATCTTACGGTGCCTCTTCACCGTTTATTAAGAAAAAATCAAGACTGGACGTGGGGATTAGCAGAGGCAAATGCCTTTGAGGCTTTCTTAAAAGCAACAATACTGAAACATCCGGATAACAGAAAGATTCTACATACAAACGGACGCATCAGGTTATGCTGTTGGGGGCTGTTTATTCCAAATAAATAAAGAGACGGGCAGTAGAAACAATATAGCGTATATGAGCCGTACAATGCTTGGCCCAGAATTACGATATACCGTGACGGAAAAAGAAGCCCTTGCTTTAGTAGTTTCTCTAAAGAAATGGAGAATTTTTGTTCTTGGTAGAGAAATTACGGTATTATCTGACCACAAATCTTTGTCTTTTATAAAATCGTGTCGTCTTTTAAGTTCGAGACTTGCTAGGTGGATAATATATATGCAAGAATATGATTTCGACATACAGTATTGCAAAGGGTCAGAGAATATAGTCGCCGACGCTCTGTCGCGTTGTCCCGTTCGAAGCAGCAACGTAGAAAACGTTGAAATTCCCGAGAATACGGAAATTTGCATTGAAGCATTAAAGGAAACAGTTTTAGCAAGAGAAATTATGTCTAACATGACAATTGTTAAAGATTTACGGAGGGAGGATGCCTTTTGTAGTAAAATTTCTGGTGAGTTAAAATACGCTAATGCACCTCCTCGTATAAAAAATTGGTTTTTAATATATAAGGGGCTATTATTCAAAAGAGGGACAGAGGTAAATCCAGGTCTCAAACTGTGTATCCTGTTAAGTGTTTCCTCACTTGTTTTACAAGAACTTACAGAGAATGGTCATTTTGGTGCAGAGAAATGTTTGAAACAATTACAAAAGTACTATTTTTGGCCAAGAATGAATCATATTTCTTGAAAATTAATCGCGGGTTGCGAGATCTGCCAGAAGGCAAAAATATCACCGCATCTAGTAGGTGAAATGAATAGTGTAATACCGAAAAATATTCATGAGACTGTTTGTTTAGATCTAATGGGGCCATTACCAAAGTCTCGAGCGGGTGCTACTCAGATCTTGGTAGTAGTAGATGCGTTCAGAAAATATGTTTCACTGTATCCTCTTAAGCGAGCTAATACGAGGGCCATCTTGCGCTGTCTAATCGATAAATATTTTCCTACACTTGGAAAACCTAAGGTTCTTCTTTCAGATAATGGGACGCAATTACAAGTCGGTTGTGGGAAGAAACCTTGAGCGGCCAAGGTATTATTGCGAGGCATATGTCTGTTTATTACCCTCAGGGCAATTTAACATAATGCGTCAATCGAGAGATAGGAAGACTGCTTAGAACATTTTGTTTTCAGAAACATACGAAGTGGGCATTCTTACTGACGGATGTACAGAATTGGTTAAATCGGGTAATTCATAGTGGAACTAACTACTCTCCCGAATTCCTCCAGTTCGGTAAATGTTATATAAATAAATTTATCACGGATGTAGAGTATCCTAAAAACGACTCTCCAAATTTAAGCCATAATGACGTGGTTAAATTAGCTCACGAACGATTACTCTCGAAGGCTCAGAGGCGTAAGGCTCGTCACGAAAAAAATAAAAAGTTAGTCAAATTTGTTGTTGGCGATAAGGTCTTGGTTCGTACTCACCCTCAGTCTTCTGCGGAAGACAGAGAAATAAAAACGTTTTTTTTATTATTTAAGGGCCCCGGGACAATTATATCAATAAAGGGTCCGAACTCATATGAAGTACAAGATGACGCTAGTGGTACTTCTCTTGGAATCCAGAATGTATATAATTTAAAAATATACGTTCAACCTGTAGAATAAATATATGCAAGACATGCTTTAAAATTAAATTTCACAGGGAAGCCCGTTGCTCAATTTAATGGGGGGTAATGTAGCATTATGCCTTGCTTATATTCTTGTTGTTTGTTATTTAGTTATGTTTTGTATTAGAGTATTAAGTTTAGTAACAAAGGAGGCGGCGTGCAATGATGCTGACTTTGACAGAACTCCGACCAGGTGATGGGGGATGTTAAATATTCTGACAAAATCCATTACCAATTAGAAATATATAGAAGATTTGTGGAGTGCTGAGTTACTCATGTAACTGAGTTGAGTTGAGTTGAGAATTGAGTTTTAACCCTTAGAAGAGTTCCAGGTCTGCGATTCTGTTAAAATATAAGAAAGTGTCTTACGGGTATATATGACAGAGGAGAACGAGTGATTGTCGTATGGATAACGACCAAATAAAACTGTAAGTTGCATCGTTATACAAGTATCTGTTATGTTCTTGGCTGTATTAATTAAATATTATTAAATAATGAAATAATGAAAAATTCGTTTATTCCTAATCCGCATCGGGTAGAAATTCGCAGATTATCTGTAAAATTTGCAGTGCTATTCATTATAATCTGATGAGAACCACAACCTTTGCATTTAATTCTCTAGGACAAAACCTAAACTTCAAGTGAACTAAAATATTGTAACCTTAAAAGCGTATCAGTTGTGCTTAAAATAATTTCTAGAAAAAACTGACGCATGGGCAATCTGCTCGACAAATATACATTTACATAGTTAATAAAAATTGCTTAATGTTAATTTGTTAAAAAATGGTTGAAATGAAAGTTCTTTTATAGACTGGCGGTACATGACCAGTCAGGTGCAACGTTTTTAAAATGCATGCCAATCATATATATGATGAAATGACCGTGAATATGTCAGAAACGCAAATTTTAGGCAGTCGTCGCGTGCAGAAGGGTGTGCAAATCGTTTTTTTTGTTTTTTTTTTAATTTTAAAATGGATGCCAATAGTGCCAACCGAAAAGCCTTGAAAAACAATCCAGCGGAAATCCATTGGCATGAAGTTTCCGCGCGCAAAACAACCTTTGATGCGCACATTAAATCGTAAAATTTTTTGGTGTTTTTGATTTTGGATAATTTTGATTTTGATAAAACCTTGTGCATTGTGTTTGTAATGACGTTAATAAAAGAGTCGAAAAAAGATCAGGGTAGGAAATGATCGGAAAGAAAACCCCTTTTATCATGGGTTCCGTAACTTGTAGAATTAGGTCAAAAATAAAAGACAAACAATAAATTTACCTTTTTTTTTGGCCCAAAATAAGATGTTTCTACTCTTGTGAATTTTTTCGAAAAATGCATACTTTTGAAGATTCCTAAAAGTGGAGGAGGGGAAATGTAAAAGTTGTAATCGGAAAAAATTCAGGTGAGTATGTTATCGAAATACAAGACTTTTTTATTTGCAAAGTGCGTTTTCACCGAGTTATTCCGTAAAAACTACCCCTTTCTTTGAAATTGAAGCGCTTTAAAAATATGTAATTTAAAAATTTTTTCAGATATTTTTTCAACTCTTACATTTCACCTTCCCCACTTTTAGTAATTTTCAACTGGCCATATCTCAGAAGATATGCATTTCTCGAAAAAATTCTTAAGAGTAAAAATTCTTATTTTGGGTCAAAAAAGGTAAATTTATTGTTTCTTTTTCATTTTTGACCTAATTCTACAAGTTACGGAACCCGTGATTATTTCCGATCATTTCCTACTCTAGTCATTTATTCAACTTTTTTATTAACGTCAATACAAACACATTGCACAAGGTTTTATCAAAATCTATCTATTAGCACTCAAATTAGAGATTTTGCTAATTTTAGCACTCTGTTGACTGGACGAATAGATTAAAGTTAGAATGAACGTGTCATTGTATTTTAAAGAAATACTAACCTCAAATTTTTAACATTTCGGGATTCGGCACTTAAATAGTTCAAATTGTCTGCATAAAACTCGAGTATCATATAAAAATCCACTATGGGTAAGTTCTCTGAAGTACCTTTCACAAAATTGGGTTCCATTATAAACAAATATTAAACACACAATGTAAATGTAAACAACAAATCAACAGAGAATTGAATGATCATCAGATACGTCATCATTTACCGCATTTTTATTTTCAAAACCAATTTCTTCTTGCATGAGAATATGATATATGCAATGTATATTTAATATATCTTTTGATCATATAACAATATTTTGTAAATTTCGTTGAAGGAAACGACCCTATTACAATTACTTTATGCACAACTGGTTATAAGGTTACAATATTTTTGTTGCCCTAAATAATTGAATGCAAAAGTTGAGGTTCTAAGCGGATGATAATGAATGTCTACCATTGCACATTTTACACGTATCCAAGACAGCATATAATGTTGTGATAATAAGTAAGTTTGAATGTTTAATAAAACATTAAAATGTTCCGGGAATAGTAGTTTCAATCATTCAACTAAATAGTGCTCTTAAATAGTGCTCCTAAATAAAGTGGTTTTTGGTTGGTAAAAAAGACTAGTACAAATCTGAATTTTTGCTGAACAAGGAGGGTCACCCAGTACTCAAATCTAGTAAAAAAACTGCAGTGTAAAACGTTGAACTTACTAAGAAAAGTACATTTAAATCATCATATTCGGTGTAGTACAGTGTGCAAAATAAACAAAATAAACCACAAAAAACTCTACAACAACAAAAAACTCCGTAACAAAAACATGATAAGTAACTAACCGAGGAAACAATATTATAATATAAATGTAAACCATAACATAAGGAAACAACACATCAATAAAGTACATCTAAGCTCACCATACACTTGCACTGGACAGGGCCTAAAGCTCAAGAAGCTTAAGCGACTCGTAAAACCCGGAGCTTTTGAGCTATAAGCTTGAGCCCAACTTCAATCCGGGGGAATTCAATCAACTTAATAGGTCAGGACACGAACTCTTATTAACGGTGATTTCAACGCTGGATAGACCAGTAAAACCTTAGATATGCTTATAAAAATTCCTTGCAAGTATGGGTGAGAAGAGAAATATATCAAATGAAGAGATCTACCAAGCTTTGATGAACCTCACCAATCAAAATAGAGAAATTAGAGAAGATATAAAGTCACTCAAAAATAATTTGGACACCGAACTGAATGAATTAAAAGCTGAAAATGACAAATTAAAAGAGGAGAACAGCGAACTAAAATCAAAAATTGGGAATATACAGAGAACAACGAAGAAAAATAATATTATTATACATGGTTATCAAGAAACCCAAAACGAGAATATCCTAAATACGGTCCTGAAACTAGTAAATGAAAATTTAAAAATAATTCTAGTAGTACAAGATATTAATAACGCGTTTTTCGTATAGGCATCAAGGAAAATAATAATAAAATACGCCCCAAGGTAACTGGTATATATATCAGGGATGATCTAACTTCTGACGATCTTCAAGAACGGAAATTGCTTACAAAACAATTAATTAGAGCTAGAAACAGTAACATACCTGCAAAGATAAGAAATTTTAAGTTCGTTGTCAATGGTGATACTTATACCTATCAAGATTTGAAAGATATTCCACTCGAAGGCGATGATGATATAAATCTTAGTACCCTTTCTCCTTCTCTGAATCGTAAAATTAATAGTGCCCCGTCGACACCCATTCTAACTGCAGAGAACCAAATAAACGAGGAAGTATTTGAAATTAATAAAAAAGGAACGAATAAACAAACTCTACAGGAACCACCAAAAAATTTGAAATATACCACAAAAACTTCTACTAGCGAATGCTCTTCAAAAAGAAAGTAGTTGTACTACCAATAAAGTGCCTTAAATATCTAGTTAAGTATTGTTATTATATTATATTGTTATTGTTACTATAAGTTATTTCTAGTTTTTTTTTAATAAATTAAGTAATTGAATTCCGCTATGGTTATGAATAGTGCGAAATTATTTAAAATTTCTTTGTTGAATGTAAGATCCTTAGTCCCAAAATTTGCGGAGCTTAGGGAAATTATTGATGAATCAGGTTTTGATATAGTGTTACTAACAGAAACTTAGCTTAACTTGGATATTGTCAATGATATTATTCAAATTGATGTTTGTTTGTTTTGAAAAGATCGTGAGATTAAAAATAGAGGAGGAGGTGTTGCTATATATGTCAGAGATACACTTAAAGGTACAATTGTAAATTTAGACCAAAACACTAGTATTGAACAACTATGGATCTCAATAAATTTAAATGGAATACCAACTACTATTGGTGTGGTATATCGCCCTCCTAAACAAAACCTTAATTAATTTTTTAATAACTTTGAGGACTATCTGAGCATCGTTTCCCCAAGATATGAGCAAATTATTTGCGCAGGAGACTTTAATATTGACTTTTTAGATCAGAATACTAACTTTTTTAAAAAGTTATATGATATTGTTGATAGCTATAATCTTTCACAAGTAGTAACATTACCGACTAGAATTGGATTAACTAGTTCTACCATGTTGGATTTAGTTCTATGTTCTACCAATATAAAAATTAAATCTTATGATGTGTCCGATGTGAATATATCAGACCATAGTCTGGTATCAGTATGTATTGAAAATAATGTAAGTAAAAAAATAAAACCTATTTTTTATAGCTACCGTGACTTCAAACACCTTAATAGTGAAGAGTTCAGAGCAGACCTGAATAGTACTAACTTCCATCAAATAGTGTATGTTCATGATATTGATGAAAAAATTAAAATATTCAACCGGTTAATTTTAAAACTATTTGATACACATGCCCCCTTAGAATCACAAAGAAGCATGCGCCATGGTTAACTGACAACTTAAACATGCTCATGAAAATTAGAGACAAAGCACATACGAGATATAAAACGACACGTCTGCCACAACACTGGCAATATTATAAAGATCTGCGTAATTACACCAAACATGCCATAAATCGTGAAAAAAAGCATACCTCCAATATAGAATAAACACTAGTAATTATAAAAATCTATGGAAAGATTTAAAAACTATGAATATTTATAGTAAGTGTCAAAATAGAGGCATTCCAGACGACCTTGCCGATCCAAATAAGTTAAATGACTAAATATTAAAGACAATATCACAGAATTTAATTTTTCACTGACAAGTAATGAAGAAATAAGTAAATATATAGGCGAAATTAAGACTAAAGCCATAGGGGCTGACAAAATAAATATCACTATGTTGTCTTTGTGTTGTCCAAATGTAATACCTTATATAACACACATAATAAATGAATGTTTATTACGTAGTTACTTTCCCAACTGCTGGAAACATGGTTTGGTGATTCCGTTCCCCAAGGTGGATAATCCGGGTGAAATTAAGGATTTACGAAATATTTCGATATCACCAGCGATATCTAAGCTTATGGAAAGAGTTTTAAATTGTCAAATTAGGTCTCATTTAAGCGAATTTGATATAATACCTGAAACACAATCGGGCTTCCGGTCGGGTCATAGTCGTGTGACTGCGCTGCTCGGGGTAGTGGATGATGTTCTATTGGCAGCAGATAATAACGAACTAACTACCTTGGTTTTATTAGATTACTCGAAAGCTTTCGATAGGATAAACCACTCTCTGATGCTGGCAATGTTACACTACTATGGTTTTAGTCCCGATGCTGAAGCCTTGCTGAACTGTTACCTTAGGGAACGTCAGCAACAAGTTATTGTAAATAACAAAACTTCCGAATTAAGCAATGTTTCCAGTGGTGTTCCTCAAGGCTCGATTAGGGCCACTTATGTTTATTATATACACCACTAATCTAAAAAATTCGTTAACTCAGTGTGGCGCGCACTTCTATGCTGATGATACGCAAATTTACTTGTCGTTTCCTAAGTCCACTATAGCTAATGCCGTAGACATCTTAAATGCTGATCTGAACTCACTTATCAAGACCTCAGAAAATCATTGTTTAACCGCAAATCCTCCAAAAAGCTCAGTTATACTCTTTGGAAGGAAGAAACAAAGAGATGAGTGTCAAGACATGTTAAAAGTAATTGTTGGCAATGAAGAGCTAACACTTTCACAGGTGGTACGTAATTTAGGACTTAATATTGACACATGTTAACCTTTCAATAAAAAAAGCATACAGTAATCTTAAATTAATATTTTCCTGTGATTCTCTACTTATTAAAAAAACAAAGGTAATGCTAGTGACACTTTGGTTTTATCCCACTTTAATTATGGAGATGTAGTCTACAATCCATGTTTAACAGAATATGATAGCTCCCGTATTCAGCGTATCCAAAACGCATGTGCTAGACGTATTTGTTCCATAAAAAAGTATGAATCTATTTCTCCTTCAATTAAAGAACTGGGCTGGTTAAAAATGAAAGAACGGCGTTTACTCAGTCGTTGCATTACATTTCACAAAATAATTACTCTTAAAACGACGCGGTATCTATATAATAAAGTAAAATTTAGGCACGATATCCATCAGTTGAATACCCGTCACAAAAATATTCTAACAGCACCTGTGCATCGGACAACTCTCTTTGAAAGATCGTTTTCATATAGTATATTTAAGATATATAATAGCATTCCTCAACATATTAAGGCAATAGAGAAAATAACAAAATTTAAACAAAAATTAAAAACAGAAATGATCAACAATAATTTCCCATTAATCAATAATTTTATACATGTCTATATGTTAGTTTATATAATTATATATTTGTTATATTATTATATGTAATATGTATATGTATATGTGTATGTATGTATATATATTATTTTCTTTTTTTTCTTCGGTTAAGTGGAAGAGCGCGCATTAGCGCGAACTTCGCCGAATTACATGATATGTAAACATTTTGTATGTTCATGTAAATAAAAAGACATTTATTATTATTATTATTATTATTATTATTAATATTTTACTAACATTTCACTCGCTTTTAATTATTCTAAATGTATATGTAAAATTTGCAAAATATGATAAAAGATGTTATGAATAAATTTAATAAATATTTACACAAGATTTCTATCAAGATTGGTTGAATGTTTTAGCTATATTATATATTAATTTATGTTGCCAATACTCTTGAAAAATGTACATAAAATTTAATATGACGGCAATTAGCTGTATTATGGGAGATCTCATGGGATTAAAAAATTGTACAATTGTGAATTGTATAGAATAGGTTGGCCATAACTTTCAGCCAATGGGCGACATAGACTAGGCTTATTTTCAGAAAAGTACGATGCAAGGAGCATTTTATGTAACAATTGAGTAACCATGCTTTTCCCCCTATTTCGACCCCGCTGAATCCGAAAATCGGGATTGTCCAGCTGAACATTCGACCGGAAGTGAGATATTCAAGATGGCGTTCAATATGGTGCCAAAAAGTAAAATAGTATATTAAAGTATAAGTGGATATTAAGGTCTTTAAAACACGCGCGATTTTTCGAGCACGACGGCGCAGCCGGAGTGCTCGAAATAGAGCAAGTGTTTTAAAGACCAGTTATCCACGAATACTTTACGCTATTTTTTTTTATTGGTACACTGAAATCATAAATACTGGTATTATTACTACAAAAAAATGGAAATAAGAATTAAGAATGTAAAATGGTTGAATTCGTGATGTGACATCAGAATACCTGTCAGTGTCATGAAAATGAGAAAACAAAAATTAATTTGCAATCTGTCACATAGGATTAATTATTGTCACTAACAGTTGTCACTGATTGTATATTGCTTTAAAATGAGTTCTAACATTGATTACTTAAATAGAAAAGCAGAATCGCGGTTAATACCGCAAAAATCGGAAGACGCTTATAAAACAGAATACGACAAGTTCATCAAATGGATGGAAAAGCAAAAGGTAACAGATACAGATGAACGAGTTGTACTTGCTTACCTTTGATGTTGCCATGGTAATTTTAAAACACGCGCGTTTTTAAAACTTGAATTTAAACACTCTGAGGCGTACTTTAAATAAGCAAAATAGGGTACCAATAAAAAAAAATATTGTATCTCCCGTCCTCTGTGACCTAGAAACGTGGTTTAAATGTCGAATATATATACTTGAGATTGAGGAACACGTTTAAATACATTTCAACCTGACCGGAAGTAAGATATTCAAGATCGCGGCCAATACGGCACCAAAAACCATAAAACAGCATATCTCCTGTCGCCTGTGACCTAACATGGTTTAAATATCAAATTGTATGTTTTTGAGAGCGAGGAGTATATTTAAACACATTTAAACCCGACCGGAAGTAAGCAATTCAAAATGGCAGCCAATATGGAGTCAAAAATTGTACAACCGTGTATCTTATTTCTTCTCCTGTGACTTAGATATATGGCATAAATGTCTAATTTCATATTTGAGAGAGCAAGGAACACATCTAAACACACCAAAATAACATTTATTGTTCTATATATAACTATGAAAGTTTAGTAATTATATCTTTTAACATAAAATGCCATTCGAATTAACAATTAGTCATTCGCCTTTGCAACAGCATAATTTCATGCAAGAAACAAATGACTTCCTGCAACGGCACATCCTAGTGTTGCATTGCCCCTTTCATCCGCAAATGCTCATTTTCGGGCAGGCCTTTGAAACAGTTTCAAAGCAGCATGGATAAACGTCTATAAATCATCATTTTCTGGTTTGTAGGATGGCAAAAAAATATCCTCGTCTTCAAAATACTCATGTGCAGCTAATTTTTGCCTTTCTGCTTTGGAATACGTAGCATTTGTCTTTCATAATATGAAACAAGAGACATATGTTATATGTCTCTATTTAATGGCTGGAAGAACTGATAGAAATCTTCCAATTTCTCTTTGAAACTACTCCATCCCAGGCCAACCTCCTCGGAAGAAGAGTGGGAAGAAACCACCTTCCAAAGAGGATAAGAAATCGCCCCCCAAACCCCCTCCCGCACCCACAACCTAAGTACTCTTTTCCTTACCACTTCCTAGCTCCTAGTTTCAGTCTCTTAAACCTATCCTAAACCTATCCAAAATCCCCAATCTGATGGTTACCCACATCAGGTTCCTACAAGCGAACTTACAACATGCCAAGGCTGCTACATACGTCCTTGGCAGAAGATTCAAGGAAGAGCAAATCGATGTTGCTGTTATCCAGGAACCTTGAACAACCAATACAGGCCGAATAAACGGACTGGGTAACACTTCTGGTAAGGTAATAGCAACTGGCTCGGGCGAAAGACCAAGAGCCTGCATCCTAATCAGAAACGACATTAACTACTTTGTACTTTCAGGTTACTGCACCCAGGATGTTGTAGCCATCCACTTATCGCTACCGGTGGGGGAAAGCAAGATGGACGTAATAGCCTGTTCTGCATACTTCCCGGGAGACAGAGGTGCTGATCAACCTCCTCCACCTGCGGTTAGGTCGTTAATCGCCTATAGCAAGAGGAACAACATTCACCTGGTTATTGGATGTGATACAAATTCCCACCACACGGCATGGGGCAGCACGGACATTAACCAAAGAGGTGAGTCACTATTAGGTGAAGGGCTAATTGTGAATAACATTGAAACGGAACCAACCTTTGTCACTAGAAATAGAAGAGAGGTACTGGATTTAACAATCAGCTCAAGCTTTGTGAGCAACAAGATTACTGATTGGAAAGTATCCTCTGAACCCTCGTGTTCAGATCACAGA
Organism: Rutpela maculata; assembly: GCA_936432065.2. Taxonomy (NCBI): domain Eukaryota; kingdom Metazoa; phylum Arthropoda; class Insecta; order Coleoptera; family Cerambycidae; genus Rutpela; species Rutpela maculata. Next base: position 155,554,177 of record OW386286.2, on the reverse strand, counting down.
CATATTCTATTTAATATAGAAACTGGACCAAGACCTGTGGTGACGTACAGGGATCCTAGGTGTACTAACTGGAGTGGGTATAAACAATCCCTCCAGACACACCTTCAATCCACTCTCACCACAATCAGGAATCGTGATGAAATAGAAATCGCGGCGGAATAGACCCGGAGCGCAATTATTTCAGCATATCACGAAAACTCTCCACTAAAAACCAAAAAAGACTACAGAGGGGCATCTTGATGGAACAAAAAACTGACTAAAATGAGAAAAGAAGTTCGACGCCTCTGTAATCGAGCTAAAGATTCGGGCAACTGGGACCAATATAGATCTGCGCTAACGGACTATAATAAAGAAATCAGAAGGGCAAAAAGGGAATCTTGGAGGAGGTTCTGCGAGAGTATTACTGACTTACCTAGTAGCACTAGAATCCACAAGATCATTTCCAGAGAGCCGGCAAGAGAATTTGGTATGGTAAAACGTCCATATGGCTCATTTGCTGAATCTGGAAAGGAAACCCTTGAACTCCTTACACTGAACCACTTCCCAGGAAGTTCGATCCTGGATAACCAACAACCACCACCATCGGGAGGCCGAATCAAACGACCTCACAAAGACGACTGGCTGGTGGCTAAAAAGGTTATCACAGCACCAGCGATTGAATGGGCAATTAAATCTTTTCAACCATTCAAATCGCCTGGTGAGGATGGCATTTTTCCAACGCTGCTACAAAACGGACTGGAAATACTGCTACCTTTCCTCATCAGACTATACAGAGCTGGGCTGGTATGGAACTATATCCCATCCAGTTGGGCGGCGGTTAAAGTGGTATATATACCAAAAGTGGGTCGGATAGAACCAGACCCCAAATCGCTCAGACCCATCAGCCTGACATCATTTCTGTTGAAAGGTCTAGAGAAGGTTCTGGATGGACATATCAGCACCTCTCCTCTGAATGTTCACCAGTATGCCTATCAACCCGGCAAATCAACAGAACTAGCACTAAACAACCTAGTCGGGAAAATCACACAATCTCTTGAGGGAAAAGAGATTGCGGTGGCAGCATTCCTTGACATTGAAGGAGCATTCAACAATGCATTGCCCAACTCCCTATATACAGCTGCGGCTGCTAGAGGGGTTGAGCTAACCATAACTGGCTGGATTCAAGCTATGCTTGAAAACAGAATTATAACGACTTCTCTACAGGGAGAAACGGTCAGATTTAGGGCTGCAAGAGGTGTCCACAAGGCGGGGTTCTTTCCCCCCTTTTATGGTCACTACTTGCGGATGATCTGCTGGCCATTCTCTCTCTGTGGGAAGTCGAGATTCAAGCATATGCGGACGATCTAGTCATTATGGTTAGAGGAAAATCTGAAGAGATACTCTCTAATACCCTTCAAGAGGTGCTAAATACAGTCCATATTTGGTGTGAGAGGGAGCAGATGACTGTGAACCCCCACAAAACTGTAATAGTACCCTTCACCAGGAAAAGGAGGCTGAACAATTTAGTGCCGCCCTCCTTAGCAGGTGAAACTATTCCATTTGCGGGGGAAGTGAAATACCTAGGGGTTACACTAGATAAATCACTCAACTGGAACTCCCATCTGGAAAAGGTAATCCACAAGGCGCGACTCTCCTTGTGGACATGTCGCAGAATTTGTGGAAAAACCTGGGGCATAGGTCCCCAAGAAATATATTGGCTATACGTTACGGTCATAAGACCAATGGTAGCGTATGCCTCCATAGTTTGGTAGTCGAAAGGGCTACAACAAACGACCAAAGCCAAACTCTCTGGTCTACAGTGACAAGCATGTCTGGCGGTAACTAGTGCGATAAGTACCACACCGTCAGCAACTCTGGAAATCCTACTGGATCTACCCCTTCTCTACATCTACTTGGAGAGAGAGGCCAGGTGGGCAACATACAGACTTCAACAAGCGGTAAATAATATGCTGCAGGCTAGCATCATGGAACGCAACAGACTGTCAGATGACATGGAGCGTCATGGCATCCTGGGAATGCTTTCAGATGTGATGCCTACCGCGACCAACTATGAACTGCCTTTCACCGTCCTTTTTCCTGGAAGAGACGAATGGGATCGGAACAAAACTGACCTACAAAGAGCAGACATCCGTTGGTTTGAGCTGTGTACAAGGAGGCCTGAGCAGATGCATCCTAGACACAGATCAATAAAAGTCTTTTCAGACAGCCAAGCAGCTCTCAAAGCTCTTGGCTCATATCGCTGCAATTCTAAATTGGTCTGGAACTGCCAAAAGGCTCTAACAACCCGATTGGGCAGATACAACAAATTAACTCTGGTCTGGATACCGGGCCATTTTGGCTTGGAGGGCAACGAGGAACCGACTCCCTAGCCAGGGAAGGTGCGGTATCAAAATTCATCGGACCAGAGCCAGTGCTTGGCATATCGGCAAGCACTGCGAAAACAACCATCTTGCAGAAAATAACCAATGTGACATAAGACGCAAGTTAATATAACCTCAAATATTCAAATACAGCACATATAAATAGCGAACAACGCTGAATGCCGACTGTGTTTGGAAGAGGATGAAACGGCAGCGCACATTTTATGTACCTGTCCTGCTGCAGAAAGAACCAGATTCTCACTTTTTGGCAAAGGGCAACTGCTGCCAGAGGATCTGGACAACCTCTCACCCAATAAGGTAGTCGACTTTATCAAAAAGCTGAACCTATTGGGTGAAATATAATTAGGAGTGAGCCACAATAGACCAGATGGTCGCGGTGGAGGGTCTGCTACTAGCCCACTCACATATCAACCTAATCTAACCTAACTCCGTCTCGACTAGAATGATTGTGGAACTTCAACATTAATATCTCTAGCCATACATCATCCAAAGCTAAAACCTAAAATAAAAAAAATTGTTTATGGAAAAGTTAAGTAAAGTAATGCAACTACACCTCCTCAACAGATGAAGCAACACAAAGTTCTTTGCAAATTTGGAAGAAAGGTAAGCACTTTTTAAGGTTATTTTCTTCAACTTTTGTGTTTTCCTTATTTCTGTTGTGTTTTAAAAGACAGCTGCTGTCATACAACGTTTCGTTGGCGATCAAGTCACAAATACTACTTATCCTGATATTCAGCATGTAATCATAGTTTTCCAAGTCAATTATTGTTGCGTTCATTTTCGCAGACATGACTTGCCTCAAATGTGCATTACTTGTCTTTTGACACAAAATGCATTTCTTCATATTAGTTTTTCCGGTCATTGATCTTGTAATATATCGAGACCTAGCTGGTCCTTCTGCACATTCTCTGTCCTCTTCTTCAGCTTTCCTATTTTTCCTGCAGATGTAAAACTCGCATAACAGGGTTTATGATACAAATTAATATTTCCATCATTCTGGTTATTGTTATTCTGAGCATCATCATTGCTAAATAAATTCAAAATACGTAAAATTGCATTTGAGTACTGGGAATTGTCTGCACTTTGCCTTTCTTTAGCGCTGATGAGGAGCCTTTCTCTGCCACAATCCTTGACCTTTAATAGTTTTCCCTTTTTCGTATTTGGCAGATAAGATATAGACTTTGATTTGCATCAGTTGGAGGGGAATGGGTCAAAGTATTGTCGGCCATTACGGGAAACTATCTGTTGGCCAAAAATACTAGAAGGTTTAAAAAACACTACGACAACAACCAAATTAATTTAAAATATCTGATTAGTATGTAATTCAATTTATCGATACCCGTGGTGTATCCCCGGATCGATAAACCACCCCTCCCCTCTCCCTCCCTTGGTATGCCTCTGATATGTGTTCCCCATCCTCAAAAACATATAATTAGACTTTTAAAACATATAATTAGACTTTTAAGTCACAGACGATGGGAGATACACCGTTATACAGTCTTTGACGCCATATTGGACGCCATCTTGAACATCTCACTTCCAGTCGAGTTTTCAGCTGGGCAACCCTGATTTTCAGATTCAGCGGGGTCGAAATAGGGGGAAAAGCATAGTTATTCAATTGCTACACAAAACGCTCCTTGCATGAAAACAGGAGGCTTTTACTAGAATTTTGCTTAGTCTAACAGGCGGAACCCATCATCACATGTCCTCATTTACAAGTTACGGTTCAGCCCAATAATAGATAAAGAGGAATATTAAGTTTGACTCACATTGTTCTGAAATCTCCAATTGCATGCCGTGCGTATGGAACACACTTCAGTGATTTGTGCGCATGCGCATGTAGATGCGGAATGTCAACGCGTCAACAGGAATTTCAGGAACTATATTTCAACATTCAACGTTTGTATTTTTGTGATTGTGATTCCGAAAATCAGAGAAAATATAATGATGGATTGAGTGATATGTGATCTAGAATGAAAGTGGCACTTTTAACGTTTAGAATTTTTTTATTTTAGTTAACACATTTGAAGGGCAAGTGTATATTGCAGTTATTGAACTTGCTTTAAAACACTTGTAAAGTTATGCATTCATCTAAATGGAAACCTACTCCCAGACATTTTAATAGACAAGTACGACAATATACAGATACATTGTTTATGTTATAAATGATGGTACTTAGTCCAATCAAGTACAATAAAATGTTAAATATATCTCTCGTTATTTAAAGCAGCTGTAAGACTAAATGCAAAGCAGAAAGCGATATCACCAAAATTATAAAAACTTTGCTTGGTTGGTGCAAAGAAAGAGAGAAAAGAGTCAAAAAGAACCCTTTGTAAGTATATTAATATTTTACTAAGGGAATAATAATTTAAATCAGAAAAATAGTAACATATTTTATCTATAGAAATTCATGATAAAACAAATAGTAAAAATCCAAGAGCTACATTATGCAGAGAGCTGTTACGATTTCGTAATATTTCATTAAATGTCAAGTGTGTATATTTAAATTTTACTATTTTTAAAGATTCAGATTAGAATTATCGAGACACCTGTTGGTGAAGGTCATAGGTTAATTTCACGAGACGAAATTATTATGTAGTAAACAACATAGTTGAGTTTCGCGGTAGCACATTTAAGACTAAGTGGGGGAAACAGCATGTAGAGCATTGAAGAAAGGTGATTGAATTATAAAGGTGGCCAGCAACGTGTGCTGTTGGGACAAATTATCATGGATAATATGCGTATTTATACGGAGAGTTGCACATGTTTGCACCACTAGACGTCCATTATTTGGTTCCATTTTGGGATTAGCCGCCTGTTGCACGTGTTTGGAACGCTTCCATTTTGATAGAGTTGTCGCAATTTGGAAGTGAGTGTTTGTTTTCATAAAATTCAGAACATAATTAATGTTCTATGAATTAATGCCAAGTTTCGTATTTTTAGGCGTTTCTCTTATGGTTTGTCCTTTGATTTCGTTTTGGTTTTATATATCCCCTTTTTGATGTGGTTGTTGTACCGTACTGACGTCGATATTACGTAAGAGCTGGAATATGCTGGACCATAGATTTAAGGTGGAGTATTGGACCTCGATCTATGTAATTTGTAATCAAGCTGTCGCCTAAGTATCAACGTGGAAAGCCCCATACTTTTCTGTAAAGTAGTATAAAATCGCATGTTTCGGAGCTTGAATGAGTGAATTCTGCAAGGAATCTATGTGCTGTATCGACGAATCTTCCATTATAGTCAACTGCAAAAATCATGGACACAAGTGTTAAGTACCACTTAACAGAAAAATTATTACTTTTGTTCGTTGTTTTTGTTATTTGCCATAAGTTGTATTTGATTGTTATACACCATTTCGTTGTTTTGCTGTTCGGCGTATAACAATATTAACGTAGTTTTGAGCGATAAATATTAACTATAACTTGATTTAAGTTCTGCACATATTTTATTAACCAATAAAGAACTAAACTGAATTTTATTGTGGGTAATACACATCATTTTTCGTTTATGTCGAGTTTTGTCAGTGATTATTAAATTTGTAAATGTTTCGTGGTTTTTGTTACTATTACCACCTACTTTTGGCTCTAGGGCACATACTGAGTAGATAAAATCATTTGGCGCCCTTTTCGTCATCCTATGTAATTGTTCTTATAGTATAGAATTTTTTTGAGAACAAAGAAAGTACAACAGTATAATTTACTTACCCACGCTCCTACTGAGAAGTTAACTAGCCAAATATAAAGTACAATAATGTACCCCCTTGTGTATATTATTTAATTATTTTAAAAGCAGGGTAGCAAGAAATTTTGGCGCCCAACGTGGGGCGCCTTGCTACCCTGATTTTAAAATAATTAAATAATATGCACAAGGTTTATAGTATTGTACTTTAAATTTTGACTAGTTAGCTTCCCAGTGGTATTCTAAAAAAAATTGTATACTACAAGAACAGACAAACAGGGCGCCAAATGATTTTCTCTACTTTGGAGCCAAAGGTAAGTGGTAATAGTAACAAAAACCATTAAACATTTACTACAAATTTTATAAATACTGACAAAACCCGATATAAACTAACAATAGTGTGTGTTACACACAATAAAATTCAGTTTAGTACTTTATTGGTTAATAGAATATTGTTACCTCTAAAAACCTGCATCAGGTAACAGTAAAGCAACTGTCAGTTGACAGATGAGTATTCGCCGGCCAAACTATCAGTAGAGATGGGCGGGGCCATATAATAAGTTGATTTAATAAATGAGCGCCAAGTAAATTAAACTCCCCTGCAAAAGATCTTGAAAATCCCCCAATTTACTAAACAGAGATTTCACACACAAAAAAATGACAAGTTTACTTTAAAAAAAACTAAATGAAAGTTTATTACTAAATATTGGATAAAACACTACAATAGTATTCAATAATATTCAAAAGTATTCAATGGTATTCAACAGTATTCAGCAGATATACAAACAAAACAGGAAAAAAAATACCTAAAAATATGTAAAAAGGACTAAAATGATATTATAACCTAATATGATTGCCTATGATCTGCTATAATCAAAAAAATATATTTAAATAAAAAAAATCTTATTTCCAAATTACCAAAAAATTTCAAAATTTCATAGAAAAATACAAAGTCAAAATTTAAGTACTTACCTTCCCACACAGCATAGAAATATTCTAAGAAGGTGCACAGAATGTTTGCTCGGAACATTTCAATATTCTGAGAATATTCTCACAACATGAAAATCATTACCATAGAATGTGCCATGCACATTACAAAGTGGAGTCTTTTAAATGTTCCTAGAACATTTCAGGTATGTTTTCCCAGGTAGCAAAGGCACGTGAAAATGACGTGACTAGTTAGTAGTCTACTTGATAAAAATGAAGTAATTAATGCATAAATAAGTATTGTCCTATGAATTTGTTTGTTAGCCATCCGTATATTTCATTTACATTAACATATCTAATTAATTATCTAGTATTGTTTACCATTACTCCAATTTTTTTCTCACAAGGGTTGCCTGCAAATTATACTGTATTAAATTATTAAATTCATTTTATTTTACTTACCTTTACCAATTGCCGTCGGCAGGGATCGAACCGCTGCGCGTCCAACCTTCTAATTTGGAAGTCAACGGTTTAACTCACTCGGCCACTGAAGTTACACATGCTAGTACCTACTTAAAGACTATAATTATAGTTGAAATCCGAAACAAAATTTTTTCTGATCTCAAATTTGATGAGCGATGGGGGGAAGTCAGGAGTCAACTATTTTAAGATTTTATAGTTGAGGTACTTAAACAAACCTAGGAAACGTGTTGGAGAAAAAGCGGTAAAGATATAATATCGCCATCTACAATATTTAATGGTCTAAACAGACTTAAAATTGGAAAAAATATATTCGTATATAGGTTTTATAAGCAATTATTACCCTTAAAAAAACAAAATTTTTTTCGCAATTATTTTAACAAAAAAAAACGGGCTAAGCAGGGGTCGAACTGCCGACCTCGTGACCTGTAAGACAACGCAAATCAAAAACTAGTTTATTTAAAATTAAAATAATACAGCATTTGGCCCTCCCCAGGTACTCGCTTCGGAGCCAGTCAGACATCCACGGCGCCAGTCGTAGTGGAAATTGAAAGATTGGACGAAGTGAGGCCAGGTAGAGCTAAGAGGAACTGAAAAATAATATAATATCTCCTGGTCGCGGGGTGCAACATAAATATTAATTAAAGTTAAACATGTTAAAAGATAACTTAAAATAATTGAAATGAAAAGGCAAAATACATTTTAATCTAATTTTATTATAGTCCAGTAGAATTAGTACAAATAAATACTGAAATTTATTGTAATTCGTTTCAGGATGCCACGTGGATTAAACGATAGTTTTATTGATTATGAACATGACCCTGAATTTGGTCCACTTTTTGACCGCCGGAACATTGTTTATTTAACGATTTATTGTTGAAAAATTCAAAAAAATCGACTTTTTTTAAAGATAACTCAAAAACCTTTGACGATAGGTTTTTCAATTTGTAGATACTGTTATAACTTAGAAAAACGGTTAATTTGAGAGATGTTTCGTTTGAAATGCTTGAAAATTTGTTTAAATAATTACAAAAAACTGCGAAAATTTTAGCAATTTGCAAATATTTATCATTCTTTAACAAAAGCACTTTAGTACTTGAAACTTTGAAAAAATATGTCTTTTAGTACCCCAAAGTTATCCCTAAAATTTCATCAAAAAATTTTAATTAGTTTAAGAGATATTCAATCTGTATATTAAAAACACAAATAATGTAAAATGCAAATTCACCCAGTTCCCATTGTCATAGAGGGTTGATCTGGACATCCTTTTTTTTGTTAAGACTTAAACTTTATGTTTTCATTAATAGCAAATCAAATTTGCATTATTTTCAACTTCAAAATGGCGTTTGAAAAAGTGTCACATTTTGAGGTTAGGTTTTTTGCTAATAACTTTTAAACAAATGAAGATTTTGCAATATCGTTCTCATATCTTTGTTGCTGGTGTCTTTTCACACATTTTCAAAAAAAATGACTCTGTAGCCTTATTAGAAGCCGAGATGATTTTTTTAAAATAAATTCGTAAAAAATTTTTTAACAAAAAATAATTGTTTATAACAAATTATTGTTTAATTAGGAAAAATCGACTTGACAGATATTATTATTTCATCACGCTACCCCAAATTAAAAAAAAAGTCAAAATCGGAGAAACGGTAAATTTTTGGTTGACGGATTTGAACTCGTCTCGATCATTTTATGAGAACGTGTTACAGATATGACTCATGCTTCTCACTCCTGTTCTGACGCTGATTTAAATTTAATTATTGTTATCGTTGCAAATTGAATTTTTTCCCCAAACTCAGATCTATTACAAAGATAGACTATTAAACTAGTTGTTCGTCAAGTTTCAGCTGTTAATGTTTATTAATAAACAAATTACGAATTTATTAAAACAAAAATCATCTCGACTTCTAGTAAGGCTACAGTCATTTTTTTTTTGAAAATGTGTGAAAAAACCCTAGCAACAAAGATATTAGAACGATTTTGCAAAATCTCCATTTGTTTAAAAGTTATTAGCAAAAACCTAACCTCAAAATGTGACACTTTTTCAAACGCCATTTTGAAGTTGAAAATAATGCAAATTTGATTTACCATTAATGAAAACATAAAGTTTAAGTCTCAACAAAAAAAATGATGTCCAGATCAACCCTCTACGACAACGGGAACTGGGTGAATTTGCATTTTACATTATTCATGTTTTTAATAAACAAATTGAATATCTCTTAAACTAATTAAAATTTTTTGATGAAATTTTAGAGGTAACTTTGGGGTGATAAAAGACATTTTGTCAAAGTTTCAAGCACTAAAGTGCTTTTGTTAAAGAATGAAAAATATTTGCAAATTGCGAAAATTTTCGCGATTTTTTGCAATTATTTAAACAAATTTTCAAGCGTTTTAAACGAAATACCTCTCAAATTAACCGTTTATCAAAGTTCTAACGGTATCTACAAATTGAAAAACCTATCGTCAAAGGTCTTCGAGTTATCTTTAAGAAAGTCGATTTTTTGAAATTTTTTAACAATGTTAGACAAACAATGTTCCGGCAGTCAAAAAGTGGACCAAATTCAGGGTCATGTTCGTAATCAATAAAACTATCGTTTAATCCACGTGGCATCCTGAAACGAATTACAATATGCATATTTTCTAATTCCACTGGCCTATTATTAAAAGAGCTCGATATCTGCACAAATAAATTGTCGAATCTTTGCAAACTCTTTCGAATATAAATTATTTTGGATATAATTAGTAGTGTATTAGTCATTATTCTTGTCGTAGTTGTTCATGATCCTCTTAGTTGTAGAAGTTTTTTATTACAAAAAAAGACATATAAATTAAGGTATCATATTTCTGAGAAACAAATAGGTACTTAAATAAATATTTGTATTTAGCATACCAAAATAATTATAATAATAGTTAAAAATAATAACCACTGTCATAAAGGTATCGCATCAAAATTTTTTGTGGAACGTACCACGAACCTTCTTTTAAAATATTATAGAAATATTGGATCAAAAATGTTTCATGAATATTCCAAACTAGATAAAAATATTTATGGAGGTTCTAGGAATATTTCAGGTAAATATTCTGTTTACAGGATATTGTCACTTAATGAGAATATTCTGAAAATATTCTGTGCTGTGTGGTATATGTTGTAATAATATATATAACCTAGTGGATAGAAACAGAATAGTATGTCATATCAGTTTCTATAATATTATTCAAATATTTGCTTTTTATATTATTCAAAAGAAACTAAAGAACAATTAAAAAAATGCGTTTTTTTTAATAGCAGAAATTAAGTAAAGCTTATCATAAATCGTCGCAAACTAAATTACTGCAGTTTTAGTGTTGCTTCAGCTTAAGCGCATTCACATAAAACAACCAGCCCAAAAATGACTGGTATTTTTTTTTATCAAATGGTAATTATAACTAAAATATATATTCACATGTACTAATTTCCTCCGTATATCTTAAATCTCAATGATTATAACCATAAAACGCCATTTTGTAAAACTTATTACCATTCAAAAATATCAAAAAAAATGTATTATAAAAGTTTGTTCGCGAGAGGTGATTTCTATTTAAAGAAGTATAATAGAAAATTTTTCAAAAAAATAAAACTACTAAAGCTAACCAGAACTTTAAGAAACTATACTCTAAAAACCGCTGCCCAAGGAATCACTACTTCCACATCCAGATTCTCTATCCAAGTCACTCACAACGAAAAACTTTGTATGTGAAAATAATTGTTTATGGAACTTTAATAACATAATATTTGAAATCCTCTACCCCAAAAACCCACAAAATGATACCCCACATCGGTAGTGGGGTGGGGGGTGGTGATAGGGGGGGTGATAGTGGTGGGTGGATGAAGTAAAAAAATATTTTGAGGTTTCTGGTTCCTGTACATACACTAAATCACAATTTTTTTTCATCCCCTTTAATAAGGGGGTGAGGGTGGTAATGGAGGTGGCTAATGCCAAAATTTTTTTTGAGACCTTAGCTTCTCTTGTGTATACTAAATACCAATTTTATGGACTCTTACCTGCTTGATTGACATATTTACCCCAAAGTTACCCTAATTTACTCCCCAACCCTTTGACGGAACAAGATGAAAATATAATCTAGTTCTAGATCTCGTTAAAGTACATATGTGTACCAAATTTGAAGTCAATATCTTAAACGGTTTCAGAGTAAACGTGCGCACAAAAAAAGTTACAGACAGACCGACAGACAGATCGATAGACAGAAATTTTTTTTTTTCGCTCAAACTTAAAATCTCGACGTTTCATGACATTTTAAGTCTATATTTGGACAATAAAAATTTTTACAAATTTTTTTGTCGTTACTATACTTCCACTGGACGTGGAAGTAATTAAGTGCAATTATAGAAACTTGCACTAGACTAAGTAACGTCCTTATGTGAACTAATTTGATTTTGTTAATTACTAGGTAAGTAAAAAAATATATATAATTTTCAAATATTAGAAAAATATACGATTGCTCTTTAGCTTAACTTCCGTATCCTTCCATTTCAGGTGACTCCTCACCGCAGAATTTCTACGAAGATAAGTTGTAGCCCAGAAATGTCGGAATGGACAGGAAAGAAATATTCCCCAAAATGAGACTTGGCTCCCCGACTATGATTTTTCTTTCAGAATGGAATCTGCAGCATTCGGAACTCATCAACAGAAAAACGTCAAATAATAGCCATAACAATAGCCCGCCATTAACACCCTTATAAATAAAATAAAGAAAAATTAATTACCTACCTAACTATTTACAAAAAATTTTAACATACCTTCCTTGGAGGGTGTTCCACTTTATTCCACGTGGATAAGGAGGGGTACTTGCTGAAATAATCCCTAAATAGGTGCGATTTCACGAAAATACTATCACAATCCAAAAATATAAACTAGCAAAGTTCGAAATCAAATTAAAACACTGCACAAAGAATAATCCCAGAGCGGATGTTCATAGAACAAAACGTCTTTATGCAGTCACAACCAGCAATTAATTAAGAATCGCCCCTCTAATCACCGGAAATTGATGGAGCTGAACTATCTACATATCAATAAAAAATCCCATTTAAAAAAAAAACGTATTTAGGCCAAGCAACGAATGATTATAGAGGGAAATTTTAGGGACAGAAAATTTGACTTCGTAACTTTGTTTGGACTAGTCTGGAGATGAACATATCAAAAGTCTTAACTCCTAGGTGGTGAGCGGGGGGAGGGGGCACTTTAAAGGTCTCATTTTTTGGTTTTTCGCTTATATCTCGGAAACTATGCATCGTAGCGGCTTGACCGTACTATACAAAATTGAAGCTGACATATATTTGTAGATGTGCTGTTCTGTTCTCGAGATATCCGCACTCGAAATTCGGAAATTGCGGAAAACAATTTTTTCGCCTCACGTTTTTTGCTATATTTGTTAAGATAACTCTTCAAATGTTGTTCCCACGAAAAAGTCGTGAGAAAAGAAGTTGTAGAGCATTAAATTTTTAAATTTTTTAACGTGAGGCGAAAAAATTGTTTTCCGCAATTTTCGAATTTCGAGGGCGGATATCTCGAGAACAATATATCGACAAATGTAAGTAGTGATCCTTATAGCAGCTTTAATTTTGTATAGAATGGTCAAGCCGCTACGACGCATAGTTTCCGAGATATAAACGAAAAACCAAAAGATGGGAACTTTAAAGTGATTTCATGCAATCCATTAAATAATCATTAACTTAACACTAATATGTACAATATATTTATAACTAAATAAAGAACCTGTTTAATTTTTTACTAGTTATCTTAGGAGCCAAATGGACCGTAACAATATGTGTAATTATGGTTACGAGTGCACTCAGAAATATCCGCTCTTGCAAGAGGTATAATAAATTACTAAAGTTGTGACGTTAAAAGACACGAATAAATTTAAACGGTCCAACGTGACCATTAAAAATTCAGATACGCGGCAGCTTGTATGTCAACAGCGGGTCGTGGACAAGGTCTCTTGTGTCAATCATAAAATTTTACAAGATAACCTGTGTATATTAAATAATTAGATTGAAAATTATTGTAAACGTCTGAGCGCCAGCCAAGGTTAATTGGCAGAGGTAGGGAAAGAGCAGACAAAACACAAATTGTAAAGAAAAAGTATAATAGAAATATATATGGTTTAATATAAACAAAAATATCACGATGCAAGTGGAGGTATATTATCACAGTTAATAGTAGTAGAAAATACAAATGCAACTACTTATGTATATGAGTAAGTAACAGCTGTTTTTGGCTTACAGTACCCCTGCGATGACAAAATAAAAAGTTACGTCAGGATTAAGTATGAAAATAAAGTGGAATAAATATATACTAGATAAATTAATAAATGATAAACGAACAATATACAGGGAAATGTACGAATATAGTAATGCTCACGCCTTTGTGTCACTGAAGACTTCACTTGCTTTCTTTGAACGTAATGGCACTGCGAGCTGGCAGGTTCAAAAAAGGGAAAAACACCCGTCTATTTTGAAATAACAGCCAACGTTCCGCTTACCACATGCAGACTTTTTACGACTGATTGCGATACCAAAAAAATAAGCTCTGCACCCAAGGTAAGAAGATTTTATTAGGCCACCTGGCACCAATTAATCTGCTACGCATATATTTAGATAAATATTTAAATGGCCCATAAACAGCTTTATGCTCAATTGACACAACATAAAAGCATAAGGAGACAGAAGGGTGGTATTTCATGGGCATACAAAAACCTAAAAAGTATTACTCCTAATTGCAACTACCAAGGTAATATTTATTTAAAATTTAAAATATTATTTAAAAAAGAAATTACTGACCTTAGTTCTTATTAGGTTGGATTTATTTTATTAATGGAATTTAAATTAACATCAGCAACCAGCCAAATCAAAAATGTCTCCTCCTTTTTTATATTTTTGAAAGCAAAAAAAGGGTGATTTTGCGCCAATTTGCAAATCAGGCTGTCCATTCATATCAATATTAAAATCCTCTGCCTAAATTTTAACATTTGTCAATCAAATTCAAAACAAATCTGAAAAACATTTACGAATTTAATTTATTAAATATTTATTATATTATATCTAGGTAATCTATTAGTCCTTTATTTAATTAATTACTCGATAATGTGATTACAACATAACCTTGTATTTGTTATAGGCAGTAATGTAAACAATTGGGCCCCGCAAATTTCATAAGATGCCAATGGAAATTACATTTATTTAATGCAAGGCATGGAGTTGCAAGAGGTAACCAAACATAGTGGGCCTAACAAATGATGAGGCAAGTGTATTCAGAAGACTACTGCTACTATGCCGAGACCTGTTCGCTGCACGTCAGTTAAACCAAGCAATGATAACATTGTTCACCTTCTGTATCCTTATTAAAATATATTTGCTTTCTTACTATATTTTTGATTGTTAATTCTGAACTGTTACAGTTGTTTCTAGTTGAAAAAATATTAGAGCTTCGCTATAATATTTTTTGTTGATAATTGAATGCATCAATGGTTGCAATCCTACTTATTAAATTATTCTCTTATTAATGCTAGAGTTTAAGACCTAACCTAACTATTATTTAACTCAACCTACTATTTAAATGAGTCTAGATTGGTAGTATATAAGTGTCACTATCGTTACCAATTTATGATCATTAATATTACTCTGATAATCATCATCATTGTTTTTACTATGGTTTTGCTATGGCTTTGCTATAGTTTTGCTATCCAGATAGCTATGTCAAAATCGGAAATATTTGTGTAAAATTATTAATTTTTCAAGGAACATATGGAAACTATAATATTATAGATTGAAATAAATATGTGCCTTTTTTATGGGATTTACATATAAACAAAATGAGTGAAAACTACACAAAGTTTAGAGGAAAGAGAGAACATGATACTGCATTCACACGACTTCCACTGGCCAACGCATTCACACACTGCAAACAATCGTCTTCTGTCATGACTCATGTGGTTCAGATCCATGGTAAGGTTTTAAATCTTTGACATGGTAGCTTCCCACATCTTTACCATCTGGACCCTCCAATCTGTAAACTAGTGAAGAAATAACTTTCTTGACTGTACATCATACAAATTTCGGAGCTAGTTTTGCTGCAAAATTCTCCGCAGCACAAGATAAAACATTGTTCCTTTTCCAAACTCTGTCGCCTACATGGTAAGTATCTCCTGGTCGTTTACGTAAATTGGTACTAACATTTTTGGTGTAAGCTTCTGCCAATCGACGCCTTACATCAACATATAAATCCTGGAGTTTCTTCATGTCCTCGCTATACTTTTTTCTGTCAGTATTATCCACGTCCATATGTTTAGAATACACCTTGCCATAATACGTTCCTTGTGATGGAACACGTCGACCAAAATTTAACATGGTCGGAGAAAGACCTGTCGCTTCATGGGCAGCGGTACACAGGTACCTCTTGATCCCAACAACGATTATCAGCGTCTTTTAGATAAGAGCGGATAGCTGTTTCTAATGCTCGATTAACGCGTTCTACTGCGTTCACTTGGGGCAAGTAGCAAGCATTATAAAAAATCTTAACTCCATATCGCTTAGCTAAATCTCTAAAAATGTTTCCTGCAAACTGTGATCCATTATCACATGCTAATACTTGAGGTGCACCATACACAAGGAAAACTTGTTCTTCTACGAATTTTTCTATTAACGATGAAGTGGCCTTTCTCAAAGGATGAAGTAAACAAAACTCAGTGAAATAATCTGACACTAACAGCAAATATGAAAATCTATTTTTGGAACGTGGCAGTGGTCCAAGAAGATCCACTGACACATATTGCCACGGAAAACTTACCTTTTTAGGTTTCCCCATGAGACCAGGACGAGCAAAATGCTAACCTTTCGGGCACACATTGCAGTGTCGAACATATTTATTTGTGTCTTCTAGCAATCTAGGCCAATAATATAGCTCCCTGATACGTTGAACGGTTTTGAATACACCCAAATGTGCTGCCTGAGAATTATCATGACAGATTTCAAATATTTGAAGCCGTTGACCCTTCGGAACAACTAACTTCCAGTCTGGTAAATTAGTATAGTTACCAAAATTTGAGGGGACATGCTGATACAAAGATCCGGCATCTACCTTCCAATCAGGATATTTTTCTGGACGTTTCAAGATATTTTTGACCATTTTGGCATACCATTTGTCATTTTCAGCATCAGCATTATTGACCATGACCACAAACTTCTATCGGAGACCTAGATAGAGCATCGCGTACTACATTTAATGTGCCCGTCTTATGTTCAATAATCATATCAAATTGTTGCAATTTAATGGCCCATCTGGCAAATCTGCCAGAAGGATCTTTCAAACGATTCAACCAGAGATCACTATAATTTCCCTTATAACTCTAAGCGTAGTGCCTTCCATGAATGGACGAAATTTCAGCGTCCTGTGCAAACTAGCAATTAATTCTTTCCCAGTTTTTGTACACTTCTTTTCAGCGGCTGTGAGTGTACGACTTGTGAAAGCAATGACGACTTCTTGGCCATTTTCCGCCAATTGTGTCAAAACACAACCTACCCTGAGCTCTGATGCACCGCACTGGATTGTACACTTTACTGAAACCTGGGTTAGGTAATGTTTCCTTAATTTTCCGAAACGATCCTTCAGCAGCTTCATTCCATTATAGCTTCTGCGCGTTACGTTTCCCTTTCATTGGGCTTGTCATCGGCGCTGTCAAGTTGGAATAAACCGGAATGAATCTCCTGTGCCATTCAACTAAACCAATGAATATTTTTAATTCCGTTACTGTGACAGGACGAGGGTAATTTAACATTGCTGAAACCTTGTCCGGATCAGTACGCAATCCCTCTTCGTCTAAAAGAAATCCCAGGTATTTTAATAATGGCAAACAAAATTCACACTTTTCGAGATTAATCGTTAAATTTGCCCTTTTCAGTCTTTACAAAACTTCGTTTAGAACATCAATGTGTTTTTTGAAAGTTGGGATAGCAATGATGATGTCATCTAAATAAACGAAGACAAACGGTTCCAAAGAATATCCCAAAATTTTATCCATAAATCGTCGCTGAGTCTGAGCGACATTGTTTAAACCAAAAGGCATTACCACAAATTCGAACAAACCTCTAGATGGCACAACAAACGCAGTCTTTTCACAAGAACTCTCCTCTAGCGGTATCTGCCAAAAAGCTGATTTTAAATCGATACTAGAAAGATAGTGAGCACCTGTGAGTTTACTCAGTATGTGATCTACATGAGGTAACGGATACGCATCTCGTTTGGTCAGGCTATTGAGTTTTCTACCATCGAAGCAGAATCTCATGTCATCACTTTTCTTTTTAACCAAAAGAACTGGAGATGCCCAAGGGCTATTTGAAGGACGGACTACTCCCAAATCTAACATTTTATCCAACTCCTTATTAAGATGCTCAAGCATGTAAGGAGACATATTATGATGCCTTTGTTTCACTGGTGCCTCATTGCCCGTATCTATTTTATATACTATTGCATTTGTTCGACCCAACTTTGTACCAGACAACCAAGACGAAGCTTTAAATTTTTCTATAACCGCCTTCATTTCACTCCTCTGCTTTGCTGTTAGTTCAGACTTTGACCGAACTACTTTTGCAAGGTTAATCTCACAAATTGACACTTCTTCATATAAACAATCCAATTTTGACTTACTGTCACAAACAAAATATGATGCTCTGTTGTAGTCTAAGAGTATTCCAAAAGTTTTACAAAAGTCACCACCTAATATGAGATTGTGTGACAATGAAAAGACAACCAAAACTCTAACAACATGCAAAACATCTCGTATCTGCATTGGCAAATTTACATATCCAAATATTTTCTGCGCGGTATCATCCGCCGTACTAATATTTACTTCAGGTGCCTCTAACACTTTTAAATCAAATTTTTCTAAAAATCTTGAACCTTTTGCACCAAACACAGAATTACTAGCGCCTGTATCCAGCAAAGCTACTATACTACTACCAAAAACTTTAACTTTAATATAGGGCCTATTATCTTCGTGTTTCTGTACTAAAACTAACTTAGACTCGGGGTTCATATTACCAATATTGCTGTCTTCATCAGCGAGTGCTATACTATCCATATCATTAAATGTCTCAATTGTGCTAGTGTCATGCCAAATACCGGTAACCTGAGAAGCTAAGTCCTTGGAATAAAAACTACTCACAAAATATTTCCAAGCATTCCACTCAACCAAAGTGGTTTTACCGTGAGAAAATTTATCTCCAAAGCTACAACTTATTTTATTCGCTTTTGAGGTTATGGTATTTACGGTTGGATGCATAGCATTCCGCAACTAACGACATCGGTAAACCTTAGCATCAGTGTGGTCTAAGAGACATCGGCCTACTGTGTGCCTCTTGATCTGGCGTTTTTTGAACACCGGTCACAGTTAGGACGAATTACGCCCTCTTTACCACAACCAAAACAATGAGGGGTTTTCTTTATTCGAGGACATTCATGTTTGACATGGCCTCTATATTTGTAAGTGAAGCATCTTACTTCATCGACTCTACTGATTCTGTCACGGTTAGGACCATTGTTGTTGTTTCCCCTGCATAACGTTGAGTGTCCACTAGTAGGTGGTCTCGATGTGAACTCCAAATCAGGTTCTATAGCTACAACATGCTTCCTCGGATGACCATTATTTCTGTTTCCTTAAATTATTGGCTTCTTCTAAATTTCGACACACTTCTCCAACTTGATCAAGCGAAGATATATTTTGCAGAGCGAAATGCATATATATGGTAGTCGGGCAGTAAATTTTGTCTGATGATTTCTAATTTTTCGGCTTGTGGCACACCTTTGACTAAACGAGAGAAAAGATTTTCAATCGCCGTTATATAGATTACAACAGGTTCATCCTCACCCTGCTTTCGAGCATTAATCTGTTCCATAAGTTCTTTGTCGTGTCTTGTAGACAGAAAATTCTTCCGTAAGAGTGATACCAAACGGTCCCAACAATCAACCTTACTTCTTGCATGCCTATACCGTACTAAAGCTTGACCTGTAAAAAACTCTACCGATGATCTGATGAGTTCCTCCTCTGAAACATTACGAGCAAAGCTTAACTCTTCGACTTGTTCCAGAAACGAATTAACAGAGAATTGTGTAGTTGTACCATCAAATTTCAGTGACCATTTGTGAAGTGGATAGGATTTACTATTAGAATTGTCCCACGTAGACTGTAATTTAGACTATTGTGCTTGATTATATTTCTCTAATATTTCTTCCACATCACTTTCGAGTGATACAACCAAAATTAAGCTATCTCCTCGAAAGCCACTGACTTCTTCACCAATATTGTCAGGAATACGCTTGAGTCTGTCATCCGAATGTACTAGATGAGTACGAATCCTTTTATAAACTTCGAAATTATCGACCATCGAAATTATCGACCAACTCAGTTACTGAATTCATGCTATCGGTAATTTCTGCACGCTCGTTATCAAAGTTAAAGTTCTGAACTTCATATTACACCGCAAGTCGAGCTAAATCTTTTCTCAGTTCCTGTCTCAAAAATTTTCGCTTTTGAGCTGTAGACGTAGCTACCCCTCGTATTTTCAACTAGTAGTTAACTCCATGTACTCTCAAGTAATGTGGTTCCATATCGTAACTGATATCCATGATGATGCAAAAATAAGTAACCGAAAACGCAATACCAAATAAATTAGACTAAAAAGTAGGAACACCCAGTATGATATTATCCTATAGAAATACTGTATAAAATAACAATAACAGGCAACGAACAAACCAAACAATAGATAATAAAATATTTCGAACTATATAGATTGTACCTAGTTCACTAAAATAAGCATACCCTGTATAACCCGCATTGCCAAGACACTTTAACGAACATATTACATAGATCTAAATAGAAGTGTATAAGCAAAATCATGAAAAGATGCACTTTTACAACAAAACCCTGCAATTTTATATTATTTGCCAACTGTGATAAAGTTATTTTGATTTCGCCGTATTTTTTCTTTAAATCACCAAATAAATAACAATATTGCCCAGTAATGCCTCTATAATAATAACTATCACAATATGTCTTATTATATGCAGATATTTCTGTGCGCACCCTGCATATCTAACAATAACTTGCCAAAGTAGGTACACTGACTTCAATGTTTAGGTTGCACAATAAACAATGTTATGTGATAGTGCTTAAATTAATTTCAAAAACTGTCAGACACGCAACAGTGCCTTCTTCATACACTTGAACTATTAAACAAATTTTGTGTTTTGTCTCTCAAGGGATAGGGAAAGCTAATTAGGGAAAAAGTTTACAGCTCCGGCAAAAGTGAAAATAATACTACAACTAGTTATTTTACTCATTCAACAATTCATCAACTGGAATAAGGCCCCACGATTGGGTTGCGCCACTTTTGTGACGTTAACAGACACGAGCAAATTTAAACGATCCAACGTGACCATTAAAAATTCGGCTACGCGGCAGCACGTATGTCGACAGCAGGTCGTGGGTAAGGTCTCTTGTGTCAATCATAAAATTGTACAAAAAAAACCTGTATATATTAAATAAATAGATTGAAAATTATTTTAAACATCTGGGCGCCAGCCAAGGTTAATTGGCAGAGGTAGGGAAAGAGCAGACAAAACACAAATTGTAGAGAAACAGTATAATAGAAATATATATGGTTTAATATAAACAAAAATATCACGATGCAAGTGGAGGTATAAGAGTTATCACAGATAATAGTAGTAGAAAATACAAATGCAACTACTTATGTATATGGGTAAGTAATTATTTAAAAATTATATGCATAATATATCATCTATCCATAAGTATCAATAGCTCTATGAACTATTTAATTTCAGGACCGCAAACAGCTATTTTTGGCTTACAGTACCCCTGCGATGACAAAATAAAAAGTTTCATCAAGATTAAGTATGAAAAATAAAGTGGCATAAATATATACCAGATAAATTAATAAATGCTAAACGAACAATATACATGCAAATGTACGAATATAGTAATACTCACTCCTTTGTGTCACTGAAGACTACACTTGCTTCCTTTGAACGTAATGGCACTGCGATCTGGCAGGTTCAAAAACGGGAAAAACATTCAACCGTCTATGGTGAAATAACAGCTAGCGTTGCGCTTACCACACGCAGACCCTCTACGACTGATTGCGATACCAAAAAAAATAAGTTCTGCGCCGAAGGCAAGAAGTTTTTATTAGGCCACCTGGCATCAATTAATCTGCTACGCATATATATATTGTTATGTTATGCACATACATACAGTTCCAATTTGTTATTTATTGTTATTCGGTACTTTTATGTGGTACCATTTTTTTTAAGGGTCTCTAATCATGTGTTTGTGGGAGGGGAAGACCTGAAATGTTGATGCTTGTTAATAACATTTTAAAACTGTTGTTAAATTATAAAATATGGATAAATTAAATATCAAGGTTCAGTGTAGATTCTGAATGGATTTTATCAAGTTGTATTTAGTATTAAGACCATAATGTACAAAACAAGAATATGCATTTAAAATACCAGACTGGTTTCAAATTGTTTAGTAAGGTGAAAGAAAGATTATTCTAAATTCAAAATGATTACTTATTAATTAAAAGATTCAAAATTTATAATATTTCGAAAACTAACATTAAATGAAAAAATCGAGTAGTGAAAAAATAAGAGGAGAAAAAGGTTGTCAGATTTAAAATTTCTGATAGAACGTTAGAACAAAATTAAAGAATAATATCTAAATATATAAAAGAGAGAAGTTGATCCAAAAGAAAATATAAATATTCTACGTTATAGAGGGAAATTTTGTAATTAAAAGGTAGATATTTTGATCGATTTAAGTATTTTGTCAGTAGATTCTTTCGATTTCATTTCGCTACTGTATTATAGAAAAGGTATTTACCCATTACTTATTAATAGTACCAAGTGCTTCGAAAGTGCATTATAAATGATGTGTTTCCCATAAGTTTTCACAAAGATTATTCAGAACGAGATATTAACTGCAAGAATTGTCAGCTGTCACTTAACCGGCAAAATTGAATGAAAACTGAACGTAGGACCTGAGCGACCATAGACGTAGCATCGATTTAGTGCGCGACGATCAAGACAGGGACGTAGGTAAAAACTTTTCAAATCTTAATATATCATAAAGGTACCAAAACAAATAAACTATATTTCTATTCATACAGGTTGCAATCACATACTATTTAAATAATAAAAGGCCACATCTGATAGTCCGTAATTTTAGTTTAATTTTCTTTGTAAACTATAAAATTTTAAAATATTGATTAACCATTCAGAACATTAAACAATCAAATATTTAAATTCTATTGCCATTTTTATGTTTGCTAGTTAAAATTTATCTTTAAAGGAACCGACTACTGAGATAGGGTCGTTTGTACTCTTGTGAACTTTCTCAAGCTCTGGGTTTTAAACAGTGTCGAGTGCTCTCGCCTGTTAGATTTGATGGTGTAATCCATCTGGCGTCCAACAAAATTAATAAGGGTGTTTTGTATTCGTGCTTCTGTCTGTGCTATATTGACTTTTTTAGTTATTATTATTTTCAGCAATATAACAGAGTGTGCGAAACAGAACAATATATATATATACATATATATATATATATATATATATATATATATATATATATATATATATATATATATATATATATATATATATATCCTCGGAGTTCCTTGGAGTTCCTTGGAGTTCCTCTGATTTCCTCTGAGTTCCCTAACAGTTACTGTTAACAAATATGTAATGATAAAAACGGTAAAAAATTAGGCCAATTCATTGCATCATTTTTAAAAAATAATTAGCCTAATCTAAACGTTGCCTATACTTTTCGTAACTACTTTCGTTACAATAACCTTTTCTTATCAATCACTTCCTACTGAGAAGTGTCTAACGCGCCCACAGAAGTTTCACTTCAAAAAACGTGCGGTATACCAAAAGTAGCGCATTTATACATTAATAATTTGAACATTTTGTATTTAAAAATACAAAAAAAATACAGGGCATTATATGCCCTTTCTGTCACTCAGTATGCCACACACAAATACATAGTTTATTTTACAGTAGGTACCGTAATACCAGAGCCCGGCTAGACTAGGAAACGAAATGCAAAAATATTAAACTAATTAATATTTGGATACAAGTGTACATATAATAATGAATTTGGTACCGAGATCCAAGATTTGATGTGGCGGACCTGTTTATAATATAACTTTATGAATCGAAAATTGACAAAACTTTGTTGAATTCAATATTTCAGTACAATTCTATCAAGTATTCTCTAAAAGATTAGCAATAGCTCTGTCAATCAACGTTCAATAAGGGGGACATGCCGAGTTCACAATTTTTGATTTGAGGGCTGTGTTTGGACTATTTAGGAGGTAAACATACCAAGTCCCCGAACGTAGGAAGTTAGGGGGATTGCAGGGGGGCACGAAGAAGGTCCCGGTTTTTGATTTTTCGCTCATATCTCTAATCAAAAA
The DNA here is from genome assembly GCA_936432065.2 of Rutpela maculata. Taxonomy (NCBI): domain Eukaryota; kingdom Metazoa; phylum Arthropoda; class Insecta; order Coleoptera; family Cerambycidae; genus Rutpela; species Rutpela maculata. The sequence goes on along the minus strand of OW386286.2, from coordinate 155,530,156 downwards.
GTGACTATATGAAAAATTAAAGCTGACTAAATTTTCCACAATAATGTTTCTATTAATCTGTTATGGTTCAATAATGAATTGTATATCTTTTGGCTGTCTAACTTTATTATAAATTTATTATAAATTGCAAATAAATTTTAATAATCATCGTAGAAAAAAATTCTTGCTCAGATATCCGTTTAATAGCAGACTGAACTTAAATATCGAATGAAAAATGTCATTGGGTCTGTAAGTGTGTGTGTGCGTGTATACCGTTTCTTGTAAATACGCTAACTTCTGTTAGACTTTAAATAAAAATATTTAATTAAACTTTGGAACACATGTAAAACAGCATAATACAATAATCCCTATTGAAATTGGACCTTATCTGTAATACATGGTGATAACCAGAGGCCTACAAACTCTCATACGTAAAATAGGTTTTATTTTAATTTCAGAGCAAAATATTACTAAGCATATAAAAATAAGATGTATAAAATTTATACACCGCAATATACCTGGTGTATGATATACAAACCAACTTTATTAAATTATATGATATATATCAATGTTATCCTAAAATATGGAACATGGTATTTTGAAGTGAGAATTTGTAGGCCTCTAGTTATCACCATGTATTACAGATATGGCCCAATTTCAGTAGGGATTATTGTAAAATGCTGTTTTATATATGTTCCGAATTATAATTAAATATTTTAAGTCTAACAGAATTTATCGTATTTACAAGAAACGGTATACACGCACACATACATATACATGCACACACATACTTACAGACGCAAAAACATTTTTTATTCAACATTTGAGTTCAGTCTGCTGTAAAACGGATATCTGTACAAGAAATTTTTTTCTACGATTATTATTAAAATTTATTTTCAATTTATAATAAATTTATAATAAAGTTAGAATACAGTCAAAAGATATACAATTCATTACTGAACCATAACAGATACGGAAAAAATTAATAGGAACATTATTGTAGAAAATTTAGTCAGATTTAATTTTCCATATAGCCATTTTTTGATTAGGGATAACCGTTTTCGAGATATGAGTGAAAAACCAAGAACCAGGACCTTCCTCGTGCCCGTCTGCAGCCCCTTCACCTCCTACGTTTGGGGACTTTTGGTATGTTTACCTCCTAAATAGTGCAAACACAGCTCTCAAGTCAAAAATTGTGATCTCGGCATTTTCCTTTATTGACAGGACTAAAATATTTTTTCAATTGGTTCAGTCAAACTGTCAATAATAGACGTCAGTTACTATTGGTATATAATATGGACAAATACACAGTGTATTTTACAATAACTAAAATTTATATTCTAATGAAACGTTTTCTTAAATGATTCATCACCACTGAATAATAAATAATAATTATTTTTTTTTAATCAACCTTCATCTAGTTGTCTTTTTTTTTAATATTTTTTTAGATTAAATTAAAACTAAACACAGTATATAATATGAGTCAACATCAATAAAAAATATTTAGCTCACTCTTAGAGAATTGTTTATCATCTTATTTCCTCTATTTCTGCAATTACACCACAGATATAGCACATATTGTGATATGTTTTAAAAAGACAAGCAAAACAATTGTTTATTTTACAGAGCGCGCTGGCAATCCTAAATATATTAACAACACAGTGAGTATCTAAAGAAAAAGTGTCTTCTCAATATATACGGTGCCAAAACGCATATACATGTCGGAAATATATAGGGAGCCACTTGCTCAAATTAAACGCGAAAAATATTGGGTGCGAGGACGTCAATTTAGTTTTCGGTGCCACTTAGTGATTTTACGCGTGTATATATATATATATATATATATATATATATATATATATATATATATATATATACATATATATTGTTATGTATTTCCTCAAGTACACATGTATGTTTTATCTATATGATGTGATTATAGACCTTTACATAAACAGAAAATTTATAACGCGCCACCGTTTATGTACTTTTGCATACCTGAGAAAATAAAACAAATGGAACATGAGTACACTCTGTGTATTATAACTCTTCCTCAGTACAGGTTCTGGCTAGTCAGCGGTTGTTTTGATTTGATTAAAATCGAAAGAATAAATCATAACAAATTTATTGTTCAGGTTGTAAATCATTCAACAGTTATAACAGAAAACATACTTAAGCTACTTATTCTAGTTGGCCTTTTTTTTAATAAATTTTATTTTGTTCTTGAATTCAATGTAATCTTAAATGATTTTATTTTGTAATTTGTTTTCAAAATTAAATAAACATTTTCCACAATAAAAGCTTTTATTATTTATTTTAAAAGTACCTGTTATTCGCCTCGTTACGCCCCTGTCCGGTATGCGACAACGTCCACGACCAAACACTGGATGTCGTTTCTACACGATGACACGCACTAGTTTTCGATGTTCTGTCTTCACTTGAACTGTTGTCTTATATTGGTATTATCCTGGATATTCCTTTATAATACCTCGGAATCAGTTTTGAAAGTGTCCTGAATTACAATATTCCTCTATTTTGTCAATGCACAAATTGACATTGACGGTAAGTCATTAAATTATATTTGACGTTTTTCGTTAGGTAGGTATGTCAAATTTTACATCTGATAAATCATTTCTATTGAAATCACACCTTTTGAGATTTATATTATCCTAGCTTGAGTGGTGAATATCTATTTGCTTGAATGGCTTTATAATCATTTTACTTGCCTTGCTTTTGTCCAAATTTATAACTAATTTTATTTATTTTCCATGTCTTATGATGTTTATTAACATCTTATTTAATATGGTTTTAGTACGAGTTCAATATTCTTCCTTAAATACAAATTTTAATTTTAAAACTTTTCCTTTTGACTGGTTTTCTTAACAATCTCTCGTCACTAATCAATAAAAAAAATTGCCTTTTTCCTAGTAATGGTCCAAAAAAACTTCAATTTCTGACATTTTTTTGATTGCTTGACCAAATTTTACTAAATAAATTTAATTTAATTTGTAAACCTTTTCTTTATTCTATCTTTTATGGTATTTTTAATGTTCTAGATACTTTCTTTATTTAATTTATAGCATTTCTATATGACTTTTGTTAATATTATGACTATAATAAGCTTATTTCAAAAGATGTGATTTTTCTTCATAAATGTGCTTAAAACTATATATAAAACACCTAAAATTAATATGATTTACATTCCTGATCAATGTTTCCTAACTATTTAAGTAATTACAACATACAACTTATGTCTAGGATAGATTTTACAGTATTTATTTGTAATTTTCTTTTTGGGGTTGACATCTAACTTCTTAGACCTGTACCGCGTAGGTCGATGTAAACCTCCTATTGAAAATTGTTAAAAACCTTCACTGGAGTCTTTTCTATTGGTTCGATGCACAATATTCAAAATATAATTTTTTTTATTATTACAATTTCAAAATACCCAATGGCGTACCATGGATTTGTTAATTATTAATGTCTCATCTGGAGAAAACCAAATTAGAACTCAAATTTAAGGGCTGTTCTTACTGAACGTATCCTAAGGTAATAATCTAAGATTTTCCAAATGAGCATCTTTATACTATTACTTATTTTTAAGAAAATTTCGTATTTTAATATACTTTGGTAATCTTTTACTCAAAAGTTCATTTACCTTATATAATATGATTTGAGTTGTCTTGTTTAAAACTTATTTATTGTTCATAATTTCAATTCTTTCTTGAATTAAATTACCTATTTTGATTTTAGTTAATTTCTGAAATTTTCTTTGCTGTGAAACACTTCGAAATAAAATATACAAATTTGTTCGAAACGCTTCATCGTTGGATTTTATTCATTAATTTGTTCGATTATACTTTTATAAAAGAAAGTCTGTCTTTCCAATATAAAGTAAGTTATAATATCTTTTCTTAAATCTAGTTTTACAAAATTCTATCTATTAAGTAATGTTGCTTGTTACTTCATTATTCTTTTCTTATGTGACGAGGAATTGCACTTTTCAAATCGCTTACACAAATTATAACTCATATTCTAATTTTCCTTCATGTATTTCAATATCACAATGTAAAATAAACATAAAAGTATCAAAACTACCAAGATTCTTAAGAAAACCATAAAACATATCGGAAAAATCAAAATAAAATCAAAATCACACGAATATTGTAAACTATTTAAACATGAAAGCAAGTCACAAAGCTGGTTTAAACGATGAGCAGCAATTCGTGCATGACTTACAAGTCATATATTAAAAGTTGCAAAATCACATAGCGTAAACGATGACTAACGGTACAGCATTTCTAGTACTTGTGAATTTTACCTAGTAAGTTCATGAAAATTCCATCGAATGTTTGTGAGATGCCTGGTTGTATATAAATAGTATTTTTCAGTCATTTACTCAATTGGGGCCTTTGAGTTTTCTTTATAAATCTCTAAAAAAGGGAAATAAACCATGTCAATTAAGTTAAGCTATTCATAAGTAGTGAAAAACTAAATAAAATGAGTCTAAAACAGTGTAGTATGTAAGAGTGAACATCTGAGATAAGTCACAGATGCATAAAACAAAGGGAAAAGGGGACATAAGTGCGTGGGGTCCACCAAAAGAGTCATGCGACAGTGTACGAAGCACCTCTGTTAATGGGGCTCGTAGAGAGCTCTGGCATATCTCAAAATAAAGCTAATTTTATGGAGAACAATATTTCAACAGAAAACATTCACAAATCAAAGCATTTAAAGAAAAAGTATATTTACCTGCCAGTTTGAAGCAAGAAAAAGTCAACCTAGAAGCCCGTTTTGGCTAAAGTATAAATAGCTTTGACAGGTTCCATAGCAAAGGAGTCGACATTTAGATAGCGGCGAGTCCACATCAGTTGGCGGAGAAAACGTCATTGGTCGAAAACTCCAACATTTTGAGGTTAACCTAAAAAAGTCAAGAAGACGTCTATTAGAAGACAACGCGAAATCGAATAAAAATCAAGCAAAAGGGTATTAAGAAGCCATAAGAGCTCTTAATAAGCAAATATTATAAGGCAGAGCAACAAAAATCACGAGACTTAAGTAATTTCCAGTAGAGGTTACTTACCAACTAAGATTGGCAGATCTCCAGGTGCTGGACCCACTACGTAAGTGCATACAAACCACAAGAATCAATAAATAAACGTCACTGAACATTATTATTCGTATTTGCATAAACATTTCGTAATTTTAAGTATAATTTGTCGTTTTGTTGTCATTTTCTGCGGTACTGTAGGTTATTTTAGTAGTGTGCATAGTACTTGCATCAAACGTCAACGGTTGAAAAGATCGGTTTACACTGCTAAGGTAAAATAGAGTACAGCCACAGTATTCATTATTCATTAAGTTAATTAGCTAGGGATCAATAACCAAATAAAAATCTGTAAAGAAAACGGTTTCTGAAAAGGTTAATTGTGTCTAATGTTAATAAAACACTCATAAATCAGAAAGTCAGTTTATTATTTGTGTGTATGCAACCAGGTATACGTAAAGTATATTTGGAAAAATATCAGCAAAGTGAGTTATAAAATCCAAAGCCCATATGAACCTACCCGAGCCCTGAGATAAAAGAGAAAGCCCTGAGCTAACAGAGTAAGTAAATGTTGTGAGATTTTTCAAATAGAGGAAATATCAAACAAATATATATATATATATATATATATATATATATATATATATATGATAAGGATTTGAAGGAAACAACTACTCAGCGGGCAAATACCCCGACCTGCAATGAATTACACCTTCAAATCGTGATCAGTAACCAACTATCATTTGTCTGTTCCTAACCAGACATAGACCGGTTTCGAACTTATTATGTTCTCCTCAGTATGCCATAGCTCATGGAACAGACAAATGATAGTGGTCAACTTGCTAGTCTTATACAAACTGAATCAAATGAAGTGACGGTGAGAGGTAAACTCTCATATGATCAGATGCTACTATACGTCGGACAAATGTCACTGGCGTATAGCGACTTGCTTTTTGCAAGTACCAAGAGCGACGACCTCTAGCCTTAGTGGGCTATACTCACTGTTTATGAAAAGGATTTGAAGGAAACAAGTACTCAGCGGGCAAATACCCCGACCTGCATTGAATTACACCTTCAAATCGTGATCAGTAACCAACTATCATTTGTCTGTTCCTAACCAGACATAGACCGGTTTCGAACTTATTATGTTCTCCTCAGTATGCCATAGGTCATGGAACAGACAAATGATAGTGGTCAACTTGCTAATCTTATACAAATTGAATCAAATGAAGTGACGGTGAGAGGTAAACTCTCATATGATCAGATGCTACTATACGTCGGACAAATGTCACTGGCGTATAGCGACTTGCTTTTTTGCAAGTACCAAGAGCGACGACCTCTAGCCTTAGTGGGCTATACTCACTGTTTATGAAAAGGATTTGAAGGAAACAACTACTCAGCGGGAAAATACCCCGACCTGCAATGAATTACACCTTCAAATCGTGATCAGTAACCAACTATCATTTGTCTGTTCCTAACCAGACATAGACCGATTTCGAACTTATTATGTTCCCTCAGTATGCCATAGGTCATGGAACAGACAAATGATAGTGGTCAACTTGCTAGTCTTATACAAACTGAATCAAATGAAGTGACGGTGAGAGGTAAACTCTCATATGGTCAGATGCTATGTACGTTGGACAAATGTCACTGGCGTATAGCGACTTGCTTTTTTGCAAGTACCAAGAGCGGCGGGCGACCTCTAGCCTTAGTGGGTTATACTCACTGTTTATGAAAAGGATTTGAAGGAAACAACTACTCAGCGGGCAAATACCCCGACCTGCATTGAATTACACTAAACCGGTCTATGTCTGGTTAGGAACAGACAAATGATAGTTGGTTACTGATCATGATTTGAAGGTGTAATTCAATGCAGGTCGGGGTATTTGCCCGCTGAGTAGTTCTTTCCTTCAAATCCTTTTCATAAACAGTGAGTATAGCCCACTAAGGCTAGAGGTCGCCGCTCTTGGTACTTGCAAAAAAGCAAGTCGCTATACGCCAGTGACATTTGTCCGACATACAGTAGCATCTGACCATATGAGAGTTTACCTCTCACCGTCACTTTATATATATATATATATATATATATATATATATATATATATATAAATATTTAAATGGCCCATAAACAGCTTTATGTCCAGTTGACACAACATAAAAGCATAGGGCGGCAGAACGGTGTTATTTCATGGGCATACAAAAAAAACCTGAAAAGTGTTACTCCTAATTACAACTACCAAGGTATGTATATTTATTTAAAATTTGAAATATTATTTAAAAAAGAAATTACTGACCTTAGTTCTTATTACGTTGGATTTATTTTACTAATGGAATTTAAATTAACATCTGGAGAACACCTCCCCATTCAGCCACCAGCAAATCAAAAATGTCTCCTCCTTTTTTGTCTTTTTGAAAGCAAAAAAGGGTAATTTTGCGCCAATTTGCCAGTCAGTTTCTCCATTCATATCGATATTAAAATCCCTAGCTTAAATTTTGACATTTGTCAATCAAAATCAAAACAAATCTGACTAACATATACGAATTCAATTTATTAAATATTTATTATACTTTATAATATCCAGGTAATCTATTAGTCCTTTATTTAGTTAATTACTCGATAATGTGATTACAACATAATCTTGTATTTGTTATAGGCAGTAATGTAAACAATTGGGCCCCGCAGATTTCATAAGATGCCAATGGAAATTACATTTAATTTAATGCAAGGCATGGAGTTGCAATAGGTAACCAAACATAGTGGGCCTGACAAATGATGAGGCAAGTGTATTCAGAAGACTACTGTTACTGTGCCGAGACCTGTTCCTGCACGTCAGTTAAACCAAGCAACGATAATATTGTTCACCTGCTGTATCCTTATTAAAATATATTTGCTTTCTTACTATATTTTTAATTCTGAACTGTTACAAAGTCTCAAATATCTATATTAGAGGGACACCAAATAATATATATACTAGGTCGTTTCATGTACCATATGATAATTTGTTAATACCAGATCAACTTATATGAAATCAAGTTATAGTTAATATTCATCGCTTAAAACTACGTTAATACTGTTATACGTCGAACAACGAAACAACGAAATGGCGTATAAACAATCAAACACACTTATGGCAAATAACAAAAGCAACTAATAAAAGTAATAATTTTTTGACTAGATGGTACTTAACACTTGTATCCACGACTCTTGCAGTTGACTACAATGGATGATTCGTCGGTACAGCATATCAATTCCTTGCAGAATTCACTCATTCAGGCTTCCTCGGTTTCCCTGCGAAACATGCGATTTTATGCTACTTTATAGAAAAGTATAGGGCCATCCACGTTGATACTTAGGCGACAGCTTGATTACAAATTACATAAATCGAGGTCCAATACTCCTCCTTAGGTCTAGTGTCCAGCATATTCCAACTCTTACGTAATATCGACGTCAGTACGTCACAACAACCACATCAAAAAGGGGGTATATAAAACCAAAACGAAACCAAAAGACAAACCATAAGAGAAACACCTAAAAATATGAAATCTGGCATTAGTTCATAGAACATTAATTAAGTTCTGAAAAGTATGAAAATAAACACTCACCTATCAAAATGGAAGGGTTCCAAATACGTTCAACAGGCGGCTAATTCCAAAATTGACCAAGACGGCGTCGTAAACCCTAGGATACTATCTATCCAAACACCAACTATGTTGTTTACTACTAAATAATTTCGTCTCTTGAAATTAGCTACCAACAGGCGTCTCGATAATCTTAAACTGAATCTTTAAAAATAGTAGAATTTAAATATAAACACTTAACATTTAATAAAATATTACGAAATCGTAACAGAGGTAACTATAAGGTACTTAGTAAAACAAAGTCCAATATTATGAAAAATAAGTAAATGCTGATCGTTATTTTTTACCAGTTTGAGTATTTGACGGTAATTTTCTATGTATTTTTGCAAAGTCTAAAAATGGAGCTGAATTTCCTCCAAAGAAATATATCTAGTTTTTATATTAACAAATTAACATTCAAACTTTTTGAAAATCGTATTTCTAAAAATGTCCAAGTCCACCATTGACGCTATCGGCAACATAAAGTTCGGTGGTGAACTACTTCAGTGTCAATATTATTTGAAAAAATGCCATCTGTGAATTATTATGTATCGAAATAAGAGCACCTAATCATTAACGTTATAATAAAATGGTAAGGTGGTGAAATTTCTTCCTCTCATAATTTATTTGTTATTACAGAACAAATGTTATAGAACGTAACTGGAGGATAGAGAAGAGGATTGAGAGGATTGTTATGCTTTCTTTGTGTTTACGCAGAATTCACATTTACATTACAATAATTATGATTTAAATTTGTTCTGTTACTTGTTATATATGTATAGGTATATAGAAATTACATAATAGAAAAATATTAAAGTTTTCTTAAAATGTATTCTTAACCGTCTGCCAAAGTCCCTAGGTAACTCCATTAAAATCCAGAATTTTTTATTAAGTAAAGGTAAATGAGGCCCTAAAGTTTATAGTGTAATCGGAACCACTTCTTGGGGATAACTTTAAAATTAAAATTATTTCTCGGTGAGCAGAGTTGTAACCCGCAGACTCAAGCTAAACTCGCTAACTACTGGGCTACAAGATATTAATATGTAATGTAAATGCTGTCACATATTTGGTCTGAATATACATCTGTAATTTTAGATTCGAAACTGGTAACCATTTTATTTTCTTTATAGAATATATAAATTAATACAGGGTGAAAAGAAAACTGATATTTAAGTAAATGTTACTTAAAGATTTATGGGATATAATTGAAATTAAATGATTCGTAAATATTATTGTGACATTAAATATACACTTCAAATAATTATTAAATATTTTGAACATTTTAGAGACATTGCAGAAATATTGTTATATATTATATAAACATTTTGTGAATTTGCACAAATGTGATATTTTTGTATGTATAAAATGATTGTATAATGAAATTTGCACAAAGCTAATTGTTACGTAAATATTGCTCTGTTTTGAAGAAATATTCATCCAATATTTTATGGATGTTTTTGTGTTATATAGGTATCTGCGAATGTCTACCCTATGCGGATTAGGAATAAACGAATATTTCATTATTTCGGGGGTTGATTCTACCTTGAAGGTTGTGACGCGTTTTTCTTCCTTCCAATTGCCTTGTGCACTCGACAAGTGGAAACGTCACTTTAGCGCTTGAGCTTTTTTAGCAGATTTATTTCAGAATAGCTCGGGCGCCACCTTTACAATTTTTTACGTTTGGCAAAGGTCCCACACTAGCCTCTTAACACAGCCTGTTGCACGTGTAGGGCTGGGAGAGCTGCAGTGAAGAAACGGTAAATCCAGAGGTCGATAAGGAAGTTCAGACTATCACAGACACACAGCAGTAAAACTTAGAGTTAAAAACAATAACAGTGTTTATTAAATAAAAACCTACTATCTACAAATCTATCAAAATACTTAGTTAAGGTTAATAGTCAGTTTTATAATATTACCAAAGTACCAGTTTGATAAGCTAGGCTACCCAGCTGTGAATACGATTTAACGGCGAAATTAGAGGACGGTTAGCGGGGTGTGAGGCAAGCAAATAGTGATGCGTTAAAGCAAGCTAGTGAGAACGAGCAAACGGTGACAGATATCAAGCAAGAAAGCACAATCACAAACTACCAAATTATGTATATCTCATGCAAATATTGCGAGCTTAATAGTTACAGACTAATAGTTACAGATTAATAGTTACAGATTAATAGTTACAGACTTGGGTCGTAGTGTAGATTAAACAGAATAAATCAAACAGTAGAATAATAACAGTGAATAACAAAAGACCAAACTTTTATAAGTACGACTACTAACACGCTTCACACAATTTGTCTGATTCATCAAAGTGCCTGGACAATGGTGCAAAGACGCGTTTTCATAGTCTTAGGACGGACAGAAATGATTAACCACTTTACGACTAACTGAACACGCTTCACACAATTTGTCTGATTCATCAAAGTGCCTGGATAATTGTGCAAAGACGTATTGTTCTAGTCTTAGGACGGACAGAAATGATTAAACACTTTATGACTAACTGAACACGCTTCACACAATTTGTCTGATTCATCAAAGTGCCTGGACAATTGTGCAAAGGCGTGTCTTTCTAGCCTTAGAACGGACGCAGAATAATTAATTAATTAATGACTGACAGAAGAACACGCTTCATACCATTTGTCTGATTCATCTAAGTGCCTGGACAATGGTACAAAGACGTATCTTTATAGTCTTATAACAGACGCAGAAATTATTAAACAGTTTATAGCTAACAGGGCACGCTTCATACCATTTGTCTGATTCATCTAAGTGCCTAGCCAATGGTACAAAGACGCGTCTTTCTAGCTTTGAAATAATTCAACAGATTTCGGACACAGAGTAACAATGCAAAAATATAATTAATAAATGTCTTAGTACATCTTTTCACATTCACCAAACTCTATATAAAGAGTCTACCAAATGATCAAAGTTCGCACCTGCGACAGTAAAACACTTAGAACAATTTACACCGACTACCAAGTCTGTTAACTTAAATTATAAATAATTTAACTTACTCCTGATCACTTTGCTAGCCTGCCTCGGACGACGATGTTAAACGGAGCACTACTCAAGACGGAATGAATTTCTCCAGCCCGGTTCTCTAGTATTATTTGGGCGAGAGCGCTTTGTTGGAGAGGGGGTAAGCGCAGAGTGAATGCGCGGTGAGTTCACGGGAAATAACTAAGTCGTTAGAATATTTCGTGATTTGTATTTACAACAAAAATCACAAGTCTGAAAATAATTAACTGATAGAAATATTTCCGTGTTTGCCTGTCAAACGACTAAGTTAGAAATATTTTATTCCTCGGTTTCAGTAAAATTTTCTAAGTTCGAAAATAATTAACTGATGGAAATATTTCCGTATTTGCCTGTCAAACGACTAAGTTAGAAATATTTTATTCCTCGGTTTCAGTAAAATTTTCTAAGTTCGAAAATAATTAAATGATTGAAATATTTCCGTGTTTGCCTGTCAAACGACTAAGTTAGAAATATTTTATTCCTCGGTTTCAGTAAAATTTTCTAAGTTCGAAAATAATTAACTGATGGAAATATTTCCGTATTTGCCTGTCAAACGACTAAGTTAGAAATATTTTATTCCTCGGTTTCAGTAAAATTTTCTAAGTTCGAAAATAATTAAATGATAGAAATATTTCCGTGTTTGCCTGTCAAACGACTAAGTTAGAAATATTTTATTCCTCGGTTTCAGTAAAATTTTCTAAGTTCGAAAATAATTAAATAATGAATAAAAATCACAAGTTCATTTATAATTAAATGACAGAAAATATTTCATACCTGAGGTACCTGCTTGACGTCGCGTGCTAACGATCAGTACGGTGCGTGGAGAACTGACTGATTTCAACTTCGCGTTGTAGTGTATAGCCAGCCCGTGGTATGGAGAGGGTAGGCCTGCGCGCGGTGAATACCTATTCGCTTGTAGCAGCTTACACATTCTGAATGCATTTTATATTACGGATTTTTATTAGCAATTTTAAATATAAATTGATAACATTATTCTGATGCTGAAGGCAGTAAAATAAACAATTGAAATCAGAAACTTACATACAGAATTTACTTGGAAAACAAACTGGTATTTCTAGGCGACCGGCATGAAAGACAAAATTTTTAAAATTAAATATATGTACATGACATGGTTCTAATACAGGGTGTGCAAAGAAGCAATTTTAACGGACAGAATTGCATAGGAAATTTTGCTTCGTTACATCCCCCTCTTACTTCATAAAAAAAAAAAAAATAAAATGAAATGACATTATTTTTTTCATACGTCTTCCAGTTCGCCCTAAAAGAGAAAGTAAATTGTTTAAAATTTCTATGGCAAGATTCCCTAACTTATTCAGGAACGTACCCTCTTGCTGGTTAGTAAACTTTATTCAAGGGCTACGAACCTTTACAAACTACATCTAATCTGACAGTGATAATAAACAAAACAAAAATAAATTCTTCTTACTTCCTAAGTGTTAACAACCAAGACGGCTTCTTTCTTTGTCCATTTTTCTTCAAACATAACAAAATAAAATTACTTCAGTAATCCCCTTGGACAGAGTTGGAGATATTACCTAAAACAGAAAAAAAAACGAAGAAATTATTTAACCTTTTTTTTTTCTGGAACAGCAAACTGATGGGCGGATTCCAGACGACTTCATTAGTTGGTATTCAGTGCAACACATTGCATCCAACTCCTCGGGAGTTAGTGTCTGCATACGACTTGGGCGGATACGTGTACACATCAAGATGTTAGTGGTTGGTCGGTACGGAGTCTGCTGTCTGAACGGCCTGTGGGGCAGTTCGACGGTTTGTCTTCTTGGAGATGGAGGTAGGCATTTGGGCATTGGAATTTTGATAAGGCTTTAAATCTTTTATGTGTATAGGGTTATGCTTTTTGCCTGTGTCTGATTTGAGGTTATACACGACGGGAGAAACGACCTGCGTTATTTTATAAGGTCCGGAAAATTTCGGAGCTAGCTTGGAAGCAAAACCCTTGACGGCCGACGACAGGGGGTGCTCTCGTTTCATGATAGCGTATTTCATGGCGACGGAGGTTATAATACCGGCTTTGCGAAGCAAAGGCTTGAGCTAGTTTTATACGCACTAACTCGAATACTTCTTTCAGCTTGCTCAAACGTTCGGTATGGGCAGGGGGTATCTTGTTGTCTTCATCAGGGGCGGTGACCTCCTCTTGGTCATTGTCTGTGGCAGTGGGTTCTTGAGTTTCGGCTTGGTGAATGGTATTTGGTAGGGACAGTTCTCTGCCGAAGTTCAAGAAGGCGGGTGTGAAGCCTGTTGACTCATGTCTTGAGCTATTGATAGCCAGTTGTAGGGCACTCAGATTCTGGTCCCATTTTCGGTGGTCTTGCTCACAGTACTGGGCTATCATGGTCTTGATGGTGCGGTTAGCTCGTTCAACGGGGTTCGCTTGCGGCGTGTATGGCGGAGTCAGACGGTGTTGTATGCCAAATTCTTGTAGTAATGATCGGAAGGTTCGGCTGTCGTATTGGGACCCGTTGTCCGTGATGACGGTATGTGGACATCCGAATCGAGTGATGATCTCTTCGTAGAGGGCTTTACTTACATTTGGGGCGGTGGCACTTCGTAGGGGACGGCACTGGACCCATTTGGTGAAACGGTCCTGGAAAACTACCAAGTAGTTATTTCCTTTGCTGGATCTAGGCAGTGGTCCTACGAGGTCTGTATTGGCAGTTTCCCATGGCTGTTTGTTTGCTGACGGCTGCATTTTTCCGGGAGTCTGTTGCTGGGAGATTTTGTATCGCTGACACTGCATACAGCTTCTCACATATCTAGCAACATCTCGGAACATACCAGGCCAGTAATACTTATGTGCGACACGTGCTATCGTTTTAGCTATCCCCATGTGTCCAGCGGCCGGAGCATCATGGTTCTCTTGTAAGACGGTGCGACGGAGCGACGTGGGCACACACAGTTTCCATGGATCAGACAGGTCGGGCTCTGTGAAGTCGCTTGAATCCCAGAAGTGACGGAACAGCCGGTCATTACGAATACAGTAATCCGGAAAAGCTTCAGGGTTCTGTTGGACTTCCTTCTTCTTCCGTTGGTACCAAGAACAGTTTGGCGTCTCGTTCAGAGCGCATAATTCTTCGGTCTCCAAGTTGGTCGAAGATCTCTCTAGTGGTTGGCGAGACAGGGCGTCGGCTACGCGATTTAGACTTCCTTTACGGTACTTGATTTCGAAGTCATATTGCTGCAGGAATACGCTCCATCTGGCCAAACGACCTGTCGGACTTTTTATAGAGTGCAACCATCGAAGGGACTGATGGTCAGTAAGCACGGTGAAGTGATACCCTTCGAGGTATGGTCTCATTTTTCCTACACCTACACGATGGCCAGGCATTCCCTTTCGGTCACAGAGTAGTTTTTCTCAGCGGGAGTGAGGGTACGACTAACATAGGCAATCACCCTATCATGCCCTTCAATCTCCTGGGTCAAAGCTATGCCTAATCCTTGGTCTGACGCATCGGTCTGTAGGGTATATGGTTTCTCAAAATCGGGACAGGTGAGCACGGGAGCTTCTGTGAGACAGGTCTTCAATTTGTTGAAAGCTTGCTCTTGCACGACGTCCCACTTAAAACGATTGTTTTTCTTCAGTAATCGAGTTAACGGAGTTACTATTTGGGAAAAGGCTGGTACAAATCTCCGGTACCACGAAGCAATACCAAGGAAACGGCGGACGTCTCGTACATTTCGGGGAGCGGGAAATTTTTCGACAGCCTCTACTTTCTCAGGATCTGTGTTAATTCCCTCGGCTGTGACCACATGCCCTAGGTATTTTAACGATTTTCTGCAGAACTGGCACTTGTCAGGATTTAACTGCAAGTTTGCAATCCTTAGTCGTCGAAAAACTTCACTCAAGTTCTTCAGGTAGTCATCAAAAGTTTCTCCTAGCACGATGATATCGTCCAGGTAGGCGAACGCGTAGGGTTCCATGTCAGGTCCTATAATCCGGTCAAGAAGGCGTTGGAAAGTAGCAGGGGCGGAGTGCAGTTCAAAAGGCATAACTCTGAAATGGAATAACCCTCTGCCAGGTACAGTGAAAGCAGTGATCGGTTTACTCTCAGCAGAGAGTGGTATTTGCCAGTATCGATTATCGTTTTCGATACTTGATATGTAACGGGCCTTTCGGAGCTTGTCCAGGATAGCGTTGATATAAGGTAAGGGATATGCATCCTTCTCAGTAACCTCATTCACCTTCCGGAAGTCTATACAGAACCGGGGCTTACCATCCTTTTTACGGACTATTACTACTGGTGAGCTCCAGGGGCTATCAGACGGTTCGATGATGCCATTCTCGAGCATTTCATCGACTTCCTTGTTGATTATTTCTTGCATCCTTGGATTCTGAGGTCGGTACCTTTGTTTGATTGGGTCAGGTTGCGAGAGACGGATATGGTGTTGGGCGAGCTTCGTTGTTCCAGTTATGTCTTGGAAACTTGGCAATTCAGTGTCCAGAAATTCCTGTAGCTTGTCCTCTTCGTTCTTCGTCAAAGCTAGAGCGATTCCTCCTAGCGGACTGTTGTGAGGCGGTGAAGGGACGGGACGGTGGTTTAAGTAGACGGTTGCAGTTGCCAAGTCTATGTTAAAATCCCTAGTGCTTAGAATGTCCATTCCTAGCACTATATCAGAAGACAGGTTTGATAGATAGCATAAACGGTTGTTGAACTGATTATTATCTATCGTGAACTCCAAATCATAAGCCTTATTTACGGTTACTAGGTTCCCATCAGCTAGTTGAGCAGACGGAGCAGATATACTAACTGTAGGTATCCCTTGTTGTGTGCAGAAATCTCTTACTCGGTTTCCGATGTAGGAGCGGACAGAGCCGCTGTCAATCAGGGCGGAAAAAGTGCTGCCATACATTCCTAGATATATGTGCGGTCGATTATCCCTGGGGACGATGTCTTCCGAGGCGGTAGTAGGGCGGAACTGTACTGGCCTCGTAACGGTGCAGTTCCGGTCTAGTTTCCCGACCGGGGGAATTGACAATCCCTAGTCATAGTACCTTCACGGCCACAGTGGGAACAAAACAGTTTTGGTGGAGAGCGACATTGGCTTCGGTAGTGTCCAGACTTGCCGCACCTCCAGCAAAGGATGTTGTGGTCCGGGGCACTCGGGGCGGTGGAAGCTGAGGGCCTGTTTTCTTTGCTTGTAGCTGGACGACTGGTCGATGGCGGAGTCTGTCCATTTGGCCTGTGATTGTGGGGCGGTGGCCGCGTGCCAGTGACAGTGGTAGGCGCTGCTTGAGCCTGTGCCGAGGGCAGAATAGCACGCGGTGGGGGTGGTAAAGGTCGCTCAGTACGTGTTGGTGCCGGCTGGGTGACGGGAACGGAGGCTGCTGCTCTGTAAGTGCTAGTTCTATACACTTGTTGAACTTCCTGTCGCAGTGTTTCGAATTCCCTTATTCGTTCTATCAACGTTGCTATATCTGTGAGTTCGGCTCTGGGAATGTACTGCCTGTAATCGGGGAGCAGGTTTCGATACAGCCAGCGGAGTTCTTGTTGAGGCGTGAAGTCACCATGGCGGCGAAGAAGCGTTTGCATATCATTCACATAAGTACTGGCAGGCTCATCGGGTTTTTGCAGACGTCGACTGATTTGGGCTTCTATCTCCTCCAGATAGTTAACCGGAAAGTAGAAAGTACGGAAATCTTTAGTGAAAGCTTCCCATGTTGTCCAGCGCGAACGGTTATTCCTGTACCATACCACAGCGGACCCTTGCAGTAATTCAGGTAATACGGGTAACAGTTGTTCTGGGCGAAATCCAGTGTAGACGCAGACTTCTTCTATACGCTCTAGAAAAGCTGCTGGATCGCCCTTGCCATCAAAGCGTATTCCCCATTTCCGGATTTTCAGCGGGTCGAGTACAGGTTGACTGATGTTTACCGGTGGAGGCTGAACAGTCGTTCCAGTAGTGGCTTGAGGATGGATCACCAATGGTGGAAATGGAAAAGGAGGGGGGCCGGTTCGATCAGCCGGTGGTAACGGTGAGGCAGAGCCCTCCTTGATAAATTTAACAAGGCGTCGTTTCTTTTCCTCAACGGTGCCGGAGACATCTAGGCGAAATTTGCTCAGTTCTGCGTCGATCTGTTCTTTCTTTAGTTTGTAAATCCAACTTAGGCGGGAATCCGATGTCTCTGGTGGATTGGTGTCTTCGGGATTTTCCGTATCTGGGTTCTGCTGTTCTCCAGAAGGTGCCATGCTTGCTTCCTTTCAGGTAATTTAACTCTGTACAGTGACGGTATAGGCGGTGGCTGCTGATAACAAGTAATATTCGGTGTAGTGGCTCAGATCGTCTTGAAACTAGTGCCAATCGATTCCGGGTCCTAAAGTTACTATTAAACGAGGGGTCACACTCCTAGTAACTCCGGACTCCGGGCTTGTCAGATACTCCGGGTCAACTCCGGGTGGTCAGTAAAATATGCTGCAGATGGTGTATCTCGATCCTGACTACAACCTAGTATGAGCCCTACTCAATTTAGATCCTTACTTTGGCTGTAGCACACTTTTTCCCGAAACGGTTGATCGGATCAGGCTCCCAGTGTTACCAATCGCTTCCTGGGTCCAATTACCATAAAAATGATACCCCACACGCCTGGTTGTGTGTTCGGGTCTGTTCGGATGGATTCGGAAGTGTTCGGTTGGAGTTCGGGTTTGTGGTCAAAAGTGCAGCCTCTTCGAATGCTAGCAATCCAGAAACTGATATGCAATCCACGAGAACGTGTAGCGGTCGTAAAACGGACAATAATGCGCTCGGGAAGGTTCGGATCAGATCGGGAATGGTTGCAATCGATTTCTCGTAGTCGATTTAGTCGAAATCGATACCTTGCACGTCTAGATATGATGGTTGGTACTTTTTCGGTTGCGTTCGGTGACTGCCGAATGTGAGTCTGTCTAACTTCCTTATTTGCAAATCTAATTTAGTTTTAAATTAAGTCCAATTTACTTTAATCAAGTCCCTGCTCGGGCGCCAAGTTTGTGACGCGTTTTTCTTCCTTCCAATTGCCTTGTGCACTCGACAAGTGGAAACGTCACTTTAGCGCTTGAGCTTTTTTAGCAGATTTATTTCAGAATAGCTCGGGCGCCACCTTTACAATTTTTTACGTGGGGCAAAGGTCCCACGCTAGCCTCTTAACACAGCCTGTTGCAGTAGGGCTGGGATAGCTGCAGTGAAGAAACGGTAATTCCAGAGGTCGATAAGGAAGTTCAGACTATCACAGACACACAGCAGTAAAACTCAGAGTTAAAAACAATAACAGTGTTTATTAAATAAAAACCTACTATCTACAAATCTATCAAAATACTTAGTTAAGGTTAATAGTCAGTTTTATAATATTACCAAAGTACCAGTTTGATAAGCTAGGCTACCCAGCTGTGAATACGATTTAACGGCGAAATTAGAGGACGGTTAGCGGGGTGTGAGGCAAGCAAATAGTGATGCGTTAAAGCGAACTAGTGAGAACGGGCAAACGGTGCAAGCAAGAAAGCACAATCACAAACTACCAAATTATGTATATCTCATGCAAATATTGCGAGCTTAATAGTTACAGACTAATAGTTACAGATTAATAGTTACAGATTAATAGTTACAGACTTGGGTCGTAGTGTAGATTAAACAGAATAAATTAAACAGTAGAATAATAACAGTGAATAACAAAAGACCAAACTTTTATAAGTACGACTACTAACACGCTTCACACAATTTGTCTGATTCATCAAAGTGCCTGGACAATGGTGCAAAGACGCGTTTTCATAGTCTTAGGACGGACAGAAATGATTAACCACTTTACGACTAACTGAACACGCTTCACACAATTTGTCTGATTCATCAAAGTGCCTGGATAATTGTGCAAAGACGTATTGTTCTAGTCTTAGGACGGACAGAAATGATTAAACACTTTATGACTAACTGAACACGCTTCACACAATTTGTCTGATTCATCAAAGTGCCTGGACAATTGTGCAAAAGCGTGTCTTTCTAGCCTTAGAACGGACGCAGAATAATTAATTAATTAATGACTGACAGAAGAACACGCTTCATACCATTTGTCTGATTCATCTAAGTGCCTGGACAATGGTACAAAGACGTATCTTTATAGTCTTATAACAGACGCAGAAATTATTAAACAGTTTATAGCTAACAGGGCACGCTTCATACCATTTGTCTGATTCATCTAAGTGCCTGGACAATGGTACAAAGACGCGTCTTTCTAGCTTTGAAATAATTCAACAGATTTCGGACACAGAGTAACAATGCAAAAATATAATTAATAAATGTCTTAGTACATCTTTTCACATTCACCAAACTCTATATAAAGAGTCTACCAAATGATCAAAGTTCGCACCTGCGACAGTAAAACACTTAGAACAATTTACACTGACTACCAAGTCTGTTAACTTAAATTATAAATAATTTAACTTACTCCTGATCACTTTGCTAGCCTGCCTCGGACGACGATGTTAAACGGAGCACTACTCAAGACGGAATGAATTTCTCCAGCCCGGTTCTCTAGTATTATTTGGGCGAGAGCGCTTTGTTGGAGAGGGGGTAAGCGCAGAGTGAATGCGCGGTGAGTTCACGGGAAATAACTAAGTCGTTAGAATATTTCGTGATTTGTATTTACAACAAAAATCACAAGTCTGAAAATAATTAACTGATAGAAATATTTCCGTGTTTGCCTGTCAAACGACTAAGTTAGAAATATTTTATTCCTCGGTTTCAGTAAAATTTTCTAAGTTCGAAAATAATTAAATTATAGAAATATTTCCGTGTTTGCCTGTCAAACGACTAAGTTAGAAATATTTTATTCCTCGGTTTCAGTAAAATTTTCTAAGTTCGAAAATAATTAACTGATGGAAATATTTCCGTATTTGCCTGTCAAACGACTAAGTTAGAAATATTTTATTCCTCGGTTTCAGTAAAATTTTCTAAGTTCGAAAATAATTAAATGATAGAAATATTTCCGTGTTTGCCTGTCAAACGACTAAGTTAGAAATATTTTATTCCTCGGTTTCAGTAAAATTTTCTAAGTTCGAAAATAATTAAATAATGAATAAAAATCACAAGTTCATTTATAATTAAATGACAGAAAATATTTCATACCTGAGGTACCTGCTTGACGTCGCGTGCTAACGATCAGTACGGTGCGTGGAGAACTGACTGATTTCAACTTCGCGTTGTAGTGTATAGCCAGCCCGTGGTATGGAGAGGGTAGGCCTGCGCGCGGTGAATACCTATTCGCTTGTAGCAGCTTACACATTCTGAATGCATTTTATATTACGGATTTTTATTAGCAATTTTAAATATAAACTGATAACATTATTCTGATGCTGAAGGCAGTAAAATAAACAATTGAAATCAGAAACTTACATACAGAATTTACTTGGAAAACAAACTGGTATTTCTACGCGACCGGCATGAAAGACAAAATTTTTAAAATTAAATATATGTACATGACATGGTTCTAATACAGGGTGTGCAAAGAAGCAATTTTAACGGACAGAATTGCATAGGAAATTTTGCTTCGTTACATCGTTTGTTTGCAAAGTTTGCCCTTTTCAAAACAATTGAAGCTATTGTCAGTCAGTTTGTTCCAACAATTATTTTATTCAAAACTGATTTCCTTTTAAGGTTACAATATTTTTATTCACTTGAAGGGCGGTTTTTGAATTTTTGAATGCAAAGGTTGAGGTTCTAAGCAGAGGATGGTGAATGCCACTGCGCATTTTACTGGTAATCTGCGAATTTCTACCGGATGTGGATTTAGAATAAATGTATTTTTCATTATTTCGTGGATTAAATCTACCCTGAAGGTTTGTTTGCAAAGCTTGCCCTTTTTAGAATAATCTAAGTTATTGTCCCTAAGTTTTTTCCAACAATTGTTTTATGCATAACTGATATGCCTTTAAGGTTATAATATTTTAATTCATTTGATAGGCGGGTTTTGCCCTAAAGAAATGAATGAAAAGATTGACGTTCTAAGCAGATGATAATAAATACCACGGCACATTTTACAGATAATCTGCTAATTTCTATCCGATGCGGATTAAGCAAGCTTTGCAAGTAAACCTTTAGGGTAGAATCAACCACCGAAATAATGAAAAATTCTCTTACTCTTAAATAAATGCATTTTTTATTATTTTGGGGGTTGATTTTGCACTAAAGGTTTGTTTGAAAAGCTTGCCCTTTTCAGAATAATTTAAGTTATTATCCGTCAGTTCTTTGCAACAATTATTTTATGCACAACTGATGTGCTTTTGAGTTTATAATGTTTTAATCCACTTAAAGGGCAGTTTTTACACCAAAGAATTGAATGCTATGGTTGAGGTTCTAATCAGAGGAAAATGAATACCATTGCACATTTTATAGGTAATCTGCGAATTTCTACCCGATGCGGATTAGGAATAAACGAATTTTTCATTATTTCGAATGTTGATTTTATCCTGAAGGTTTGTTTGCAAAGATTGCCCTTTTGAGAGTAATCTAAGTTATTATCCGTCAGTTTTTTCCAAGAATTATTTTACGCATAACTTACGCTTTTATTACAAAATGTGGGCTTGGTGGTACTATCATTTTAATAACCAAACACTGACACCCTCTGTTTTAGGATGTATTGTGACAAACTAAACATAACATAACACCGGAAAGGCTAACAACGACCTGCCTATTAAGAAATGTCCGGGTGTCAGGATACCTAAATCTTCTGGACTGCCCGTGAGGGGGGTTAAGGGCCGTGAATTTACTATAGTTTATACTTGAACCAATAGAAGTCCTCATATGTCAAATAAGCATTAGTTAAAACTCTCTTTAGGTGATGTTTCATCAATCTAACTGCCGACTTCCACAATCCGCCATGGTGCGAAGACCGCGGAGGTATGAAATGCCATGTCACCTTGTTCTCAAGGAGAAAATTTTGGAAAATCGGATCTTGAACCAAATTTGCTACATCTAAAAGAGTATTGTTGGCACCGACAAAGTTTTTTTGCGTTGTCCGAATACACCTCCGAACAAAGACACCTTCTTGCCACAAAACGCTTAAACATATTTAGAAATTCATTCGTAGAAATCTCGCTAACCAGTTCCAAGTGTACGGATTTTGTGGAGAAACATACAAAGATACACACATAGGCCTTTATATACTTTCTATTACGCAATTTGCTATCCTTGATCATATACAGCCCAGCGTAATCTACGCCACAGATAAAAAAACAGAGGGGACAGTACAACCCGCTCCCTAGGCAAATGCGCCATTTTTTGCGTCGAAAACAAATAACGCATTTCCGCAAAATGCTTCGAACCATGCAAAGGCCAATACTGTGTTCGAATATTCGACAAAACGGCATGTGGACCGACGTGCAAATTTCTCAAATGTTCGTGTCTTACAACTAGAGTTGTAAAATGATGCCTAGCTGGAATATTTATAGGATGCTTATGATCATGATCTAATTGGGAATTTTTGAGGCGCCCCCCTACGCGGATAATACCGATATCGTCTAAATAAGGGTCAAGAGACAGTAATTTGCTACCCCTGGCTACAGCCTTCGATTTTTTCAAACGAGCCGTGAAGAAAACCTTCAGCCTGAATCATAAAGACAATCGCTTGCTTACTATAATTTAGCTCTTGCAAAGTTATCGGACCTGAAATTCGAGAATCGGGTTTGTTCATTGCATTTTTTCTGAATCTTAGCATATAAGCAACTACTCGGAATAACCTAGTTAGAGATGAGAAACGAGAGATTAAATCATTTTCCGTGGGAACCGAGGTGGGAACACAAGTTAGCATTAATGATTCTGATTGATGAAGTTTTAGGTCAGGAATGTCAATGTTATTAGCTTCGATAGTTGGCCAGAATTGTTGCTCTTGGGAGAGTCAGGAAGGACCATTGAACCAAAATGTTAAATTCTGAATTTCGTCTGAATTTAGTCCGCGAGGTATTACATCTGCGGAGTTAGATTTAGTAGGAACGTGAATTTGAGATACTCTGTTGTATACAAAGGTTTTTAGTCTGCTAGGCTCTGTCGCAATCCACGCTAACACGATTGTGGAATCACATCAGAAATATATATCGTCAATTTTTATTTTAAGAGAGTCTACTACAGTTATGCATAATGTCGTAGATAGTAAGGCGCCACATAGCTCAAGGCGTGGCAAAGTTTCGGTCTTCGAGGTGCTACGCGAGATTTCGCGCAAATAAGTCTCACTAACAGGTGACCTTGATCATCAGTGGATCTCAAATAAATACATGTGCCAAATGTTGATTGGCTAGCATCACTGAAACAATGCACTTCGGTTCGAACAGAATTTTCACAACGAATTTGACGCGGAATTTTTAAATCGTTAAGTGAGTCAAAAACTTAGCCATGTATCGCATAAATCTTTCGAGATGGGCTCATCCCACTCTAACTTAAGAAGCCATAATTTTTGTAAAATCTTAGCTGTTATAATAACAGGACCAATTAGTCCAAGCTGGTCGAAGATTTGGCTAACAATGAAAAGAATAATTCGTTTTGTTACGGTTTGGTGTGTATTTGGATTTGTTCGGTATTAAAATTTATCTTCCGATGAATGCCACAAAATTCCCAAGATCTTAGAATTGTTGCTATCCTTGAGAGAATATTGAGAGTCCTGCTCGAAACTTTGTGCTTGTTCATTACCTGAGAAGTTTTCTAAAATTTGTTTGTTGTTTGAGGACCACTCAGGTTAAAACCGGCTGAACTTAAAATAAAGTTAACCTCCCTTGTCAACGTCAGCGCAGACTGTATGTCATTTGCACCATCTAACCAGTCGTCCATGTAAAAATTGTTAGCTATAGATTTAGATGCATTTGGAAACGTAATAGCACTATCAAGTGACAACTGTTTGAGACATCTGGCAGCCAAAAATGACGCCGGGGAAGTACCGTAAGTGACGGTGTTTAACTTATAGTGCTTAAGTGGGTCAGTAGGTTTGGAACGCCACAGAATTCGCTGATATTCGCGATCCTCATCATAAAGTCGAATGCACCCTATACATTTTCGCGATATCTGCGGTAAAAACTATAGAGTGGCATCTAAAATGAAGCAATATATTAAAAATTGGATCTTGTATACAAGGTACTACCTTCAAAACATCGTTTAAAGATAAATTTAATGTCGACCTTGCACTGGCATCAAAAACGACGCGCAATTTTGTTGTTAACGAAGATTCCTTTAGCACACAATGATGCGGAAGATAAAAGTTAGTAGTGTTTGTTTGATCGGGGTCGTCAATCGGAGACATATGACCCAATCTTATATAATCGTCCATGAATTGGCAATACCTTTCTTATGTTTATGTTTATGTTTTATAATACCCCGATTTTTAACTAATTTGCATTCTAAGGTCTGAAACCGCCTAATTGCCATTGCTTGTGTTTCCCCTAGTTGCGCGACATTATCTCGAAATGGTAATTTTACCAAAAATTCGCCTGAACCTTGACGTTTGAATGTGCCTTGAAAATGTAATTCACATTCTTGCTCTTCTTTAGTAAATACTGTTTGCTTAGTGGAGCACTCTTGCGCCAAAATAATTCTAACTGTTCTTCTATACCAATATTTTGTGAAAAATTGCAAGATTTTTGTTTATTCCATTGCCAGTTATTAATTTGAAATGGACCGGTAATAACCCATCCTAGTTTTGTATGCTGTAGAATAGGCTCATTTGAACTGAGTTTCAACTGATCCTTCAGTAAGCGATGAAAAACATTTGCACCTAGTAAAATTTTAATTTCCGAGGCCTGGTTAAATTTTGGGTCTGCCAAATTTATATCTTGGGGAATTTGCAACGTAGTAGTGTCAAAAGTTATTTGAGATATATTTTCTGTGATCTTATCTATCACCAACTGTAACTGAAATTCATTATCATAAACACTAGATTTTATTTTAGCCTTTACTACTTCGGAAATATTTGTAACTGCTAAGTTAATATCTACCACGGGCATATTTACCTTGCTCGTTCGTAATTGTAATTTATTTCGTAAGTCTCTTATTAAAAAATTACTTTGTGAGCCGGAATCGAGCAACGCTCTACACAGTATAGGTTCTTATTTCTGTCATAAATATACACCATAGTAGTTGATAAAATAGTAAATGTACCATTAAAACAATGTGTAACCGTAAGTTCCTCGGGTTCCCAGGCAGCAAGGTGCCG
This sequence comes from Rutpela maculata, assembly GCA_936432065.2. Taxonomy (NCBI): domain Eukaryota; kingdom Metazoa; phylum Arthropoda; class Insecta; order Coleoptera; family Cerambycidae; genus Rutpela; species Rutpela maculata. The sequence continues at coordinate 155,504,306 of OW386286.2, read as the reverse complement.
TCATTATGACGTCGTTTCTTCGGCATTAATTACGTCAATTTCACCTTCAACATGACGTAAAAATGACGTGAAAAAGACGGCACAATGTCACAGCCCATTGACGTCATACATATGACGCCAATATGACGTATTGGTAATCAGTGAATTTTGCGATAAGGGATGCAAACCTCTCACTATAATATTTTTCCACAATTATTAATAAAGTTTTTGTCGAAAAAAAAACGGAATGTGCAGGGATCGAACCGCGGACCTTTTGACTAGCAACCTAACAATCAATCAATCAATCAATAACAAGTTTATTAAAATTAGAGTACATGTATGTGCTTCCCCGGAATCTGGTCCGGAGCCAGCCAGACAACCACGACGCGCAGCGTCGTGGTGGGTGTCGGACTGGGCGGGGCAGGTCCGGTTTAGCTAAAGCTGAGTGTGAAGGTTAAAACTCCTGCCTAAGAATAAAGCTTAAAATTAACAATTTGGATAAATAATAGTACACAAAAAAACTTAAAAAATAATTAAAATTAGCACTTTAAAAAACTAGGGGTTTCGCGCACAGACGAACACTTTGGAATTTTGATTGCTGACACGGGAAAACAGAACTCAACGAAGCAACCTAACACTTAACTCACTGGTCCATTGAACATCTTTATTTAAATATGTTTAAAAGCTGTATACCTAGTTAGAAATAGTAAAACAAAATTATTATTACTATGTGGCGAAAATTGAACTAGTCACTAAATACTTCTATTTATTTTTATTTTATAATGATTTATTTCACGTCATTTTAATGACGTCAAAATAATGACCTAAAAGAAACGTGTGTTTGACGTCTTCATGATGACGTCAGAAGTACGTTATAAATATCACGTCTCTGGTACGTCATTTATTGGGACAATGACGTCGGCGACGAAAAATCACCTTTAAAAGACGTCATAATGACGGCACCCTGCTACCTGGGTTTGTAAAATTCCATTTTGATTCGAGTCATCTTGATTTGTCTGCTTTGATTGAAGTTTTGTAACAATTTGCAGGTTAACGTCATTAATACGAGAATTAGAATTAGAATTGGTATTTATATTAGAGTTAGAACTTTCTTGAGAATTCTCATTTTTTTTGTTGGATTATGCGTATTAGAATCGTGCTTGATTTCTTGTGTGGTAAGATGTAGTAGAGAATTATATTTTTTCTTACAATGGCGACATGAGCCAAATTGACAGTCATTTGAAACATAACCTGCACGTAAACAGTTCGTACACACCTTTAGTTTTCGAATTTCGGAAAGTCTAGATGATACTGATAATTTTAGAAAATCCTTGCAATAGTATACCGAATGTTGACCTTTGCAAGGCTGGTTTTTCTGATACGACATGCGCGTGCGTTTTGAAATTAGATTTGTCAGTAGGTTTAGAACTAGATGCAAATAATTTTGTATCAATTGCCGACAGTAAGTTACAACGATCCTTTAGAAATTCAATAAACTTTTGGATACTAGAAGACACCTTGTCTTTTGTATCTCACTCCTTTTTGTTGGAAATATCTAATTTAGAAAATAACAAATAGATTAGAATTTTACTCCAATCATCCACAGGTTCACCCAAATTTTGCAAAGCCATAAACTGTTTGTTAAAATCGTCCAAAAATTTTCTTATTGAATTATATGAATCCTTAATAATATTAGGTAGTTAAAGAATTTGTTTTATATGACTTTTAATAATGACTTTTTTGTTTCCGAAACGTTTAATTAGTATGTTGTAGGCAATTATGTAATTTGCATCGTTTATGACCAAAGAATCGATTGCTTGAGCTGCAGGGCCTTCTAAGTGTGATTTTTAATAATAAAATTTCTCCACGTTAGAAAGATTTTCATTTTCGTGTATAACTAAAGCAAATACGTCATGAAAACTAGTATACTTATCAAAGGATCCGCCAAATTTAGGAATATTTATTGGTGGTAGTTTTAAGGAATTTTTTATGACTGGTACGGGTGGTAAACTTGGAGCTATGGGCGAAGCCACTGGAACTTGTGAATTTGTAGCACTTATTTCTATTTCGTCTTGTACGGAGTTGAATTCGTCTAACTTAGCTTTATTTAAACGGGGAGATATTTCAAATACTTTAGTTTGATTTTCGGGTTTATTAATGTAGGTAACGAATCTGGTTAATTGTGCTTTAACGATACCTCTTCGGGCAAAAAGTGTTTTTAATTTTTCTTCTGGATTCATTTTTTCAATAATAAATGTCAGTACTAGATAAACAGATGGCAAATAATACCTATTAGCAATTTAGATAAATCGTAAAAATTCGTTAAATAAAATGCTAGTGGACGCCACTGTCAACAGCTGATGTAAGCAAAATGGCAGCTAAATTCGTGAATATGCCGGTTGAAATGCCGGTTTATAGGAAATATACCGCACTTTTCTAAATTCACCGGTGGACGCACCAGGTGGACAAAATACGAAGCTGATTGGCTATCTGTTTCAAATTAGCCAATCAAATAATGTTATTGCTTACCGGTGCGATCCACCGGTGAATTTAGAAATCTGCTCATAGTTAGTATTAACCGCTCAAATTTAGATAAGTACGGTAAGTAGAGCCTATAAGAGTTATGATTTAGAAGGATCAATTATTCACAATACGGTTGTTTGCACTTAAAGTTAGTTGACACTGCCTATCACTTACTCAGTTTTTTAACTTTGAAATCCACTCGGCACTTTAGACTGTCTGTAAATTGTTCTTTGATTTAAGGAAGCCACTTCACGGCACGTTAGATGTTTGTAAAATTGTTCCTTGGTTTTAGAAAGCCACTTCGCGGCAATTAGTTGTCTTAGATTTAGCATATATTTCGAAAGTCACAACACACAGACATTTTTTCGTCTTTTTCACTTAGTTCGTATCCGCGAGAAGAACCAACATGTGGGCTTGGTGGGATTATAATTTTAATAGCCAAACACTGACACCTCTTTTTTAGGAAGTATTGTGACAAATTAAACATAACACTTTGATATTATAAATTATTAACATAAAAACAAATAAAGTGTCGCACTTGTTGCTCAATGGTTCTTATCTTAACACCATCCTTCTCGAATAGGCGGGAGCCCTCCAGGAGGCGCTAAAATCCGCCAACGAACAAAACAGGGGCGTTAGAACCCGACACAATATTTTAATTCACTTGAAGGTCGGTTTTTTTCCTAAAGAACTGAATGCAAAAGTTGAAGTTCTAATCAGATAATAATGAATAGAATCGCATATTCTACAGATAATCTATTACTTTTTATCGTATGCGAATTGGGAATATTTTCGTCAATTTTTAATAAAACCTTTGTTTAATTATACCCTTGAGTTTCGATTATAAAGTTCATTTAAGCAAGGTAAACCACCTTGTGCCAATTTTTGATAATATTTTCTTGGTGTAAATCTAATGCACTTTAGGGTGCCAGATCATTACGTGGAAATTTTTTCCGGTATTCACCGTAGTTTGTTTAAATTAGAATTGCGTATTTCAATTAGAGTAGGAGTAAATTTGTTCTTGAGAGTCGCTCTTATTTATTTAATTTACACACTTCTGCATTATCCAGCATAGTCATAATGAGAGCGGATTTCAAATTTTTCATTTTCAAACATATTAAAATAAGGTATAAGTAATCCTATTCGGATATGTTCGGCTGAATGTATTACCCTATTTTATTACCGATTGATAAACTTTTGTCTTTCTTTAGTAACTGATAAAACTTGATGTACGTATGATATACTAATAAAAGAGGATAACACAGAGAAGTTTTCAAAATAATCTAAATGACTTTTAAAACAAAATTTATGAGACTTTGAAATTTGACATCTTAAGTTATCGTGACATTTTTTTTGTATTTTTTATTTTTTTATAACCAACAGAGGCATTTAAATTATTTGTCTCTTGGAACTTTATTTATTTCGTATAAATAAAAAAAACATTTCAGAATATTAAAACCTAAATTTAGTGCGTAATAATTACATAATTACTGAAAATCGAAGATTTTTTTAAAAAAGTACAAAATTGACATTATAAAAAAAAAGTAGCATTTCTCATACAGGTCATATATATGCCAAATGACCCCTGTACCATGTTCAGAGCCGGCATCGCTGTACCAAACACCCTGTATATATACATGTATATTGTAATAAAATTAAGTATGCAGGTACATCGAATTGTAATTGTTCCATAACTGATCAGGTTCCATTAACAGCAAAGTAAATAACATAATTATAATATTATTCAACAAAATACGTATTGTATAATATTGATGACTAATCTGAAAGCATTTATGTAGCCGAGAAAGTTTGTGGGTATATTCGAATGTTTAATATAGTAATAGGAGAAAGTATCTCAATGAGGAGATCCTGTTCATGAAAGGGAAAATCCAAATTCAATTACTACTGTTAAACAAATTTATATTAGTAGTAGTATATTTACTTATAAAAGTACCTTACGTAGTTCAGTGAAACCCCTACATTAAGAAATAATCGACACGTCAATATTTATGATTATAGAAATAGTCGAAGACACATGCAATTCTCGAACATACAAAAACAGGTAGTTGATTCCCATGTAAAAACACCTAACAAAACATATTTTGGGGTTGGAGAGTTGATTTGGAATTGCGAAAATGGAAAAAAATTGCACTTTATGATCTTTTCTACGAAATATACTATTTTCTCATTTTCACGTTGGCACTCCTCTATATCTGTCATTTGTTGCCGTAAAAACTTGATATTTTATTATTGTAATATTCAAACCTTTCGCTTTCCAACGATGTAAGCAAAAATAATATTTGTGATATGACTGAAAAATAAATAAATATGAATGGAGAAATTGCGATTCTTGTGTAGTTTACAGCGTAAAAGTGTGGAAGGAATAACTGTATACTATAAGCGAGTAATTTTTTTAATTTGGGACATTTTTTTATAAAATGCATAGGAAGTGAGGAAAAGGCCTTGTAACACGAACATTGCTCTGGCGCGCAATCCTTAACCGTATTGGGCCATAGACAGTTTTAATTTTATTACATTTCTATGTGAATATTGAGAGTTTAATTCACTACTATTTGTTTTTTAGGATATTTAATTATAAGTATTGTTATAATCCTAAAAAATAGGTAGTTTTATTTTCAACTGGTCTATTATTAACCGAATATGTATAACATGAAGGGATCAGGCGAGATATTTTTATTGTAAACATATGCAGGAAAACGTAAAGTATTGAATCCACTAATTTTTAAAAAGGTAATATTTGGGATCTTGTCATTTGGTGAAATTAATAAAAATGGCAGTATTGAAGATTGCTTGATAAAATGTAGAGTGTTTCAAGTCTTCATTATTTTCGTCCAGAATTCCGGATGGACCATTTAGGAGCCCATTTATTTCCAAGTTAAAATATATAATAAAAGAATATAATTTAAAAATAAATATTATCTTTTAATAAAAGAAATATCGGTTGTATATAATTGACAATATGTGTATTCATTTAACACGTCGCGTCGCCTTTTAAATTCCCATACAGCACAAGTACATCCTCAGGATGTATCGAGGATGTTTTCTTCGGATATGCGGGATATCTTGGGCTTATCCCATAATAACCGCAGGACATTTATAGTATATACTTTTGGAACAGCCCGGGCTTTACTGAGATAGTTCTGAGGATGTATAAATCGATGATTTCAGGACATACTAGGACTAAATTAGGTTAAAGATTATGATCATTTATGGGACGTAAAATATGCCATTTTCTTATATATGGGATAACCTATGCTAATCCTGTGAAGTTTTTAGGACATCCTAGGATCAAAGGATGTTTTCAGGACATCCGAGGGCTAAATTAGGTTAGGTTTGGTCAGGATATCCTAGGTTGTTTTCAGGACATCCTAGGATTAAACTTGGTTTTAATTAAATTATAACCTAATTTAGTCCTAGGACGTTGTCAGGACATCCAAGGATTAAATTAGGCTATAATTAAATTATAATCTATTTTAGTCCTAGGATGTCCTGAAAACATCAATTTAGCCCATCCCCGGGAGTTTTTGAGAGCAGCCTGGATTGTCACAACTGGATAGCCTATAAATATCATGCGGTTGTTACAGGATATCTCAGTATCCGAAAAGTTTTCTGTCCAACAAATGCACTCCCCGATTATAAATTTTATAGTCTGGGAGTGCATATGTGGGACGTAAAACATGCCGTGTTTGGATTCTGGGATATCCTGTGATAACAGCATGGCGTTTATCCAGCTGTGATCGTCGCTTGGCTTTGCTAAAACAATCCTGAGCTCAGCTCAGCTATTGATGTTTCTCGGATATCCTAGAACTGAAATAGGATATTTAGGGATATGTACCTGACATATTATTCTATATTATTCCCATTATTCAAATTTATCTGAAAATATTATATGCACCAGTGACATATTACTTATGATAAACATTCCTCTCAAGAGTTATAGAGTATACTTACCTGACAATTACCTGACAATTAAGTTTCTGCTACAATTAACACTAGCACCAAAAGTGTACTTAAATCATTTCCATCAATTTTTGCGTGACTTTACGACAAGCTGTGCAGTATAGCCATAATAAGCGCTATTGTCTTAATATAACAGCACTTATATTTTAAAACTATATATTTTAACTACATACTATTTTACAAAGGTAAGTAGTTTAATTACTGTTTAAAAAATATGCCGACTTATTATCAAGAATGGGATATTGCTGTCAGGATAGCAGATATATAACTTTTTCCTATATTAAAAACATTTAAAAATCAAAAGCGGTACCTATATTTAAAATTATTTTAACCTGCTCTGGCTGTTAATATAAATACTATAATCGTATACACTTTTTGTTGTCTTCTTATAGTTAAATTTTAGAGAGTATCAATAAAAAATACCTATTTTAACTTATTTTTATTAAGGCGCAAATTATAACTATAATTGTAACTTGTAACAATAAAAATTTATGATTGTAGTATAAATATGAAAAATATCCACTGTTCCATAGAAAATAATATATACTTCAAAATCACCAAAGGTGTCTATTAAATCGCATTGCCATTATACACCATCAAGTTTAAAATTTCATATGTAAATGTCCCCTGATTCCACACTATATTTTCAGGACAATAAAACTTATTTTTATTATTTAGGTTTAGGCATTTTAGGTAGATTTTTCAATAAAACAAATCTTAGTAAAATGAACCCTTTTTATGGTGGAGCCAAACTATAAGCATCGAAATGGCATTTTCTTCCTACAACGATTTTTTGGGTTTTAATTTGTTTTAGAGGTTAGAACAAGTATAATGTGAAGCTTTAGATTAAATCTATCCGTTGCTTCATATAAAATTTAAACAATTGATGTTGCATCATTAACTTTTTTTGCTTATTTTCCTTGTTATCTGCTGTTCTAGTAATCGTATCGCAAAAATAAAAAAACCGCTGCTAAAGGAATCACTACTTCCATATTATTATATTTTTGAATCGTCTAACCCAAAAACTCATAAAACGATATCCCACATCGGTAGTGGGGTGGGGGTGGTGATAGGGGGGTAGTAGTGGAGGTGAATGAAAAAAAATTTTTTTGAGGTTTTTGGTTCTTATACACTCACTAAATCACATTTTTTTTTTCATCCCCTTTAATAATGGGGGTGGGGGAGGCAATGGAGGGTGGCTAATGCCAAAAAATTTTTTGAAACCTTATAGCTTCTCTTGTATATACTAAATAACAATTTTATGGACTCTCATTTGCTTAATTTGCCTATTTGAAATATAATCTAGTTCCAGATCCCATTAAAGTACATACTTGTACCAAATTTCAAGTCAGTATCTTAAACGGTTCCAGAGTAATCGTGCGCACAGGAAAAGTTACAGACAGACAGACATTTTTTTTGTCGTTACTATACTTCCACTGGATGTGGAAGTAATACCAAATTGTTCAGAATAACATTTCAAATGAAACCATAACTATAAATAAACTGTTAATTTGTTAACTTGTAAAAAATAAAAACAAAAAAAATTACCTTTTTTATAATTTAAGAAATATAATAATACATAAATCTTAATGAAATTAGGATAAAATATACCTTTTGTTTAACTAAACCTTCACTCCAAATTGTAGCTCTAAATATTTGTTTAAATTGCTGAAAATCAAAAGAGTTTGAAATTTCAATCGCTTATTGTTTAAGTGACTTGACTTATAGGACATTTTTTTTAATGTAGGTTATTACATGCGTTTTCCACCAGTATTAACTTAAACTGTTCTTCTGGAATTTGTTTATAATTTTCGAAATTGTGGTGCAAACATAAATTGTTCAAATTTTATATGAAGTAATGGTCAGATTTAATACAAAATTTCTAATTACACTTGTTGTAACTTCTAAAACAAATTAAAATAAAAAAAAATCGCTGTAGAGAAACAATTCCGTTCAAAATTAATTTTGACCACTATCATTACTAATGTTATTATTTTTCTAGAACTTCGTTCTTCCGTTCTTTGACACATCTCTCCTTCGCATGACATGTTTTCATTACCTACCTGTTCTATTTCAGATTCTGTTGAATTTTTTTTATTTGGATTTGCCTGGTCTGCCGCTGTAAATAAATGAAATTGCAAGAAAAGTTAATCCTATAAATATGTATAATTACTCTGGAAAATAATTAGTAGTAGGTAATATCGTAAAAATCAGTTTACACATATTAACTTTTTTCAAAAACTTTGCACATGGTGGGTAGTGTTCAGTTATCATAGAATGTATGTTACGTTACACTCTAATTAGCACTATACAAGATTGGCAAAAAAAACCTACCTACTTAAAAATTCCAGTGTCTACCATTGAGAAAAATAATTCAGCATTTCTGTGAACTCGTCTATAAAAAGAAGTTTTCTTATTGCGATGCTTAGGCATTTTAGTAAATTGGAAAGACAAAATTAACCTCTAAAAGACCTATAGGAATATTCTGTTTATTAATTAGCTGTACCTACCTACACAAAATCACAACCACAAAAGATACGTATACCTAATAGTTTTAAAACATAGAACAGTACTAGTAGTTTACTAGTACTAGCCAAAATGGAAAGATCTCATGCCATGCTGCAAATACAACAAATACGGCTACCTCCCAGGCTACATGTTAAGGTCATCTCGTTATTCTGGGACGCCTGAGGTTATCTTTAAGTTTCATAGCTGGAAATACACACAGGGACACAAGTCATATGCAGAAAGTACATATTAACATTTTAATTAAAATATTTTTAATCGCCTGCTTTTGTTTTGAGTGAAACACGACGAAATCCACAGTAAGGTACCATTGTAATGACGTCATATCTAAAAATAGGTTAACCTGCGCTATAGAATCTTGGACAAACAAAAGAATATCAGGCCCTCTTTCGCGCGAAAAGTACATCAAACAATCTTTTTCTCGTGGACAAAAAGGCGGAGAATTCAAAAAGCAAATTTTGCAACTGCAAGCTTAAATATATTAATTTTTATATAATATTTATGTTTATTAACGCGGGAATCAATCGGACGAAAGACCAGTCAGCGTAATGCTGACAAACTGAACTAATATTGATAATTGAATTTGAAATACCTTGTGACCTTGTGTATTAGCGGCACTTTCCTGGTGTTGTTCTCTTCTAGTTGGGCCCAACAATGTCCAGGTCTCCAATATGGGAATATGGCAAGGTACACAAGGCACTCGCGTGGTGATAAGTAGCGGTTTTTATTATTTTGAAGTTGACCGAAAAGAAATGACTTTTTATATTTTTTTTTTACGTAGCGTTATTATTATGCAATTTTTGGTTGATATGGAAATCGAAAACAAATTTAGTTACAGATACAAAAACTGTTTTCTGAACATACCGCCCATCCAAATGACGAAGCATTTGTAATAAAAGTTTGTAATTTCCGTGGGAAACGTATTTATGAGTACAAGAAATATATCTAAAACTATGAAACTAAAACTAGGTTAAATAATAATACAAAACTAGTGAGGATTAGGTAAGGGACATAGTTCTGTTATAAATGAATCGGATGAAAGAACTGAAACAAGTTCAAGATGGAGAGCTTTAATGGCGAGACATACAAATAAGCATAGATATGCCTTTTGAGTTTTACCACCCCGGCGTCTACTAAAAGTAATATTAAACGGCCCAGCTAGGTCTACTCCGGTGTGCAGGAACGGTTTAACTTCAGAGACTTGAGGAGTGGGTAAATCACTCATCAGAGGTGTATAAGATTTTGGATTATGTCGCGAACAACGACAGCAATGAGAAATGCAATGATTAATTGCTCGTCTAGCGGACAATATCCAGAATTGTTCAGCTAATAAAGCCTGAAGAGCGGTTGCGCCAGGATGCAGATACTTATTATGATACTGATTAATACGAAGTTTAGTTAATCGGTGTTCTCGTGGTAATAAAATTGGATGTTTTCTCTCAAAGGATTCCTGAGAATGGCGAAGTTTTCCGCCCACCCTGAGAATACCCTCCTGATCTAGGAAAGGTGCAAGTTTGCGTATAGGTTCAGCACAAGGGCTATTTGAACAAATTTGTTTTATTTCATTAGCAAAGACTAATTGTTGAATATGTTTTATAATGATAAGCAGCACATTATGTAGTTCCAAATTTACCAAAGGACCTCGAATTAAATTAGTATTATTCTTTAAATAGCTGGTAAATCGAATTAAATAAGCTATGCTTCCTTGAACCTTTCGCAAAGAGGAAAATCGTGATAATAAAATTATTATGAAATCATGTTGTCCAGTGACAACGAGAGATATTGTATTGGTTTCTAAGTCTACATTGGAAGGCAAGGTAGAAGATGAACTAATAGGCCAAAGTTCAGGCGGAGAGCTGAGCCACTTGGGACCCGCCCACCATGAAGAACATTTCAAGAGGTCATGGGGAAGAAGACTCCGTGAGGCGCAATCAGCAGGATTATCGATACAATCAATATGATGCCAATTTTCCGGAGATAATTTTTCCTGAATTTGTGTAACACGGTTTGCAATGAACGTTTTCCACTGATGTGGAGAGGATTTAATCCAGGTTAATGCGACTGTGGAATCGGACCAAGCGTAAATGTTTTTAAAAGCAATGTTGGCATAGGTGTCACGTACAAAATAAACTTAATCTGAAAGTAACAGTGCTGCACATAATTCAAGGCGTGGAATTGTGATACGCTTAAGCGGAGAAACCCTAGATTTAGCACAGACCAAAAAAATGCGTACAGAACCATCATTTTCTGTAACCCTAAAATATACCACACATGCATAACCAATCTCAGAAGCATCATAGAAACCATGAAGGTCACATGCTTGATAATTGCCCGATACAACGCGGCGAGGTAACTGAAGTTGAGCGAGACATAATACCTCACGCTTGTATTGTGACCAACGTGAACAAATCTCAGCGGAGGGAGCCTCATCCCAAGACAATCCTTGTGGCCAAAGAATCTGGATCAAGTGCTTTGCAAAAAGAGTAAGCGGAGCTAACAATCCAAGTGGGTCAAATATGCGTGCGACTTCAGAAAGTATTGATCTCTTGGTACAACAACGGTCGATAGTGTCTATTTTGTAAGTTAGGGAATCATAAGTTGGATTCCAGTTCAAGCCCAACACCTTTTGAAAGTAATCAGCAGTGTCAAATGATTGACAATTAGTTTGGCGTAATGATGGGGGTAAGGAGTCTAATACGATAGGATCGTTGCTAGACCACTTCCTCAAATCAAATCCATCACTTTTAAGAAGACCTCGAAATTGAGATTGTAATAAATAAAGTAATAGCTTCTTCAGCAGATGAACAGCCCGTGACTACGTGATCTACATAAATGTCGCTAAGTAACATTTTTGCAGCGTAAGGAAAATTATCTTTTTCATCTAAAGCAATTTGTAAAAGAGTGCGGATAGCTAGATATGGAGCAGATGATACTCCGTATGTAACAGTATTCAATTCAAATTCATGAACAGAAGTGTTTGGAGAAAAGCGCCATAATATGCGTTGATAGGCTCTGTGATCAGATGTTACTAAAATTTGCCTGTACATTTGTTTTATATCTGCAATAAGTACAGTGGAATGGGTACGAAACCGTAAAAGTAATGATACTATGTCTTTTGTAATTTAGGACCTGTTAATAAGGTGTCATTCAGAGAAACATTATTAGTAGACTTTGCTGAGGCATCAAAGACGACACGTAATTTCATGGTAGAACTTTCGGGCTTCAACACACAATGATGAGGAATATAATAACATGAATCATAATGATTGGAAGCACTCTGACCACTCACAGGAGGCATGTGTCCACAGTCAAGATAATTCTGCATGAAATTTGAATATTCTTGTTTTAATTTAGAATCTTTATTCAAGCGATTTTCCAGAGATAAAAAACGACACATTGCGGTATTAAAAGAATTACCTAAATTAGGAATATCTTCACGAAAAGGTAATGAAACGATGTATCTGCCTGATTTGTCACGAGTATGAGAATTGATAAAATTTTGCTCTCACTTAGTGTTCTCTGGAGAATTGAATATTTTGTCAGGTATGCTTTCAAGTTCCCAAAACTTCTTTAATGTGGAATCAAGTTGTGAATAAACAGACGCATGAAATGAGTTAACAACAGCTGGTGTAGAAATATGAATTTTTCCAGATAGTATCCAACCAAAGATGGTTTTCATTGCGATTGGTTCACCAGGACGACCATATTTAATAGCGGGTTGTATTATTTGTGAGTAGACATCAGCACCAAGCAAGATGTCTATTTCACTCGATTTTCTATAATCAGAATCAGCGAGAGGCAGGTTATTTAGATGTTCATAACCTTGAGTGGCAATGTGACTAGACGGAATATCATTACAGATGACCGGCAAGACCATTGCCTGTATATTAAAACTGGGATGATGTCTAAACAGCGGAGTGACCTGACAAAGAGTCATGCCAGTACAAGCGGGTGAAGAAGTTCGACCAATTCCTTGAATAGGAACGGAGCATTGCGTAAGCGGTAAATTAAGTCTGTTTAGACATTTCTCAGTTATTACTGATATTTGACTGCCATTGTCTATAAGAGCACGGTAAGTTTGAAAATTACCACTAGCATCACAGATAGATACTAAGGCAGTGGATAAAAGAAGTGTAACTGGAGCAATAGCACTAGCAACAACTTGAGGAATGTCACCAGCGGCGGAATTATCTGTAGAATTAAAGATCGAGATCGTAGTTGCTTCACGTGGAAAATGCAGCATCGTATGATGGCGTTTTTGACAAACGCGACAAACAGACAGGGAAGCACAAGTCGAGAAACCATGTGTTCTAAAGCAATTTACACAACGTCTGCATTCTTTAATAAAGTTATATCGATCTTGAGGCGACTTATTTAAAAACAAATCACATTTAAAAATAGAGTGGTTAGCATTGCAAACAAAGCAAGATGCTTGTTGAGATTTTGCAAGAGGCACTGCTGAACCAATATTGTTTTGAGAAGATGTTTCCACCACGAGAGACTGCTGTTTTGATTTTATGGGAGATTGCGTATGTTGCTTATAAGAAAATGAAGGAGAAATTATTCCAGTGCTAGAAGTTGAATACTGAGAGACACCAAAACAAATATTTGACAACATAGTGCTAGACTCCAAAGCATTGCATTGATCGGTCAAAAATGTAATTAACTGTTCATATGTGGGCAACTCCGTAATGCTACGATGCATTTCAAACCGTTTTCTAGTATTGGGATCAATTTTCTGCATTAACCAATTAAATAGAGTAAAATCCCACAAGTCAATTTCATATTTATTGAGAGCAAAAATATTTTCAGAAAATATATTTAAGAGAGTACGAAGAGAACTTGCGGAATCAGGTTTAGCTTTTGGTGAATTAAGAATATTTCCCCAATAGGTCGAAATAAGTATGCGTTTATTGTCATATCTTTTCTTTAGAGTTTCGAATGCAATATGATAATTATCAGAGGTTATTGGTAAATGTTTCACTAATTTTAATGGTTCATCAGATAACGCACTTATTAAGTATTGGAATTTCTCTATGTTAGACAATTTTATGTGATTGTGTATCAATGACTTAAACAGTTCATAGAATGAAGTCCATTCGATAGCATTACCTGAAAATTTGGCTATCTGAATCTCCGGTAGATGAACAGTATTTTTATTGCTTTCAACATCAACCTTTTGATTTGTAGTAATAGCCGATGCCATTTTGGTTAATTGTATATCAAAAGCTTGAATGTTATCATGCAAATCATCTATTTCTTCCACCAGTGAATTCAGCTGATCCAAATTTTCAACTGAGAGTTGACTCAATTTTAATGATTTGCGTTGTTCTTGAAAATCCTCGTAAATGAGATCTTTTAAATTTTTCATAAAACATAGAGTGCGTTGAAGTGTCTGCCACAACGGCAGAGGAGTATTCTGACACGGCGGTTAATTTTTTAATTACCACATTACATTCCCTTACAAAATCCTCAAACTTCATTTTGTAAGTATTGATAAGCTCCTTAATAAAGTTATATTAACCGAATGTAAATAAAATTACAAAATAGTTGTATTAATCAGTACTCACAAATACGTTGGAATGACAATATAATAACGAAAATATGTTTAGAAGAAACAAGAAAATGAATTAATTATAGCGGCAAGTTCAATAAAAAACACCGTGTGCTAGTGTCAAAATGAATTTAAGTAACAAATGTCAGTTATGAAATAATTAATTTAAAACGGTTTTAAATGAATGTAAGGCAAAGCTGGTTTTCTTTTTTAAGGTATCGGCATCGAAGGATCAAAAATGTTTATTAAATCGGACGAAGGACCAGTCAGCGTAATGCTGGCAAACTGAACTAATATTGATAATTGAATTTTAAATACCTTGTGACCTTGTGTATTAGCGGCACTTTCCTGGTGTTGTTCTCTTCTAGTTGGGCCCAACAATGTCCAGGTCTCCAATATGGGAATATGGCAAGGTACACAAGACACTCGCGTGGTGATAAGTAGCGGTTTTTATTATTTTGAAGTTGACCGAAAAGAAATGACTTTTTATATTTTTTTTATGTAGCGTTATTATTATGCAATTTTTGGTTGATATGGAAATCGAAAA
This sequence comes from Rutpela maculata, assembly GCA_936432065.2. Classification (NCBI taxonomy): domain Eukaryota; kingdom Metazoa; phylum Arthropoda; class Insecta; order Coleoptera; family Cerambycidae; genus Rutpela; species Rutpela maculata. The sequence continues at coordinate 155,489,196 of OW386286.2, read as the reverse complement.
CAAATTTAGTTATAAAAACAAAAACTGTTTTCTGAACAATTTATATAATTATGCTATAAGTATTGGATATTGACGATGAATATATTTATTTTTGTTTTCTAAACAATTAAATAATATATTCTAATGCTTCCTCGATATTTCCTCAAAAAATATAGGTATCTTTTACACTTTATGGCCCTTTACTGGTATTTTTAGGACATCATTGTGGGATTTGCATGGAATATTCTCATGAGGAACTTTTAGGACCAATATGTCCTCACTGGATATTTTTAGGACATATCTGTAGGCCAAGCCTGAGATATGATATTGATCTTATGAATATTCTGATTTTAAAAATATTGAACTTCACTCATATATAATTCCCACAAACGAATTAAAAAAATTTTAGGCGGCGAGATGTCGACCGGTACGGACGATGATTCCGAGTCCTGCGACAAAAGCGATAAAAAGTGCAAAATTTGCTGTGAAATTATTGACAGACGATCGTTAAAAAATGCTATAAAATGTAATTCCCTAAATGCAATGTGGTGATTCATCAAAACTGCTTTGATGCTATAACAAAAATATTTTATGTGGAAAAGAAAAACTGGCATTGTAGAAGCTGTATTGAAGTCCTTAAAGCTAGTGGGGCCTGCAGTAGTGATTGTGTCAATTCTGTTATCGTGGTTATGCAGAAGGAAAACGATTGCCTAGTGAGGGAAAAAGTTTTATTAAATAAATTACTAAGTGAATTAGAATACACAGTTAAGCTACAAAAACGAGAATAAACGATCTCGAACAAAAAACTGTAAGTACAAACTTTATTCCTTCAGTGTCCGAAGACGATGAAACTGGGTCAACTTCTTATAGCAGTGTTTTAAAGAAAAAAAATGGTATCAATAGTTTTTCCAATTCATCTATTTTATTAGTAAGATCTACAGATAAGGTCATATCAAATGCACCAGTGGAGAAAGATTCTTAAATCTAATATTATACCGGGTGCTCTTAATATAAATATAAACAATACGAGGTTAATAGAAGATGGTCTTCTTATTAGCTGTGAAAATCAAGAATCACTAAATGCATTGAAGGATAATTTAAGCAAGAAAATGGGTTCTGTATATAATATCTGTCAAGCAAAAAAATTAACCCTCGTATCATTGTATATGGTATACAAAAAGATTGTGTAGAAAATAAGGAATTACTTAACCTGATTATCAAGGGTAATAACTTAAACCCATCTTTGGATGAAATAAAAATTGTTACTAATTTAACATCTAAATCTATTGTTCTTGAAGTGACTCCAGTATTATTTAGTCAAATAATAAAAAGAGGTTTTCTCTACGTCGGATGGAAAAAAATGTAATATCGCAGAACATTTCAATCTACTCCAATGTTTTAAGTGTCGTAAATATGGTCATTATAAGAAATATTGTCGAAATGACGTGGTTATCTGCCCTAAGTGTTCAGGTGCTCATGAACAAAAAGATTGTGTTTCAGACTCTTTATCGTGTGTAAATTGTAAAAATTTTAATATCAAATTCAAAACTAATTTGCCTACGGATCATTCTGCAAGGAATCCAGTATGCGAGTTCTATAAACTCAATTGGCTCAATTGAAATCAAAAATCAATTATGGTTGTTAGCACACAAAAAAAACTGAAAATTGGTCACTTAAATGTTAGATCTTTGTTTACAGGATTTAATCATTTTAGCGATTTAGTTATTGAACATGAATTTGATATTATGTGTATTACCGAGACATGGCTTAATAATAATTTAACGACAGATATTTTTCATATTCCAAATTTTAAATTTTATTATAAAAACCGCGAAAGTAGGAGTGGCGGAGTTGGTATTTATGCACGAGTTGACTTGATTTGTAAGGAAGTTTTTACAGATTTCGTTTCAATAGATGGCCTAGAATACTTATTCTTGGATGTAAAAATAAGTAAACTCTATTTACTTATTTGTGCAATTTATAGATCGCCTTCAAATGATGCAAAATTGGCAACAGAACATGTGGATATTTTGTTATCTTTTATCACACCTCAATATGACAATATATTTTTTCTAGGAGACATAAATATTGATCAGTTGTATGAAAATTGTTTTGCGCAGTGTATGTCATCTTATGATTATTCAAATAGTAAATGAACCCACACGTATAAAGGCGCCGTTACACGGCGCGTGGTTCGCCGAACCTGGCCCGACGAACCACGAACCACACGCCGTCTGACAAGGGTGGTTCGCTATTAGTTCGCGGTTCGTGGTGCGTGCTGCCGCGATCCATCGGATGTCGGTAAACTTGCACGGACCAAAGGATACAACTAAATGCGTCACAAATCTGAATGAACTCCGTACCGTATTGACACCTTCAATTTAAGACACCGTTACACGGCGCCTTTACAAACATATCTCAAGCACTTATAGACGTAATTTTTGTAAACAATCCCGAATTTGTCTTAAACGTAGATACGATAAATTCTGATCTTATCTCTGATCATCGAATGGTTTATTGTAATATAAATGTAGAGTTGCCCCGTACCGAACCCAAATTAGTAACATATAGAAATTTCAAAGATTTTTCACAAAATGACTTCTCTGCGGACTTACAAAACATTTATTAGGACCAAATCTATTATCTAAATACTATCGAAGAAAAAATATATTTCTTAACAGAACACAATCATTTTTCTATTTGACCCTATATTACATCACGCATAACTAAGCGCCGTGCTCCTTGGATAACTCTAGGTATAAAAGCTATTTCGGAGTACTCAAAAAACAATAACCTCAAACTTAACTCAGATAAATGCGCTGTAATGTTTTTCTCACCAAAGAATTTAGAAAACTTAATTACATCCAATGTGCACTTACTTATAAACAATACCCCTTTAAAGGTTGTAAAGAAAATAAAAAATTTAGGTTTAATAATCGATAATAATTTACGTTTTACCGAACATGTATCTCTTTTAGTAAGAAAATGCTATGTTGCATTGAAGCTGCTGTATACAAATATAAGTGTTTTAAATTTTAAGATGACAAAAAAACTGTGTGAAACACTAGTGCTTTCAATAATGCATTATTGTAATATAGTTTATTTTCCGTGTTTAGATAATTTAACAAAAAACCGTCTTCAACATATTCAAAATGCTTGCTGTAGATTTGTATTTAGGTTAAGAAAGTATGATCATGTTTCTCAAAAAGTAAACGAACTGGGTTGGCTCAAAATCGAAAATTTATTTAAATATCATTTAAGTGTATTTGTTCATAAACTTCTGCTAACTTCGTTACCCCCATACCTCCGGGAAAAACGTTGTTTTAGATATGACATTCATAATATGAATTTACGATCTCCAACTAATCTTGAGATTCCAAAATATAGATTATCGCTATTTCGTCGTTCATTTTCCTATAACTCGGTAATGCTTTATAATAGCCTTCCATTTCAATTCAAATCTTTTTCCGTAAACAAATTTCGTAACAATGTCAAATCATATATTTTCTCACTACAGTGACATAAATTTATCATACATATTTATTTTACTTATGTTCATAGACCCACTAGTGTTCTGGGTTTATTTATTTATTTGTTTATTTGTTTTTTGTTACTTTATAATGTTTGTCTATTTTTATTACACTGTGTTGAACATTTTATATATTATGTTGATTCTTTTATACACTATTTCTTTTAACAGATGTGACAATATAGTTCAATGTCAATATATATCTTTTTTTATCTAGTTTTAAGGTGCTTAGGTTGAGTTGGATAGCTTAAGCTAGACTCGGGCATTTTAGGGAAATGAAATGTATTTTTTTTCTCTCTTATTATTATTATTATTATTATTATATCCTCGAGCGGGATATTTATAGAACCAATTTTTAAATATAGGTAACTTTTACAATTTTATAATCCTCTACAGATATTTTTAGGACGTCATTGTGCGATTTGCATGGGATATTCTCATGAAGGACATTTTAGGATCAATATGTCCTCAATGGATATTTTTAGGACATCACTGTAAGTCAAGACTGGGACATCCTCAAGCGGGATATTTCTAGGACCAAGATTTAAATAGGCATATTTTAAAATTTGAACCATGCTAGCTTTTAATCCGCTATATCTCGAAAAATATGTATTCTATGTGAATAATATTTTAGTCGTAGATATAAAATAGGTTTTTTTCTGAAATCGATCGGCAATGTCTACATTTTCGGCATGATTTCAGATCGAAAAATACACAATTCCAGTATTTTAGTCCGTTGCTAAGAAACTATCAGTAAACAGACCGGAAAAGATCCGTTGCTAAGCAACGATCAACAAAACCGTACGGGAATGTTACTTTCCCGACCTAGGCCGGGAAAGTAACATTCCCGTACGGTTTTTTTTTTTGTATATTTTGGACAGTAAATAAATACATGCAGACAAACCAACTCACATTAAAATTGTATTTATTAGTAAGCAGTTAGATTGTAATGAAGAAATGTTATGCATTAATACAAATTCCTTCATTTATAATAATATTGATTGTGATTTCAGAAAAAATAGTATGTGTACTTCGGTGTGAAAGCACATTCCCAGACTTCGATGCTTGTTATCAATTTGCATCGTCGTCCGGGAAAGTATTGCTTTCACACCTGAACACACAATATACTATTTCGTACGGTGAATTTTTTTCATAATTCTTTATTTTCAATTTTCGGAACCATTGTCAAAAACGTTATTTGATGTTTATTCCGTTGCATTGAAAAGTGGGCTATTTTTCTAATTAACTTAACAGAGTTTCAAAAACTGTTCAACACAAGTTATTCAAATTTCAGCGAGTGATTTACAATAGACACATAATGAACACATAATTTTTTATATGCTAGCAGTTAAAGTGAGGGTTTGCTGCATCGGTAAGCCAGGATTTAATGCAGCGCGTACCACGCTCACACTTATTACACTTTTATGACCACCTAATTATTATAAATAGCGATTTTTATATTTCACTCGATTATACTAGTTCTATATCTTCAATAATGAAAAAGTTCCCTCGATGTAGACTTTTTTAATGCCGCCACTGAAAAATCCAAGCGATCTAGAATGAAAATATTTTTTTGTGCCTGACATTTCATCTTTGGTACAATGTTATGTATGGCAATCGATTCATTATATTTCAGAATATATGTGTCCTAATTTTCAAATCGAGTAAATTTTTAGAAACGTTATGAGATGGGAAATGTAGAATATTGCATTTCCGAGGTATTTCATAGAAAAATGGAAAATTGTGATTTTTTCCGATTTCGCAATTCCGAATCGAATCGGCATAATCGAATTTGGCAGATCATTTTGCATAAGAATATGACTTCAGTTTTCGCGAGTTGCTTAGGCCACATAGTTGCCTCTGGCCTTCTTCATCTGTTTTATATAACTTTTGTAAGTTTCTATTTGCTGTTTTATATGCATTTCTTGTCTTCTCTTTTTCTTCGTAGTGCTTACAGTTCTTTGTTCATTTTCCCAAATATTCCCCTGCGTCTTACACAAGTTCTTTTCAGCGACTCTGGCGTCTACCAGTATACAGTCCAAGCTTGAACTCTCTTGGTAGGTCGTTATGTTCTTCAGGTAGTAAGATTATACAGTTTTCTTTAAAGTCTTTAAGCATGTGAGGAGTTATCTTTCAGCATTCTTGAGTGGGAGGGAGTTTTCTGGGACCGGATTTCCTCTTATCTCATATCTAATGGTATTATGATCACTCATGTTTTCAGATTCTTTCTCTACTCTCCGTCCTTTTATGTGTTTGGCTATGTTCGGCATGGCCACAGTAACGTCAATAATAAGTGAGGTTTCATTCACATTAGAGAAGGTGGGAGACTATTAAGGCTACAAGGTCGTGTTCTTTCACCTGTGTGAAAAAGCACTGATGTTCCAGAACTAGTTCCTTTTACTTACAGGAACCAAAAATTGTTGATTTGGCATTTGGGTCTTCTCCCAGTATAATATGAATGTGTTCTGGCGTTCTCATGTTCTTCGTTAGTAACATGAGTATATTGCTATATCAGACAGCTTTACTTGGATGAAACCCTTAGTGCTAAATGATTTATCACACATAAATTTATCACAGGCGAGTTTATCGTATGTAATATCACTAGTACTTAGAATTTTATTGATAAAATTCTTTCGAAAGCATTGTTGCCTGATAATATGGAGAGTTTATTAACTGATTATATCCCTAGCAAATTAGCGGGAGGGATTTAATTTTTAATAATAAACTACCAATTTACACGAATCATATTACCGTTTGGCAACTTAGAATGAGAAAAAATTATAAATTAAATTTAAAAGCACGTGTGGTATTTAGGAAGAATATTTCACGAATAGAGTACATAAAACATATGTAGTATTAAGTTTTGCCATTAACTGCCTCCAGAAGTTCTCTTGTTATTTTTTAGTATTTACTGACCTTCACTTTCAATTTCATTATTTAAGTCATATAAAAATATATTTCCAAACGGACTCATCTAATAAGAAACAAAGTAGGTATAATTATTTAACAATCACAGCTACAAAAACTTAAAAGTCCACGGAATTCCCCATATTTTAAATATAATGACAATGAAAGAACCAATATGCCTTGAACCATAGGTATTGTAATGCATATACTGGTCCAAAACAGCTGAGAGTCTGTACGGCCACTCTGTCTCCTTTTTATAGTTTTAGATAAATATTCTCCAATGTTCCAGCACATATCTACAATCTTCTAGATTTTTCCTTAACGCCTTTCTCGACGTTTTCAAATTATGACACCGCGCGCACCATTCTCGGACGATTGCCGAACTAACTAACTGGCTTAGTTTTCTATTATTTATTTATGGTACTTTAGAGGAAACTCCTATAGATGTCTCTGGGGGGTAGAACACATAACACTGCCCCCTTTTTAAACCTGAACGTCCCGGTCTGGCAATTCAGTCTCTTTCACATACTTCGCCAGTCTATCCAAGTGTACGATTTTCATCTTCGACTTTTTACTTCTTTATATTCGATAAACAACGTCATTGATTCGGGTGATGACGGAATATAGCCCTTCCCAAAAAGGCTGAAGCTTCGGGGAGTTTCCCTTCTTCCACTGCGAGTTTCACAGCCAAACCAGATCTCCCGCCTTGAATCCTCCTGAGCTGGACTTACTGTCATAACGAGCTTTTATTCGGTCACTGGCTATGGTGATTTGGCTTCGAACCAATTCATGGACATTTATTAACCATTCTCTAATCTCATCTGCATAATTGTTCACTGAGAGTGGTTCCCTGCCTGGTATTCCAAACATCAAGTCACACGGCAGTCTGATTTCATATCCAAATACCTCACAAGCCGGTGTCTGTCTCGTAATCTCATAAGTGGAAGCCCTGTATGACATAAGGAAGAACGGCAAGTGACGACTCCAATCTCGCTGATTTTGATGAACCACCTTAGAAAGATATTCCTTCATGGTTTTGTTATGCCGCTCCAACATTCCATTTGATTGAGGATGAAGAGCTGTCATCTGTGTCTTGTGGATTCTTCATAATTTGCAGATTTCCTAGAACACCTCCGATTCAAAATTTCTCCCTTGATCTGAATGTAACTTCAGGGTTACACCAAATCGACATACCAGGTTATCCACCAAAACTTTGGCTACAGTTACAACCTCCTGATTTGGAATGGCGTAGGCTTCCAGTCACTTATTGAAATAATCCAATCAGGCTGTATTTATTGCCATCGGTGGCTATTGGGAATGGGCCAGCAATATCGATAGGAGCTCCGACGTTATATTGCTGCAACTGACCCTTACTCCTAGTCTGTGGTCCCTTACTGACCACACAAATCTTGCATTTGCAACACCAAGCCTCTACAATCTACATCCTGTCGATTATTGATCCAGTAAAATCGTCCCCGTACCTTTTTTAGGGTCTTATTAACGCCGAAGTGTCCGCCAGATATTCCATCATGCATCTCCTGAAGTACTTTTGGTACTCGACACCTAGGAATCACTAGACGCATAACAACTTCTTTGCCATCCGGGCGTTCCCACGCTCTCTTCAATAGCCCGTCTATGACTCTAAGCGAATCAAATTGTGCCCATAAAGCCTTCAGCCCCACTTTTTTGTCTGAAACATCCTTCCACTCTGTACGGGTTCCCCGTTCTTTTGCTCTCAATATAGGCCCAATTTCTGCATCATTCAATTGCTCTTGCCTTAGAGCTTCCTTTGTCCAATCGTCTGGAAGCTCTACCTTGATAATGTTAACTTCAATCATATTCGGCAATTTTTCCACACGAAGGTAGTGCTTGCAATCTTCCTTGCATGGTTTTCTAGATAGTGCAGGAATTTTGACTGCGTTGTTAATAGCCCCGTTTTCTTGCATTGGTCGTTTACTGAGGACAGAATAAATTGTTCGTTCCCATCCTTAAGACTCGCTTTCCTACGTCAACAATAAATCCATACTGTTCCATAATGTTCAGTCCCAAAATGAAGTCATCCGTAATATCAGCCACGATGACCCTATGGTCAAACCTTAAATGTCCAATTTGCAGACCCAGGTCTACTTCTCCATGAACCATAGCCCTGTCTCCCGTAGCTGTCCGAACGGTCACTTCATTTTGCCTCTTGTTAATCTTTATGCCCGATATAAATCCTGGCCATACTATTGATGACGTAGTACCTGTGTCGATGATAAACACACATTTTTTGTCATTTACACAGCCTTGTAACAGTAGACTTTTCGAAATTCTTTGAAGCTGGGAAATTCTTATTCCTCTGGGGGCATACTGTTCTTGAGCCAGCACCGCCCCAGTGACATTTACTCTCTCGAGGCTCCACTGTCGACAGTCTCGCTTAATATGCTCTAATTTGCGCACTGATGGCATTGGATACCTCCATTTGGTTTTGCTCCGCCTTGTTGTTTGTTCTGTTTCGTCGGAGAATCCTATTTGGCCAATAACTGTCTGTCATTTTACGCGCATCCCTCAGGGTCATGTCGTCCTGGTCTGAATGTGCCTCACAGCATGCACTTTTCACCGCCGGGTGTCTTTATAGGCACCCTTTATTTCAAGGGCACGCACCAAAGCTTCGCTAATCTGACTTCGTTGTCCCTCATACCATCTAAAAAGGCCCCCACGGCTAATTGTTCCTAAAATTCTCTAGGTGCACTTGGATATGCCTACTGCAGCTTCGAATTCTTTTAAGCTTTCCCCAGCCTTTTGCGTCCGTGTTTTCAGCTGAGTCTGATATACCTGAGCAAGGTGTTGGTCGCCATATCTCAAATCCAAGGCAGCTTCCAAAACTTTAAAGTCCCTTTGTTTCTCTACTGGGATAGTTTGAAGTAACTCCGATGCTTGGCCCCTTAGTGCTAGAACTAATGCCATAGCATTTTCCTCGTTGTCCCAGTTATTCGCAGATGCAGTTGCCTTGAACTGTCTTTTATAAGATGTCCATGAGCTTTGGCCGTCAAATGAGGGTGGTTTTAACCAAGGACCTGATGATGTTACTAACTGCCCTCCTTTTTCTCTCATTTGTCGTTTAAGTTGTTCCACTTCTCCTTCGAACTCACTCATTTTTCCCTTGATATCTCTTACTTCCCCTTTGACTTGACTGACTTCTGTCTTGACTTCCCTTACTTTATCTTCGACCTTGTTTATCTCTTCTTTGACTTCACTCTTTAGTTCTTCCTTAGTGGAAATGATTGCGCCCTGATGTATTTTCAGTTGATCGCTTAGAATTTTCCTTAATTCTTCCTGGCGTCTTTCTTGTTCTTCCATAATTTTTTTCAGTTCGGTTTTTTTTCTTGCACTTCTCTTTCTTCTCGATGTCTTCTTTCTTGATCCTCTTTTTCTTCTTGACGTCACTTTCCTCGTTCCTCTTTCTCTTCTCGATGTCTCCTTTCTTGTTCTTCCTTCTCTTCTTGGCGTCTTATTTCCAGATCTTCCGTCATTTTCTTTAATTCATTTCTTTCTTCTTGACGCCGCTTTTCTTCCTCTTAGAGTCTTATTTCTTGATCCTCTTTTTCCTCTTGACGTCGCTTTTCCTGTTCCTCTTTTCTTCTTGACGTCTTTTCTCCTGCTGTTCATTGTCTTCTTGGTGTTGCTGCGCCATTATCCTTGTAATCTCCGCAATTAGGTCTTGTATCTGTTTCTCTGCTGCCATGCTCCTTGTTGTTATGGGCATATGATGACGTTAACCAAGTTTATTGCACAATAGCGTTAAGAAACTCTCGTCGATATTTGCGATAGAACTTTCTAGAAACATCTCAAAATGGCACAAAAGAGTCTTATTTAGAGTCTATGTCACTAACCAGTTGTTAGAATTCCACTATCTCTAGTAGCTGTCAAGAAGAATGTTCTAGAAATAAAACAAATCTTATTTAGTATCTATATCACTTTCCAGTTGAAAGAATTCAACTATCTCCACTAGTCTCCAAATACAATGTTCCTGGACCTTTTCCGAAAACGCACTTTTCACAGTTTTTAGTTGAAAATTAGTCCTTACACAACGTGCCGCAAGTCAATTCTCCGTGTCACCACTAATTCCCGAGAAGAACACTGTAGAAACCTTCTCGAACAATCCAGAAATCTTCTGTTATAATTCCGCTTCCGACACCAATTTTTACGTATTTACACCCTTTTTGTAAACACTCTGTATCGTGGATTCGGAAACTATAATACCAGGGTAACACTAAACACTAATTTATTGACTTAGGTACTAATTACAACAATTAATTACTTCACATATTACACTGAGTACTATATAACTCAATAATTCAATCACTTTTGATCACTTTGTTTACTTCTTAATGTTTCTCAAATCACCATTTGTACTAAATTGTCTGTCTCTTTTTTATAGTCTTAAGTAAACATTCTCTAATGTTTCAGCAGATATCTGCAGTCTTCTAGATTTTTCCAGATGTCAACGCCTTTCTCGACGTTTTCTAATTATGACACCGTGCGCCATCTCTGGGACGATTGCCGAACAACCTAATTGTCTTAGTTTTCTGTTATTTAATTATGACACTTTAGAGGAAACTCCCATGGATGTCTCTGGGGGGTAGAAAACATAACAGTATATAGTGCATAAACACGTCTCTAACCTTCAAAAACTTCGAAAATGCGTAAACGTCAAGTCGAGTTCTATTGACAAGTCAACCGTTCTCCTGGAAAATATCAGTAGAACAGTGTTCTCTTAAAAGTCACACAATGTGATCCGTCCAATGTTTCAAAAATATCACTTTCATTAAATTAGTGGAACCACGTCCCCTTTTCACAGGAAATTTTTGTTCCTATGAGTTGAAAATAAGGCCCCTTGATCTGTTAATTTTTAGGAGACGTTTCCTCGCCTATATCGAGGTCTGTACAGAAAAGTTTTATTCTGTGCCTGTACACTACATCTCAGTGAAACTAAGCAACGACAACCAGGGCTCGGGAATTTTATCTTGACGCCAGAGACGGCTCTCATTTAGACATAATATTATATTGCAAACACCTACTTAAATATTCAGAAAAAACGACTAAATGATGAAATATTCATCATTGTCCATTGCAATGTATTTTTGGTAATAAATTTAACATGAAAACGGTAATGATTCTTACGAAAACATGTAATACATATCTAGCAAATAACTTACTTTCCTGTTGTATTTTATATGTGTGGCGTGTTTATTATGTTTATTTTCATAACTAAACTAAATATAAAAACCTAATAAGCTGCTGGAAACTTAAAATATTTTTCCCCAATAAAATAAACCATTTCACTTCCACATCCAGTGGAAGTATAGTAACGACAAAAAAATTTAAAAAAAATTTTATTGTTCAAATAGGCTTAGAATGTCACGAAACGTAGAGATTTTAAGTTTGAGCGAAAAAAAAATTTCTGTCTGTCGGTCTGTAACTTTTTTTGTGCGCACGTTTACTCTGGAACCGTTTGAGATATTGACTTGGTACACGTATGTACTTTAACGGGATCTAGAACTAGATTATATTTTCATCTTGTTCCGTCGAAGGGTTGGGGGGTAAATTGGGGTAAATTTGGGGAAAATAGGTAAATCAAGCAGGTAAGAGTCCATAAAATTGGTATTTAGTATATACAAGAGAAGCTAAGGTCTCAAAAAAAAATTTGGCATTAGCCACCCCCATTACCACATTATTAAAGGGGATGAAAAAAAATTGTGATTTAGTGTGTGTACAAGAACCAGAAACCTCAAAATGTTTTTTTTTTCTTCATCCACCCCCACTACCATCCCCTATTACCACCCCCACCCCGCTACCGATGTGGGGTATCGTTTTATAGGTTTTTGGGGTAGAGGATTCCAAATATTATATTATTAAAGTTTCATAAACTATTATTTCCACATACAAAATTTTTTCTTTGTGAGTGACTTGAATAAAAATCTGAATGTGGAAGTAGTGATTCCTTGGGCAGCGGTTTTTATATAATATTAAATGATATATAACAAACAAAGTTATGGCCCGGAAGGCAGCGTTGCATTTTTTATGGTGATTCCAGGCCGCTTGATTTTGTGTGTAATCGATAGTCTAGATATGGCTAGTAATCGAAATAAGCGTCAGCTGTCAGAGTCATAGTGGACTTGATCATGAGAGAACGTCTATTATGTCGAAGAAAAAAAAAATTCAAAAATGATTTTAGGTCGTTTAAAAATTTGTACAGCAAATGTTTACATGATAATAATAATTGAAAAAAAGTAAGCTGCGTAGATAATGGGGGATTATACGTGAGCCACTTATATAAACTTGAATAAAAAAAAATTGATGTCAAATCATTTCAGGTTCAAGGAAACTTACACAGCTAACTATTTATATTATTAAAATGATAAAAACAATCGTCAGCTATTCTTTCAATGGGGGTAAGACCGTCAGCTGAGGGATTATATGTGCTGAGCGAACTTTTAATCTGAATGTGGTGCAATCCAATGTATGATCTAACTGACGATCTTTCCTCCTTATATCAATGGCTGACGAACATTTTCATTTAATATATTGTTTAAATAATCATTTCTAGACATTTCAAGTGACTTGAAATCAATTTAAACTAAAATGTATGGTTTTAATTTAGTTTTCATAGCATACATAATGTGCTTTCAATTCATAAGCCAACTGATGATATTTCCCCCCTTATACAAATAGTTAACGTACATTTTTACTTCATGTATTGTTTAAATAATCGGCCTTCGGCCATTTTATTGGAAGCAACCGGCTTCGCACAGACGGAGTTGACAGAGTCGGCTTAGGATGAAGGAATAAAATATACGTTTTTAAATATGGCCATAATCGAATTTATTTTTTATAAACATGATAAGCTGAAAAAACTGCATACTTACATACATGTCCTTTTCGCATGGCTTGGCAACTGCAAGTGAAAATAAAGCTCGGCAAGTCTACAGACGCTTCAAAAAATAGCGATTTCACGTGCGCCAACTTGGATATGTGAACTCTTCCCGCCAACGCGAGATGCGAGTTACACTTCAGGTTGTACAGTGGCTAGATAAATGGATCCCCCCGAATTCTTCTACTTAAATAGATCCCAAAGAGCCCTAACGGTCATAGGTAAGGGCGCAGGAAATTTACGGAGAAATGCGCAGATAGTTATTGTCGCAAATTTAACCTACAGGGAAATACAATGGAAAAATATATTTTTTAAAATTGTTTATTTTCCAGCATTAGTGTATATTACCATTGTAATTGAAACCGTAAATTGATTTCAAGTCAGTTGAAATTTCTAAAAATGATTATTTAAAATACATTAAATGAAAATGTATGTCAGCTATTGATATAAATGGGGAAAGATCGTCAGTTAGATCATACATTGGATTGCACCATACTCAGACCAAAAGCTCGCTCAGCACTTATAATCCCTCGGCTGACGTATAATCCCCCATTATCTACGCAGTTGACTTTTTTTTAAATTATTATTAGCATATAAACATTTGTTGTACAAATTTTCAAACGACCTGAAATCATTTTTGAATTTTTTTTTTTTTTTCATAATAGACGTTCTCTCACGACCAGGTCCACCACGATTCTGACAGCTGACGCTTGTTTCGATTACTAGCCATATCTAGACTATCGATTATACACAAAATCAAGCGGCCTGAAATCACCATCAAAAGTGCAACGCTGCCTCCCGGGCTATTAAAGATTAATGGCATAAAATTGCTATGTACTATATGCATCACAAATGTACACAACGTGATAAAGTGCATTTTATTTCATTTTAAAATGTTAATGCGTAACCTACTTTTATGGGAAATCTACTACATTTGTAAGACGTACTGACAATTACCTAAAGTTGATTTTTTTACAATTGCAGTGTTAAGAGCATTCGATCCTGACCGAGTGTCAACATTAGATTCCAGTTTACGGTGGTACTTTTATATGTTTTTTACAATGCGGTTTTAGTATCTCTTTTAATTAAGCGACGCCGGAAGGGGGTGGTAGTGGGGATGGATGAAGTAAAAAAACTTTTTGAGACCTTTGGTTCTTGCGCACACACCAAATTACCCACTTCAATAACGGGGGGATGGGTAGGGGTGGCTAATGCCAGCAAATTTTTTTGAGACCTTAGCTTCTATTATATATACTAAATACAAATTTTATGGACTCTTACTGGCTCGATTTACCTATTTACCCCCATTTACCCCAATTTACCCTCCAACTCTTCAACAGAATAAGATCAAAGTATAATCTAGTTCCAGATCTCCTTAAAATACATACGTGTACCAAATTTCAAGTCAATATCTTAAACAGTTCTAGAGTAATCGTGAACACAAAAAAAGTTACAGACAGACAGACCGATAAACAGAGGATAGGCAGACAGAATTTTTTTGCTCAAACTTAAAATCTTGACGTTTCATGACATTCTAAGCCCATTTGGACAATAAAAATTTTCAAAATTTTTTTTGCGTTACTATACTTCCGCTGGATGTGAAAGTAAAATATGCATAGGAGGTTCTCGGGGTTACTGATTACGAATACATTGTCAAAAAAAAAAGATTTTCTGAAGTTTTCGGAAACAAACAAAAAATCGTTTAATATACTGATTAATTATCTTTAATTCTGTTTGCTTTTATTGTTTCTAAGATATTCAACATCTACACTAAATAATCCTATAATCTTTCGGATCCCATCTATAAACTTGAATATCTCCGAAATACGTAAATCCTACGTAAATATTAAAGTAAAACAAATTCATTCTCAATTTATGTCTTATTTTTTCGCTTAAACTAATATTTATTGAGATATCTGCTAAGAAATTTTTTTTTGTTTTTTTCGAAAATCCGTTTATAGTTTAAGATACATTCTTTTCCGAAGCAAGTGCTGTAAACGGACGAAAAATTTGAGTGTCTAGGTTATACTATATGTTAACGAAAAACAATATATGAGAATATATTTTTTTAATTACTGACTACTTACATTAACAAAATGGTGGCGTTTTTATTAAAAAAATGTGAGGAAGCACATTATCTGTCATAACTTCTTTGTTTTTTATGCTACAGAAATAGACAAAAAATAATTTGAAAGCCTAATTAGCCTAGCCTAATGAATCGGTCTTTCATCTTGATTGTTAGCATTTTGACGCAAATGCCATGGTTTCTGAGATATTTAACATTTTAACTAAATACTTTGTCTTGTAAAAGTTCGGACGCCATTTTTGTACGTCCATATATCCGAAACCATTAATTTTACAGAAATTAGAAAAATACGACATTCATCTCCGATTTAGTAGCTTTCTTATTTGTCTCTAGCATATTTTCGCTCAATGTAATACTTTTCGAGTAATTTGACAAAAATCGTGTTGAAATACTTCCTTTTTCAAGGTAATGTTCCAATTCTCAAGTCGTTTATAATTAGTTTAAGTTATACTTAAAGACTATCAATTTAAATGAAAAGTTGCATAAAGCTTTTTCTTCTCGAAATTTGATTCTCTTTCAGCTCCAATATTTTGTTTTCTTTTTTTTTTAGTTCCCACCTCCTGAAAAAGGCCATTCGCCCTCTATAAATTAGGCCCAGCTGGAATATTTCTGATTTTGAATAACTAAATATAACAAATATAACAAATATTAAAAAAAAAATCATGATAATCGGTTCTGTAAAGTAAAAACCTTCATTGACTTGGCTATATCCTTCAAATGTATTTGATTTCATTGCCCTTTTACTTCCACGTCCAGTGGAAGTATAGTAACGACAAAAAATTTTTAAAAAATTTTTATTGTCCAAATATGCTTAAAATGTCATGAAACGTCGAGATTTTAAGTTTGAGCGAAAAAAAAATTTCTGTCTGTCTGTCGGTCTGTCTGTCTGTCTGTCTGTCTGTCTGTCTGTCTGTCTGTAACTTTTTTTGTGCGCACGTTTACTCTGGAACCGTTTAAGATATTGACTTGAAATTTGGTACACATATGTACTTTAACGAGATCTAGAACTAGATTATATTTTCATCTTGTTCCGTCGAAGGGTTGGGGGGTAAATTGGGGTAAATTTGGGGTAAATGGGTAAATCAAGCAGGTAAGAGTCCATGACATTGGTATTTAGTATATACAAGAGAAGCTGAGGTCTTAAAAAAATGTTTGGCATTAGCCACCCCCATTACCACCCCCACCTCCTTATTAAAGGGGATGAAAAAAAAAATGTGATTTAGTGCATGCACAGGAACCAGAAACCTCAAAATATGTTTTACTTCATCCACCTCACCACCCCCACCCCACTACCGATGTGGGGTATCGTTTTATGGGTTTTTGGGGTAGAGGATTTCAAATATTGTATTATTAAAGTTCCATAAACAATTATTTTCACATACAAAGTTTTTTCGTTGTGAGTGACTTGGATAGAGAATCTGGATGTGGAAGTAGTGATTCCTTTGGCAGCGGTTTTTTTATGTAAAATTTAAACTGTTACAGTAGTTAAGTATTTTAGGTGTAGCTCATAACGAAGCTGATGTCAAAAGTTAAAAATTGAAAATGACGAATTCAATATGGCAGCAATAATTCCAATATTTTTGCAGATTTACATAAAATTTGATAGATAGTAATTCAGGTTTCTCTGATAACGAGACTAATGTTAAAGCTTAAAAAGTTACAACGACTGATATTTCATAATGCAAAAGCTAAATGAGACCACTAAAAAGGGTGAAAAAAATGTTTGAAAAAAAAATTGAACTACATTCAAAAAGGTTGCTAAAAATTATAAAATAAAATTTCACCGTCGCCCAGTTAA
The DNA here is from genome assembly GCA_936432065.2 of Rutpela maculata. Classification (NCBI taxonomy): domain Eukaryota; kingdom Metazoa; phylum Arthropoda; class Insecta; order Coleoptera; family Cerambycidae; genus Rutpela; species Rutpela maculata. The sequence continues at coordinate 155,471,984 of OW386286.2, read as the reverse complement.
TTCAACCTTATTACTCAATTTGGATATTGAGGTCGATACAAAAACTAACAAATAACGTATTCAAATGTATTTTTAACCGACATCAGTATCGATATTAGGTAATAAGGTTAAATTAACAGGGCGACAGTGAAATTTTATTTCATAATTGTTGACAACCTTGATATTGAGTACAGTTTCAAGGCAATGTTTCCTTTTGTAGTTTATTTGAAAAGCATATTCGACTAGTCCTGTTAGTAACACAAGAAGATCAATGTCCCCGACTACGATTACAACGGAATCGTAATTTTAGGCATGCCTAATAGCGATGTTTATTATCTTGGTATCGGCGTCTTCCTGAACCTGTGTGGCTGTTATGTTGTTTTGGTTGAAGTATTTCAGAAGCATTTTTATGAATTTATTCTTGTTTTTTTTTCATTGGTTAAAAACTTTTCTTGAGTCGTCGTTACCACCATAGCTTCATTGAATGTGTAATCTAACCACTCAAGTGGTTGTGCAGTTATTAATTTTTTACGATATAAAGGGGACTAAAGACAAATCTACAGGAATATTCAGAATAGCTTATTATTAATTTTTTACGATACAAAGGGTTGTTTAATCCCCGGGGACCAAAGACAAATCCATGCCGTTTTACAGGAATATTCAGAATAGCTTATTACAAATTCTCCCAAGCGTAAATCTTGGGCACTCAAGTGGTTGTGTGTGCACTTATTATTTTTTTACAATATAAAGTGTTGTTTAACCCCCGGGGACCAAAGACAAATCAATGCCGTTTTACATTAATATTTAGAATAGCTTATTACAAATTCCCGCGAGCGCAAATCTTGGACACTCAAGTAGTTGTGCAGTTATTAATTTTTTACGATATAAAGGGTTGTTTAACCCCCAGGGACCAAAGACAAATCGATGCTGTTTTACAGGAGTATTCAGAATAGCTCTTTACAAATTCTCCGAAGCGCAAATCTTGGACACTCATATGGTTGTGCAGTTATTAATTTTTTACGATACAAAGGGTTGTTTAATCCCTGGGGACCACAAATAAATCCATGCCGTTTTACAGGAATATTCAGAATAGCCTATTACAAATTCTCCCAAGCATAAATCTTGGACACTCAAGTGGTTGAGCAGTTATTAATTTTTTACAATATAAAGCATTGTTTAACCCCCGGGGACCAAGGACAAATCGATGTCATTTTACAGAAACATTCAGAATATCTTATTACAAATTCTCCCAAGCGCAAATCTTGGACACTCAAGTGGTTGTGTAGTTACAAATTTTTTACGAATCAAAGGGTTGTTTAACCCCCGGGAACCAAAGACAAATCGATGCCGTTTTACAGGAATATTCAGAATAGCTTACTACAAGTTCTCTCAAGCGCAAATCTTGGACACTAAAGTGGTTGTGCCGTCATTAATTTTTTACGGGGACCAAAGATAAATCGATGCCGTTTTACAAAAATATTTAAAATATCTTATTACAAATTCTCCCAAGCGCAAATCTTGGACACTCAAGTGGTTGTACAATTATTAATTTTTTACGAATAAAGGGGACCAAAGACAAATCGATGCTGTTTTACAGGAATATTCAGAATAACTTATTACAAATTCTCCGAAGCGCAAATCTTGGACTGAGTGTCCAAGTGGTTATGCAGTTATTAATTTTTTACGATGTAAAAGGAACCAAAGACAAATCGATGCCATTTTACAGAAACATTCAGAATAACTTATTACAAATTCCCCCAAGCGCAAATCTTGTACTTTCAAGTGGTTGTGCAGTTATTAATTTTTTACGATATAAAGGGTTGTTTAGCCCCCGGGACGAAAGACAAATCGATGCCATTTGACAGAAAAATTTAGAATATCTATCAATAGCTGGGTTAAAATTTACTTGATTGTTTATTATTTATTTTATTATTTTATATTTTGTATTGATTCAAAAAGTTCTTTAGCCTTAGAATCCTCTGCAAACAAGTAATATATGCATTGTTTATATCATACACGTATAATTATATTTCTTACTGTTATGCGCCCTACAATTTGAATTTATAATTTAATGCTTTATTTTTTATTATTTTTTTTTAGAAATGCATCCAGTTATCATTGTGACGAACGTCTATGTGTCTTCATGTGTTTTCGTAGATTTTTGCTGCTATCTTTGGCTGCTGGTTTCACTGCGGCCAGGAAAAGTTTTACAGATTGACTTAAGTTGACGTTGCATTAATTGTAACTTTTGGTTAACTAGTTCTGTTCAGTTTCAATACGACTTTATTCTGATAATAGACAAAGGTCTCTTCGTCTATCTAAATTTACATCCGTTCCGTATTTTCAAATGCATTTTTTTCGAAAACTATTAATCCTAGAAAAAAGTTTCTAATAGAACAGTTAGATCCAGACTTTGTCTTTATTTCATCTCAATCTACTTGGTATCTATTTGGAAAAAAAGTTTCTCGCATTCGATATTTACTTATCGACATAGAAAAAAAACTTATACTTCCTACACTTATTAAAATTTGACCTTCATATTAAGACATTTTGTTAAGAATTATTTAGTCATAATATGGTAAAAGGAGACCAATTTATTGTTCCGCTTTTCAGTTATATGAGTTAAACAAAAAAATAATTATTAATAGATGCCGAAAGCGCAATAAGAAATGGCTCTCGAAAACTCGTGTGGCGCTGTTAAATTGTTATTTAGAATAATTAAACTACTCGACGCGCGACGAATCCTAATGAGATTCGAAAGGGTTCTATTCTGATAATAAACGAAGCGATTAAAAAAATTAATTGGGTCCATTAAGAATTGCGACCTGTAGAGTGTTTCCGTACATACATACGTACAGACCAACTAATAGGGGTGTATTTCAATTTTCAATAGCAATTTTAGAATGTAATAGAAGTCAAATCCATTTAAAAATTGTACCCTTTTTTAAAGCAGAATATTCCCCTTTCAAAAAACTGTAATCAATATCGATTTCTTACCGAATTAACCTATTAAAAATTACATAAGCAAAATTGAGTACCGATGCGCTTTGCGAGAATAGAGGACACGCCTGGCGAGTTGCGCAATATCTCTCAAAATTGAAGAGGAAGCACTATATTTAAAAAATATTAGTCGAATCCTATTCTCAAATATCATTAAAATTGTAGCTCTAGTGTTTAGAATTACATGAGTAAAGTTCGACAATCTCTAATTAAATAAGAAATGCTTACAGTAAATCACGTATTAATTTAAATTTATTTATAGTGGAGTCGATTTAGTCAAGAAAATAGCGAGGTTGGGAAATTTTTTAAGATGGATGCAGACCCGGCGGAAACTGTTTGTCATGACGAGTATAACAAATCCCTAAAATCTTGATTTCCAAAAATGGGTAAAACAGTGTTTGTTTGTCCAAAGAAGGGTTTTTTGGACATTTTAATGGTCAAATTTGCATTTTTAATTTTTTTTGACCACTTAGGGCCAGTTGTACGAACTAAGTTGAGCCAAGTTCAGCTTGAACCAAAATCAAAAGCCATGATTACGATTATTGTAACAATCGTAACCTTGGCTTTTGATCTTGGTTCAAGCTGAACTTGACTCAATTTAGTTCATACAACTGGCCCTTAAACAATTAGTTAAGGAACGAAAATGAAAATGGTATCCTTTTATTCTCAATATTAAAGAAACCTCCAGTTTAAATCTGATGAAGATCGGACCATCCCCCTCCTGATTATATATATATATATATATATATATATATATATATATATATATATATATTGTTATTGATATTTGTTAAGATATATAATGAAACTTAAAAGTTGAATGTTAAAATTACCGTATCAATAATATAATATTTTGTGTTAACTTCAATCTGATATGCTCTTTATTGTATCTATTTAATTTAGAATAAAATATAAAAATTTTCAAAAGTATAAACTTATTTCATAGTCTACATAGTCTACCTTCTTTAAATGACTAGCCCAGAGCGCCAATGCCTTTCAGTATACCTAAATTAAGAGCATGAATGAACTTCAGTTAATCAAATCTCAGGAGCAGTTTCAGTTTAATTCGATTTAGTTTAGTTCAGGGTTTAAATAAATAAAGAAATGTAATTAGTAACAATATATTAAATAACAATTAGGTTAGGAAACCTTATGACAAAATAACTTAACCTAGAAATTAAAAAAAAAATAATTTGATTGACGTTTGCTCGAGACTTAATTTATTTTTAGTAAGTTTACTTTTATTTAAATTCGTAGTTCACTATATACTTGATAAGCTTTATAGTTCCTCTTTTAATTTGCTTCCTCTTGATTACTTTGTTTCCTCTTGACTAATTTGAAACTAGTGAAATATTTCTTCTTTCTTTTAATTTTATAAAAGGATATTTTATTTTGAATTCAGTTTTATATTATCTTGATTTACCTTGATACATATACCATTATCGAAGTTTTACCATCAGATTTTATTTATTAATATCGATGTTTAATTTTGAAGTTTAATTCCCATTTGATATTTCTATTTTAAATGTTTTAGATTAATTTTCTATATGTCATCGACTACCTTCTGTAACGGTACAAGACAGAGACTATCCGGATTTCGTCCATTTTGAATAAATAATCAAAATTTGACGTAAATTGGTACATTATGCCTACTTAAATTGACATTTAAGTGACATTTTAAAATTGAAAAGCAAATAATTCTTTTGAAGAAATACTTTTCAATTACAAAATTTATTATAATAAAATTTTATGTTTTATTATCTATCTTTTGATATGGGTCTTGCCCTAATTGATTTAAAATATTTTAATCTGATAATAAAATTTTCAATTCAACATTCAACAAAGATTCTTAAAATTACTTAATTACATAAAGTTTCTTAAAGCAGGTTAATGATGAAGGTTAAACAATTATATACTAACTATTATATTGACGAAATTAATTCTATATATATATATATATATATATACATATATATATATATATATATATATATATATATATATATACATATATATATATATATATATATATATATATATATATATATATATATATATATATATATATATATATATATATATATATATATATATATATATATTGCTATGACAAAATACCCTTTGTAAGGAAATGTTTGATAATGAAAAGTAAGAGATTAAATCTAAAACAAATCGACAAAATATTTATTATACTTTAAGCACACCGATGATGCTTACTGTGAGTCTGAAAGCTTCGCAAGGCTAGTCGACTATGCTCAGACGAGGGGGAAGTTTCAGAAAGTATTGAATCATAAGCTAGGTGCAAAAGCACATTTCATAGTTGTAAAATTGTTAAAAAGACACATTTTGTAAATCCATTTATTAAAATTTGTTAACATACCTTTAAGAGTGAAGCACTCCATCGTAAGTGAGTAAAAATAAAGTGCTTCGAATTCACCCAACGACACAAAAGGACCACAGTGCGGCAATGTTTTCTGGAGTGACTAAAAACCTTCATAGGCATGCCAATGGACTAAGGGCATCAAAAATAAATAAAAAACAATTGGTCAATAAAAACGGGGTATCTAGGAAAAAAAATCTGAATTATTATGGAGATGAAATCGTGGAGAAGTATGAAAGCAAGTTAAAAAGATTGGTATTGTAAATTGATGATAATATCATAGTATTATAATAAGAAGAAAAATATAGAATTATATAAATAAAATCAAGCATATTTTCCAAAAATAGAGGTTTGGAATATAAATTTCATGTTATGTGACATGAAGATGACAACCCAATAAGTGAAAACCGAAAAAATAAGGTTTGACTTACTAATTATAATTTGTAGAAGCATTGTTTTAAAGGCTTTTCCAGTATCCAGATCCATTTATTTCAGCATATATTAAAATAAAACAGTTTGGAGAACAGATTCATATCAAAATAAACAAGTTTGACAGGAGCCCCAAATTTCAGAACTGAAGACATAGAAGTCAACAACACTAAAATAGAAAAAAACTAATACAAGAATAGCAACTAAATTGGATGAAAATAATGCGAAAATAGAAACAAAACTGGACACGTTTAGGCAAGAGATGCGAAATGAAAGGCAAGAGATGCGAAATGAAATGCAAGAGAAATCAATACATATACAAGAAAATATAACAGCAGAAGTAAATGGGATATTAGAAGAAAGATTATCGATTTTGAATGAACAAGTCGAAGAACAGAACAAAACAATAGACATTGAAACAACAAGAGAAACGATTGAAACTAATACGAAGATGATTTTAGAAATGCCAACAAATACTACAACACCAGACACACATTTTATTACTAGAAAAGAAAATGAACTTTATTTCTACGGTGATTCACGCATTCAGCCTCAAATTTTCATAACCCGGATAAAACAAAATATGAAAAATAAAACACCCAACATAACCATCAAACAATACATTCAATTCAACGATTAAAATCAGATGCTGAAGTATGGTTTGAAATAGTATTGACAAAATTAATACTTTCGAAGATTTCGAATTATAATTTATTAAACAATATTGGGGATAATATAATCAGAGAAGAGTACTCTCCAATTTGTTCAACGGGAAATATAATGAATACGAAGGAATTTCTCGGCAAAAATATTTAATCAAGAAAATATATAATATTAGATTCAAGTCAATGAAGATGAGATGGTTAGATATTTAGCTAGACATTTTGGTGATGATATACATAAGGTCATTATAACGCAACGTATAAATACGCTAGATGGATTGATCGAATACTTAACAGATATAGACGATTTTAAAATCGGGTGGAGGAAACCAGCGCTCCGAAATTACAATGACAGATGGACATACAATGACAATAATTACAATAACAAGTAAAAATAGCAATTTTAGGGAAAATAGGCAAAATTATTATAATAAAAATTCAGATAATAGGTATAATGACTATAAAAATTACTATAATAATGAGAAGACAAATAGTTATTACGTAAATAGGAATGAGAAATTTAACACGAAAAAAGAAACGGAAAATGACGACCGAAAACAAGTAAGATGCCAAGACAGAAAGACGACTAACTATGATGATCAATCTAAAAGTTATGCTCAAGTGGCAAACTTAAATATTGTAAGAAATGATTCACAAAACTACAATGCATCGGCCTCGGAACAGAATCAAATAAAGACGGCAGTACAGGTGCACGAACAATCGTCAAATCAAATTTAATTAAATAAAAAATAATAGCGACAACCTCGGCAACATATGAGAGAATATATCGACACGGATGATGATAATGGAATAAGAGACAAAACATATACAAGTAATTTACCATTTATAAATGTAATTAATGAAAATATTAGTATAAAGGCATTAGTGGACATGGGAGCTGAACTAAGCTTAATTAATGAAAACTTTGTAAGTGCACATAATGATAATTTCAAAAATAAATCTTTAAGAATTTCAAAAATACAATTAACAAATATAAGCGGAAAGAAGATAGCGGAATGCGGGAAATTTATACATTCTAAGTTTATCGTACAAGACGAGGAATTTGAAGGGAAATTTGTAATAGTTGAAAACATGAATTTTAATATGATAATCGGAGAAGATATTTTAACGAAGTTAAGGGCTAAAATTGAGATGGGAAAGTGTCTCATGCAATTAAAAGGTACAATGATACCAATATGCGGTAATAATAAGGGTGAAGTAATACCCAATTGCGGAAATGAAAAGAGTGAAATAAGACTCAAATGCGGTAATAATAAAGGTGTAATAATACCCAGTTGCGGCAATAAATTTGCGGAACAAGGTATCTGATTCAATTAGAAAATTAGACAGAAAATGTCTTAAAAGAAAATTTAATTTCATGTCCAAGTAAAATTTATTAAATTTGACAGATCAAGATATCCAAATCTAGAGAAATGTCATGAAAAATAAAATTTCAAGAAACAATTATGGTCTCCAGGAAAAGTTTGTAAAAAGAGAAAAAAAAGATGAAAAATCTAAGGAGAGTTTCTTAAAAAATATATCCCTGCATTAAATTAATAAAATATTTAATGTATAAACACGAAAGAAAAGTATATCAAATATAAAATAAATGTTAAGGAAGTAGATGGTCCAAAAGTTGTGAGGTTTTAAAACAATTCATATTTATGAAAACCACATAACCACAAACCTCAACATATGTCAAAGTTGACTTACCACGATTCAAGCAAGTAGCTTTTCAATAGTAATCCAACATTTTCAGCATTCATATCTTCAGAAGAAACAATCAATAGAACTAAATATCACCAAATTTTACAAAATTATCAAAACAAGCACATTAGGGGAAGACAGTGATCAGTGCGGCATCTCTGTGCTCCGTGTCGGAATCATTTGTTAAAAGTACAGGTACAGGGTGTTTTTTCGTATTAAATAAAGCAAAGATCATAGATTTTATTTATTAGTACTTAAGATTTATAGAATATTGTCATACCAACAAACCAAAGGCCAAGGTTTTTAAATTAAAATAGTTCAAATTTGTATAATTTATGATTTACCTCTCGAAAATAAACTTGATATTATTTAATCTTTGATTATTCATATTGATCCAAGTTAATTACTTGAGCAAATTAAGGAACCTGCACTGGATTGAGTCAACACTTAACTGTGATTCATGCTAATATTTGAATGTTTTACTGCAGAGGAGAGGACAGTGGCGCCGAGAAATATAAATTCCTGTCTTCAGAGTATTATTATTTATAAAAAAATTAACAAAATAAAATAGACCTAGTAAGTATTGAATATTTGTCCTCTATAGTAAAATCATTACTATATATATATATATATATATATATATATATATATATACATATATATATATGTATATATATATATATATATATATATATATATATATATATATATATATATATGTATATATATATATATATATATATATATATATATATATATATATATATTTATATATATATATATATAAACTTGATATTATTTAATCTTTGATTATTCATATTGATCCAAGTTAATTACTTGAGCAAATTAAGGAACCTGCACTGGATTGAGTCAACACTTAACTGTGATTCATGCTAATATTTGAATGTTTTACTGCAGGGGAGAGGACAGTGGCGCCGAGAAATATAAATTCCTGTCTTCAGAGTATTATTATTTATAAAAAAATTAACAAAATAAAATAGACCTAGTAAGTATTGAATATTTGTCCTCTATAGTAAAATCATTACTATATATATATATATATATATATATATATATATATATATGTATATATATATATATATATATATATATATATATATATATATATATATATGTATATATATATATATATATATATATATATATATATATACATATATATATATATATATTATTTAATCTTTGATTATTCATATTGATCCAAATTAATTACTTGAGCAAATTAAGGAACCTGCACTGGATTGAGTCAACACTTAACTGTGATTCATGCTAATATTTGAATGTTTTACTGCAGAGGAGAGGACAGTGGCGCCGAGAAATATAAATTCCTGTCTTCAGAGTATTATTATTTATAAAAAAATTAACAAAATAAAATAGACCTAGTAAGTATTGAATATTTGTCCTCTATAGTAAAATCATTACTATATATATATATATGTATATATATATATATATATATATATATATATATATATATATATATATATATATATAATATACATATATATATATATATATATATATATATATATATATATATATATATATATATATATATATATATATTTATATATATATATATATATATAAACTTGATATTATTTAATCTTTGATTATTCATATTGATCCAAGTTAATTACTTGAGCAAATTAAGGAACCTGCACTGGATTGAGTCAACACTTAACTGTGATTCATGCTAATATTTGAATGTTTTACTGCAGGGGAGAGGACAGTGGCGCCGAGAAATATAAATTCCTGTCTTCAGAGTATTATTATTTATAAAAAATTAACAAAATAAAATAGACCTAGTAAGTATTGAATATTTGTCCTCTATAGTAAAATCATTACTATATATATATATATATATATATATATATATATATATATATATATATATATATATATATATATATATATATATATATGTATATATATATATATATGTATATATATATATATGTATATATATATATATATATATATATATATATATACATATATATATATATGTATATATATATATATATATATACATATATATATATTATTTAATCTTTGATTATTCATATTGATCCAAGTTAATTACTTGAGCAAATTAAGGAACCTGCACTGGATTGAGTCAACACTTAACTGTGATTCATGCTAATATTTGAATGTTTTACTGCAGAGGAGAGGACAGTGGCGCCGAGAAATATAAATTCCTGTCTTCAGAGTATTATTATTTATAAAAAAATTAACAAAATAAAATAGATCTAGTAAGTATTGAATATTTGTCCTCTATAGTAAAATCATTACTATATATATATATATATATATATATATATATATATATATATATATATATATATATATATATATATGTATATATATATATTTCTCTGCGGTCTTACCCACGATTTTTTTCTGTTTGCCATAAAGCTTTGTTCCGCATTAACAACTCCTATTTTTTTTATATATATATATATATATATATATATATATATATATGTATATATATATATATATATATATATATATATAGATGCAATATTTGCATTCTATGTGAGAGAGAAAATAACAATAAAATTTGTTTAATTAGTTCAGAATTTAAGATTAAATATAAGGCTTTATGTAAAAAGTTATCTTATCTTGAAGAGACAGACCTCTTTAATGAAACATTAAAAACAGAAAGGTATGGTAAATAATTCACCGATGAAGTGTTTCTGGTTTACAGACTAGCATAAGTTGAGTTTGAACAGCTTGTAGTGTAGAAAACTTAAGAAGTTAGAAAATGCATATTTCCAGATCTGAAATAAGAAATTCAGTCAAATTGAACATTAAAATAAAATTAAAAACTTAAAATTTAAAACAAATGTTAGAGATTATCAACAACAGTACAAAATCGATAAAAATGTAGAAAATTATAAATAAAAGTGTACGAACTTATAATAAAAAAAATCGCTATCATGACGAAGAATAGTTAAGAAGTTATCTAAAATAAGTGCTCGTGTAAGGAAATTTTATAAAGTAAATCAAAGACTTTTACCTTAAGATAATTGCATAAAGACAATCCCTTGAACTAAGTGTTTAATTTTCATTTTCTACTAGAAAATATACTACCAGTTACCAAAGTTTTGTGTTGTCACTGGTCAATTCCAATTTTAAACCATAGGAAAGTTAATAGTTATTGTATTGTACATTGTACTCAAAGACGAAACTTCAAGGAACGTATTTCAGTAATTTTCACCAACGCAGTTAGTGAAATAGGGACTGAACTGGTTCATGGAATGTTGGGTAGCCCCTGAAAAAGGTTGAATTTAATTTAGTATAAAATCTTTAATAAAGAATCTCAATTTGTTAATAGATAAAGTTAGTATAGGAAAGAAGGTAAAACCATAGATTGGATATTGTTTATAATTTATTATTTGTGGCATATTCATGATTTCTTAGTTTGTTGGGTATTTTGCCACTGTAAAAATATTTAAAAATTTTGATCCTTTTGGCGCAGAGGTTTATTTCATCAAAATTTTTAAATATTTTTACAGTGGCAAAATACCCAACAAACTAAGAAACCATAGATTGTATATAATTTTAAGTAATTTTTAAGCTTTTATGTAAGAAAAGACACAAAATTTGGTATGAGCTTAAAATAGAAGCTAGAAAAGAGCAAAGAGTATTGAAATGTACCATGAAACACAAGGAATATGATTTGGTCGTGAAAAGAGTGAAAACGATTCAATAAAGAAAATTTATATTTATTTCATATTTCAAAAATGACAAGTTTAGTAATCTAGGACTGCCATTAAAGTCAAATTTTCAGAACGAAACTCGAAAAAAAGTTGGTAGCTAAGAAGTTTTGTTAAAAAAAGGGGGGGGACAAGAACGCTGAAAATAGAAATTGAATTTGTGTCAAAAGTCCATAAAATTTAATTGAATATTGAAGAAATTATTACAAAACTAAACAAAAAGTAACAGAAATTGAAGATAAGCATTCAAGGCGTAGCTTGAACCCAAAATATTGTGTATTTTCAAATAAAATCTCATCATCAAAAATCAAAATATAACATAATCAACAACGTCAAGTAGACATCACATTTTGACTTATCTGGTAGTAGTAAGTTTGTATTCCTTTATAAATTAAACATTTCAGCATCAAGTTCACAACATTTATCAAACAAACAATCACTGGGAATAGTTAGTCACATCGAAATAAAACACATCTTGAGGGAATATTAGGCAGAGAACGTGTAGGAGATTCCATCCAAGTGTTTTGTGCATAATATGAAGTTAGTGCTCCCCATAATTCGGTAACGTATGCGATCAAAAGGTATTGTATTAGTCTATGGGAAACAGAGATCTCAACTGTCAATTTTAAACATTGCAAATTGCCATTAGATAAAATTTCATTACTTACTTGTCAATTTTAAACATTACAAATTCCCATTAGATTTAATTTGCACTATTTAAATTAACACCAAGGCCTGGGTTTCATTAATTAAATAAGGATAGCAAATAATTTGTATAAGCACATGGTTTTACTTCTTAAAATAAAATTGTTACTGTTGACATCATTTTGATTTATTCAAACAAATTTAAACCTGCACTGAGGGAGTTTCTATAGATAAATATATATATATATATATATATATATATATATATATATATATATATATATATATATATATATATATATATATATATATATATATATATATATATATATATATATATATATATATACATATATATATTGATATGTTTTCTGGGTACTAAAGAAAGAGAAAGAAATTTGTTAATTTAATTTTTAATTAAATTTTAATCTAGAAAGCAGAAATTTATATTCGGCGCCACTGCTTCCTAGTTTCCCAGCAAATACACATTTATTAGCATGAGTTACCAATAGGTGTCACTCTATCTCAGTGCAGATTATTTAGCTCAATTTAATAAAAGGCAAATTAAAATCATAGATCAAATAATAACAATTTTATTTAAGAAAAGTAGATCAGATTAATTTACAAAATTTTAATTTAGTTGAACCTTGGCCTTGGGTTTCTTATATTTAGGAAACAAAATTCTGCCCTTTTATTTTAATTACAAATACTTATTCTAAGAAAATGAAAGAAATCTTTGCTTTATTTAATATCGATAAAACAGGTACCTGTATGCGACGTGACGTCCCGATACGAATCACTGATTTGTTGAACTACACTGTTGTGATCCTGGTTATCTGCAAACTCCCTCGATTTCTCGTGCCGTACCTTTGCGGTAATTTTGTTCCTTGTGAAATTTGTTCAATTTGATGTGCCTTCGACGACTTTGATGCTAAAATATTGGATTAATACCGTATGGCTTACTTGAAAATCCGGTAAGTCAAATTTGACAAACAGCTGACATTAAGGTTATATTTCGATGATAATTATTTTGTTTCTTAAACCTTGCAACATTGGTTCCTCTTACTTCTCAACTTATTAATGTTTGATTTACATACTTTTCTTCATCTGAATTTGAATTTTCTTTACTATTTGTAATAATTTCTGGACTCGATTTTGAAAATAACTCTTCTTTTTATTACAAAATCAACAATTTATAACAAACTTTTCATGGAAACGTTCCTTGTTTCTTGAAAACTTTGTTAATTAATGACTTTTTTCTGAAATTAGATAACTAGACCTGTCAAAATTTCATAAATTTTATTTGGTTATGAATTTAAATTTTTCTTTTAGACCTTCTCTGTCTGTTTTATTGTTTGAAACAGATTCCTTATTTAATTCTGATTCTTTCAGTATCCCTTTTATTTCCCTAGGTTTTATATTTAAGTAGTTCCAAAACGTTGCATGATTTTCACATAATTTCTATTTTAAACAATTTACACTAGATTTGATGCATGATTTACCTTTCTTAATCTTCTTACTAACTAGCTCTCTTAATTCTAATTAACAAATTTACTTTTCAGTATGAATAAATGCTAACTTTATAACTTTTATTTTTCAGAACTCGTAGTCAATGTTTCTTCAGTCCTTGAAGTAGTGTCCTTTTACCTACCGAACTGAAAATCATTTTGAAATGTTCTTTGCAGTGTTTTCTTTCAACTGCCTGCATAATAAATAGGAAAACAATGTTTTTAACAATCTAATATTTAAATAACCAGTGACAGCACACAAATTATGGTTACTGATGGTCAACACTGAAACTTTAAACTACAATTAACCTATGGAATTCAGGGATGTATGTCTCAGGTTTAATCTAAGGTAATAGTCTTTGATTTTAAATGTTTATGATTTAAACCCGAGCACTAATTTTCGAGAAATCTTAGATTTAAGTTTTATTTGTGCTCCTTTTCTTTTTAAAGAGTCTTTATGTACACTATAGAATGTTTATTCAGTTTGTTTGTGAATTTTCACTTCCTTTTATGTTTTTTGTCACCTATATTGTTTAATATTTTAGTTTTAAATTATTTTCTTGCTTTAATTTCAAGTTTTAAATTTTCAGATGTGGAAATTTACATTTCCTATTTTGTGGAAATTTTTCCAGTTTGATGAGCTCCGGATCAACCTATGATTGTCTATTAGCCAGAAACACTCTAACGATGGATTCCTGATATGATTTTTCCACCTTTGGTTTTGTATTTAAGAAGTCTAGCTTCTGAAGATAAAGTGAGATTTTACAAATTTTAAACCTACTTATTTTAAAAATTTAAGCATTTTACAATATTTATTGTTACTATTTAATCTCTGTCTTTCAATTTAAATTTGTTTACTGATAGTATGTTTACTATCGATAATTCATGTTAGTTTTAAAGTTTTTACTTTGTAATCTTTGAATTCTTTGATGCAGAACTGCAAACAGTGGCGTAGATTATTTATTTTGATAATGAAACTTATTGTCTCTCTCATGAGTCAAGATATCATATCAATATATATAGATAAATGTAGATAAATATATATATATATATATATATATATATATATATATATATATATATATATATATATATATATATATATATATATATATATATATATACATACATATATATATATATACATTTATCTACAGCGTGCCAGTTTGCATCCAGTCGGTACACGTTACTACTTGGCGTCTGGCTATATACGCGCTATATACGCATGTAATTACACCGCGCTACAGAACATAGCAGCCGGCGTCCGAATGGTATAGCGGTTCTCTCGGCGTCTGCATGTACGTTTATACTTTGTGGGTACATTGGGAGTCCGTATTAACCTTGAGGTTCACTGAACGTCCGTACGATGTTACCAAACCACTTTGATCACATATAAGGGTAATATTATACACATAATATAAATATGTAAGAAGTTGCAGAAATAATAAGGATTTCATTTATGAAACTACTGTTCCATTAATATCGAAACAATTCAGGCATACAGGTAGACCTTCGTTGGATTGTTAAAGAATAGTTCGTATCTGTTAGATAGGTACCTACATTTTTAAAATAAATAAATAACTAAATTGCTTATTTTTAATCAAATAGATTTATAATTCGAGTGCATCTATTGTAATTTAGGTAAGTTGATAACAGTTGAAAAATTTCAATAAATCACACACCTACTTACAACTCAATTCTACAGTGTATTCTCTTAAATTAATAAAGTTCAAGTACTTCCAATTCCAGTGGAAGTTTAGTAACGATAAAAAAAATTTGAAAATTTGTATTGTTTAAATAGGCTTAGAATGTCATGAAACGTCGAGATTTTAAGTTTGAGCCTGTCTGTCGGTCTGTCAGTCTATCTGTAACTTTTTTGTGCGCACGATTACTTTGGAACCGTTTAAGATATTGACTTGAAGATTGGTACACATATGTATTTTGACGAGATCTGGAACTAGATTATATTTTCATCATATTTCGTTGATAGGTAATTGGGGCTGAATAGGTAAATCAAGCAAGTAATAGTCCATAAAATTGGTATTTAGTATCTATAAGAGAAGCTAAGATGTCAAAAATTTTTTGGCATTGACCACCTCCATTATCACCCCACTATTAACGGGGTGAAAAATAAATTTGTCATTTAATGTGTGTACAAGAACTAAAGGCCTCAATTTTTTTTTCTTTTTCCACCCCCACTACTACCACCCTTCCACCATCCCCACCCCCACTACCGATGTGGCATATTGTTTTATGGGTACACGATTTCAAATATTATATTATTAAAGTTCCATACACAATTATTTCCACATAAAAATTTCTTTCGTTGTGAGAGACTTGGATAGAAAATCTGGATGTGGTAATAGTGATTCCTTGGGCAGGGGTTTTTTCATTTAATTATTATTATTTTTTTTTTAACGAACAAAATTAATAATTATTTATATTTTAAATAATAATAATAATAATAAACTTTATTGTTCAAGTTTTTTTTACGAAAATAACAAACAGAGAAAAGGAGCACCTAAATTAAGAACAATTTGTATTGTGCTCCTGTCTTATGTTCTTATATACATATAAATAAGTATTGTAAGGTAGAGTTTAACGATTTTTTTTTACTTTATTTTATTTGTTTATTTCTTCGTGGATAAGGGTGAAATCCGGAACATAATCTTGTAACTGGAGTATATCAGACTTCTAGAAAGATCTTTATTGTATTTTTTATTATAAATTCTTTTATATGTTTTATAAACTGTTTTAAATTTGTCATATTTCTAATATTTTGTGGGATGATATTGGTCCTAGGTACGTTATGGTACGTGGAAATAATTGTTTATGGATATTAATAATATAATATTTGAAATCGTCCACCCCAAAAACCCATAAAACGATATCCCACATCGGTAGTGAAGTGGAGGTGGTGATAGGGGGGCGGTGGATGAAATAGAAAAAAAAATTTGAAGCCTTTGGTTCTTGTACACACACTAAAATCACATTTTTTTTTCACCCCCTTTAATGATAGAGTGAGGTGGTAATGGAGGTGGCTAATGCCAAAATTTTTTTTGAGATCTTAGCTTCTCTTGTTTATACTCAATACTGATTTTATGGACTCTTAGCTGCTTGATTTACCTATTTACCCCCATTTACCCCAATTTACCTCCCAACCCTTCAACGGAATAAGATGAAAATATAATCCAGTTCCAGATCTCGTTAAAATACATATGTGTACCAAATTTCAAGTCAATGTCTTAAACGGTTCCAGAATAATCGTGCGCTCAAAAAAATTACAGACAGATAGACTGAGAGGATTTTCTTGCTCAAACTTAAAATATCGACGTTTCATGACATAAAATTTTTTTTGTCGTTGCTATACTTCCACTAGATGTGGAAGTAATTGAAATTTTTTATATGGTGTGGTGTAGTATGGTAATTTTGTCAGTAATTAATGCCCCAAATTTAAAACACTTCATACTGCTGAATAGAGAATCAAAATGTCTTTCAAAATTTTTTCAAAGAAGAGCCCCTACAATCTCCTTCCAAATTTAAAACTTCCGAAGTGGTAATCAAAATCAGAGTGGGTGAACACAGGGAGTATTATTTTCATGGTGAAAAATGGAAATTTTAAATTAAAGAAGCAGCACGTGCATTGTAATTTTCTTGTGCATAAATTCAGTATCTCGCATTTCCATATTCGACAAATTATTATGAGAGGGCATTATCAATAAATAAGTTTTGTGAACAATTAAATAACTACTATTACGGTAAAAAAACCACTGCCCAAGGAACCACTACTTCCACATCCAGATTTGCTACCCAAGTTTCTCACAACGAAAAAATTTTGTATGTGGAAATAATTGTTTATAGAACTTTAATAATATTATATTTTAAATCGTCTACTCCGAAAACCCATAAAACGATATCCCACATCGGTAGTGGGAGTAATAGAGAGGTGGTAGTGGGGATGGATGAAGTAAAAAAATATTTTGAGGCTTTTGGTTCTTGTATACACACTAAATCACATTTTTTTTCACCCCCTTTTATAATGGGGTGGGGGTAGTAATGGGGGTGGCTAATGCCAATTTTTTTTTTGAGACATTAACTTATCTTGTATATATATTAAATACCAATTTTATGGACTCTTACCTGCTTAATTTACCTATCTACCGCCATTTTTCCCAATTTACCCCCCAACCCTTCAACAGAATAAGATGAAAATATAATCCAGTTCCAGATCTCATTAAAATACATATGTGTACCAAATTTCAAGTCAATATTTTAAACGGTTCCAGAGTAATCGAGCGTACAAAAAAAGTTACAGACAGACTGAACGACAGACAGAATTTTTTTGCTCAAACTTAAAATCTCGAAGCTTCATGACATTCTAGGCCTATTTGAATAATACAATCTTTTTTAAATTTCTTTGTCGTTACTATACTTCCACTGAATGTGGAAGTAAAATCGACCAGTTTCAGGATTTCTCTTCAATGTTCAGGATCTGGGACGTTTTAGGTATCTCCGAGTTTGCAAATTTTCTAATAAGACAACCTTAACCTAACCTAACCTTACAGAGTTCGCGCATAAATCATAAATTTTTCATCTATATTTTTTTTCACTTAAATGTGCTCTATTTAACAAATTCTATTCATTACTTTTTAGAAAATTTGCAAAATCCAAGATACATAAAACGCCCAAGACACCCAAAGTTCATAATTACGCTAAAAATTCATTAGTTTTAGACTGGCTGCACAAATCACATTATTTATAAAATATATACGACAGGAACTTTATATGGCAAGGGCAGGTCGCAAATATTAAAACATTCTACTGATGACTATTTAATTTCATTTAATCTAGAATGCATTCACTAAAAGAACAAACGTTATATTTTATTACTCGTATTATAATAAAACGCTTAAAGTAATAATAACCACAGTAGTTAGCGCTTACTTTAAATAACAATATAATGATAACACGAATTTGACAGACACAAAGCAGATAGGTGGTGTATTGTAAATAATATTTTCCAACACCCCCTAGATTGTTAGCGCTAAATGAGATAATAACCGAATACCTCCGGGAGTTTCCGAATATCAACGAGAGTCGCGAGGCAAAAACGCTATCCTACAAACTACCTGCTAAGAAATATTTTAAATCCAAGTTTATAACATAACAGCGTTGCCAATATATTGGGCGTTGAGTAATCCGCTGCAATGATTCTATATTTACGTCGCTGATATACAAATTGCAACTGCAGCGCGTCACAACGAGTTATCGCTGAACTAAAATATAAACATTTGTCGTCGAAAAGGCAAGTTGACGTCCAGCAGTTTTTGTGTTCTATAGCTAATAATGACCATTTCTAATAGTTCTCAAGTGTTTTTAGAGTTTGGTCATTCAGCGTCCGTTTTTCGGACGCGGAGTGACTCCGGACGCACAGTGAACCTAAAAATTTACATGGGTGGACGCTGAGTGGTACCGCATACATATACATATATATATATATATATATATATATATATATATATATATATATATATATATGTGTGCATTTGTATCGTGTCCACCAAATTTGTGGCGCCCGCACCTCCACTAGAAATAATATAGATAGATTAGTTCTGTTTACATATACATA
Source organism: Rutpela maculata (assembly GCA_936432065.2). NCBI lineage: Eukaryota > Metazoa > Arthropoda > Insecta > Coleoptera > Cerambycidae > Rutpela > Rutpela maculata. Next base: position 155,452,299 of record OW386286.2, on the reverse strand, counting down.
ACCGCCGAATTTCACTTACCAAGGGCACGCGGAGAGGGGAAAGGATTTTTATCTTTTTTTACATACACTTTTTTGTTCATACGATTGGTATGTTTACACCTCGTTATATAAATAGTACCTCTCTGACTCAATGTATTTAAAACTGTTATAGATAACGGTAGAGCTTGCCTCCTTCGAGGTTGCCAGACTTCTATAGTGTAAAATGCTCTAGCACTTGCGCAATTAGTTGCGCTATGCAACCGTATGCGTTTGTTATTATGATGATTAATATTGTGTAAGCAGTAATCTATCAGATTACGTTGGTGTTTTACCCGATAATGTGTGATTATCTGTTTTAAAATGAGCCGTTCCCGCTAAGTATCTATTGTAGAATAATGTATGTAATTCAAAATATGTTCTTAAGGGAATTATTATTACTATTTAATATGCTTTTCAAAAGACATCACTGAATCAGTTCAATTGCTTCCACATCCAGTGGAAGTATAGTAACGACAAAAAAATTTTTAAAAATTTTTATTGTTCAAATAGGCTTAGAATGTCATGGAACGTCGAGATTTAAAGTTTGAGCGAAAAAAAATTTCTGTCTGTCTGTCGGTCTGTATGTCTAACTTTTTTGTGCGCACGTTTACTCAGGAACCGTTTGAGATATTGACTTGAAATTTGGTACACATATGTACTTTAACGAGATCTAGAACTAGATTATATTTTCATCCGGTTCCGTCAAAGGGGGTAAATTGGGGTAAATTTGGGGTAAATAGGTAAATCAAGCAGGTAAGAGTCCATAAAATTGGTATTTAGTATATATAAGAAAAGACTAAGGTCTCAAAAAAATTTTGATATTGGCCACCCCCATTACTACCCCCACCCCATTATTAAAGGGGGTGAAAAAAAATAAAATTGTAATTTAGCGTGTATACAAGAACCTATGACCTCAATTTTTTTTTACTTAATCCACCCCCACCCCCGACCCTCTACCACCACCCCAACCCCCACTATCGATGTGATATATCGTTTCATAGGTTTTTGGGGTAGACGATTTAAAATATCATGCTATAAAGTTACTTCGAGTAATATGGATGCGCAGTAGGTTTCCCCGAGTATTATGGATGCGCAGTAGCTTTCCTCGAGTACCATCGATGCGCAGTGGGTTACCTCTAGTAGTATGGATGCGCAGTAGGTTTCTTCGAGTACCTAGGATGCGCAGATGCTTTTCTAGAGTACTATAGATGCGCAGTAGGTTACCTCAAGTAGTATGGATGCGCAGTAGGTTTCCCCGAGTATTATGGATGCGCAGTGGCTTTCCTTGAATACCATTGATGCGCAGTAGGTTACCTCAAGTGGTATGGATGCGCAGTGGGGTTTCTCGAGTAAAATGGATGCGCAGTGTGTTTCTTCAAGAAGTATGAATGCGTAGTGGCTTTCCTCTAGTAAATTGGATAAACAGTGGGTTACCTCGGGTAGTATGGATGCGTAGTAGGTTTTATTGAGGAAAATGCTTGTAGTAGAGGCTCTACTTCTATCGTGTAGTCCATGGCACAAAATGATTTTTTATATCTTTGTCATGCTATTTCTGCGTATTACTTCTACATCCAGTTGAGGTATACTAATGCAAGAAAATTTTTTAAAAACTTTCATTGTACGAATGGGCTTAGAATGTCATGAAACCTAGATATTTTAAGTTTGAATAAAATAAATTTGTCTATCGCGTCGGTCTGTCTGTTAGTCTTGTATCTTTTTGGTGCTCACGATTAAGATATTGACTTAAAAATATGGCACACGTATGTATTTTAACGAGAACTGGAACTAGATTATATATCGATCTTATTCCGTTACAGAGTTGAAGGTAATGGGGGTAAATAGGCAAATAGGTAAATCAAGCAATTAGAAGTGCATGAAATTGGTATTTAGTAAATATAAGAGGAGCTAAGGTCTCAAAAACATTTTTGGCACTTCTATTATTGAAGGGGGTGAAAAAAATAAAATATGGGTTTTTAGGGTACACGATTTCAAATATTATACTATTAAAGTTCCATAAACAATTATTTCCACTTAGTGGAGTACAAATATAGTATTTTCGTTGTAAGAGACTTAGATATGAAGTCTTGATGTGGAATGAGTGATTCCTTAGGCAGCGGTTTTTTGTAATACAATTGTTACATATTAGTCCACTTAAATTAGATATTTTAGAAGAAATAATTTATAAAGTAATAATATTTGGGATGCGTAATCTAGATAGAGTTAGAAATAGATACCCGAAAAGCTCCCCCCAATTTAGAGGTGGAACGTCCTTAATGATTATGAATAGAGCTGCTTCGGCCATATTACGGGGACTTAACGCTGGTTTTTCACTTTCATCTTGTAAACCGTTCGTCGAAAGAGAAAAAAGTACAGGAAATAAAAAATTTGTCGCATTAAATTCTGCGTAAAAAATGTACTATTAACCTTGTAGCTTATCCTCAGCTATTTCGCGCTAACAGCGTCCGAACAGAGGGGCGCAGAGGTAAAAATCCATCCTATTCCAAGTTTGACACCCAATATTTTAAAACCGGTTACTTTAACGAGAAAAATGCTCAGGAATGAATTTATTGAGCAGAATTTTCTCTATTAGATGCATATATAGAGCGTTTTGTCGCAAGTAGTTTATGTATTTTCCCCTTCTTTGCAATTATATTAGATGATAATCTGTACTCTTCACTCAAAAGAAGATTTGGAGTCATATTTCAACTTTGAGCTTGCTTCAATTCCACTTCTTCTCTTCGATGAAAAGTTAATGAGGAAAGTTAAGAAATCGTCTGTATGATATTTTCAATGCTGTACGAGAGAGGCCAATAGATTTTTCCGATTGCCAGTTCATTGTTGATGGCGGCAATTTGATTCATCGTGTAGTATGGCCGAAGCAGCTTTATTCGTAAACATTACGGCCAAAAAATGACTAGTGTTTGACGGATATGCTGACAATGCCTGCAGTATGAAGAGCATCGAGAGAAAGCAGCGACTTTTGAAACCCATTTCACCGGAAATTATTTTTCATGAGAACACGCCAGTGACTGAAACGCAAAATAAAATGATAAACAATCTCACAAAAAGGAACGGTTTATTTCGCAATTGGTGGAGAGATTTAAAGACGAGGAAATCAAAACAATTACTGCTGTAGACGACGCTGACGTACTCACAGTTCAAACCGCCTTAAACCAATCTCATGAAAACAATGCAGTGGTCATCTCGGATAAGATATTGATCTTCTCGCATTGATTATCGCTCTCGCACCTGAAGATAAAGATATCCGTTTCTTAAGAGAGGCTCAGAGAAGAATAAAAAATAAAGATTACAGTTCTCGTGACTTGCAGTCCTCGGAAGTTTTAAAAAGCTGTATGGCCACACGTTCAGTGGATGCGATAACACTTCAGCTTTCTTTGGTAAAGGAAAAGTGCAAACGGTGGAATGCGTCAATAAAAGAAAAGATCCCGAAGAGGTTGTCCGTATATTCAACAACCGTAGCTCAACGAAAAAAGAAATTACAAGTGCTGGAGAGAAATTCGCGCTAGCAGTATACAAAGCCCCCAAAAAAGAGACATCTTTGAATCATCAAAGATTCATTATCTTCAATAAGTTAGTCGGCCAATCTAGTACTACCGGGATTCTACCAAGACTGCCACCAACATCCGAGGCATTACGTCAACATTCTTACAGAGTATTTCTTCAAATTCATGTTTGGCGAGGAGAAAACTTGGAACCAACGGAATGCAGAAAAGCAGAAAATAATATCAAATATTTCAAAGAGATGATATAATTAAAGAAGTAAAATGTTCAAAACTTAATCATTTTGGAGCAAAAATATAAATATTTCCATCCAGCAAGAGAAAAATTTTAAATGTTTAAAAAATTTTGAAAAGCATTCGAGATGACTCCAATAAACTATCATTAATTAGTAGCAAAATTTATGATTAACCAACAAATATATTCTAGAGTTTTGGTCTCGAATGCTTTTTAAAACATTTTTATTTCTTGCTAGAGGGAAATATTTACATTTTTGCTCCAGAATAATCTAAGTTTTTAAAATATCTTTGGAAGGTGGAAGATTCAACATTTAGTTTGAAAAAATACACCGGACTCTACCTAGGTACCCAGGGTTTTTGGAATCGCTGATTCCGATGCCGAGGTTGGTTAAGCTCTATCACGTCAGGTTCAAGGTCATTTGAAGGTCAAACTAAGAAAAGGTTTTTGAAAAATCTAAAAAAATTCACACATAGGTTTTTGGGGTCGCTGAATCCGAATCCGATGTCGGTTGATCTTTATCACCTCATGTTCAAGGTCGTTTGAAGGTTAAAGTAAGAATAGGAGGTGGAAAAAATTAGAAAAAATTTATACGAATGCTTACCTACCTACTTATTGTCTGTTTATCTGTCTGCCTTTATACCTGCACACCTGTTTGTTTGCTTGTTAGTCTGTATTTATCATCCGCCTGCATTTTCTCTCTGTCCATCAATTTGACATCCTGCCTTTCTTCCTGCCTTTCTGTCGGTAATTCTGTCTATCTTCCTGTCTGACTGAATGACTAAATATTTCTATCTGACAGTCTGTCTGCCTCCTTGTCAGTTTGTCTGACTTAAAAAACCATTAAATTACTTTGATCCTGACAGGATTGAGCTCAGGGCCGGTTTTAGGTAACCGGAGGCCCTAAGCTCTTGGTATATTTTTCGTTGAAGCTTTCTCTTCTAATAAAATAAACGTGCATATCTGCGTATGAAATCTGAATTCTGAGGCCCCCTAAAAGCGAGGCCCTAAGCTGGCGCTTACTCAGCTTATAGGCAAAACAAGCACTGATTGAGCTCCAACTGAGTGAAGCCAACGCCCGTGATTCGCGCCGAACTTATATCTCTCTTCTGCCCCAACTCATTTGCGGAATACTCAAGGTACTCTCTACATGCATGTTCGCTCTGCTTCTGCAACTATACCTAAAGGCCATCCTTTCAAAGAAGAAAATAAGTAGGTGATTCATTGAGTTAAATATATTTGCACTGAGATAGCCGATGAATCTTCATGTGCAACTAAAGCTGGCGGACGAATGTCGGCTTGAAATGATCTCAGAATGACCTTGAAATGACCTCTGGATGCCTTTTTTTAAGGGTAAGCGAACACCGGATTCGGACTCAGCGACACGAAAAACCTGTGTGAATTTTTTCAGATTTTTTCAACCACCTTTTCTTACTTTGACCTTCAAATGACCTTGAAACTGACGTGGTAGAGGTCAACCGACATCGAATGCAGACTCAGCGACCCAAAAAACCTATATAAAATTTTTTCAGATTTTTTGACAGCTTCTCTGTTTTTCTCAAATTAAGCTTGAAATGACCTCCGGATGCCTTTTAAGGGTAAGCAAACACAGGATTCGGACTAAACGACCCCAAAAACCTATGCGTGAATTTTTTCAGATTTTTTCAACCACCTTTTCTTAGTTTGACCTTCAGTGACCTAGAAATGGACGTGATAGAGGTTAACCAGCATCGGATAGAGACTCAGCGACCCAAGAAACCTATATGTAAATTTTTTCAGATTTTTTAACAGCTTCCTCTCCGTTTTTCTCAAATTAACCTTGAAATGACCTCCGGATACCTTTTAAGAGTAAGCGAACACCGAATTCGGACTCAGCGACCCCAAAATCCTATGTGTGAGTTTTCTCAGATTTTTTCAACCACCTTTTCTTAGTTTGACCTTCAGATGTCCTTGAACCTGACGTGATGGAGTTTAACCGACCTCGGCATCGGAATCAGCGACCCCAAAAACCCCCGCGTACCTAGGTAGAGTCCTGTGTATTTTTTTAAACTAAATGTGTTATTATTATTCATTTATTTTCTGCTTTTTAGAAGAGATGTATATAGGAATAGTATGCCTCTTTACTCTGTTGCCAAGTTTTTGAGGCGATGTCGCTACTTTACTGTAAGGAAGCATTTAATACCTATATACATCAAATGTATAAAACAGCAGCGCCACCTGGTAAAAAATGTAGTGGACTATGGTGTATGTTTATATATGTTTATAGGTATTTTCCGCCTTCAAAAAAAGTCGTTAAATGCTTCTATTTCTCTATCTCTTTCTTTTTTGTCATAATCTTATATGCGCACCAATAAAGCTGATCATTATTGATAATAATGAGTCATGAATTTACTAATTATCAAGACATTCGCGATGAAAACAACACAAAACTTCTCCGCCTCCGAAATCGGAGGCGAACGCGTAAAATCGGAGGCAAACACCACCTAACCGTATAACATTCGGAGGTGTATAAGTACTAAATGCATGTATATATATATATATATATATATATATATATATATATATATATATATATATATATATATATATATATATATATATATATATATATATATATATATATATATATATATATATATATATATATATATATATACGTTGATACTTCGAAAATAAAAATGTAGTTATAAAATGAACTGTTTAATCTGACATGAGTATAAGAACTGAATACAAAAGATTATCTAACTAATTTATATCCTCGGTTGGCTGTACTTAGTCGGCATTAGTATTGTTTCCCAAGCTAAGCCAAAGGAAATATGATATTACATATCAGCGATAAATAATATGAGGGAATTCGTTATCAACACAACACGTAGCTGAAATATGATATGCTGAGATAGTTTAAAAGGAATAAAAGTCACGTACAAGTTTTTATACAGTGTACCAAATATTATATAACAACTTCCCCCTTATTAAAAAAGTTGGTGATTATACAGCAACTTTTGTAAAATATAAAAGCAGAATAATAATAAAATGAAAAAATAAAATTGTAAAATATAAAAATGCAAATAGTATATAAGAATATTTAAAGATGTACATAATATAACATAAATTAATATTAATCATGAAATAAAATTGGTAACAATGTAGGATGTCTTTAAGTTAGTTCCACTTCTTCGGCTTCTTCCTCTCATTGGATACTGGCTCTTCTCCTTGGAGGTAAGATACTGGTGAAACTTTTGTATGTTCTTCTTGGCATCGGTGGAGATGGTGGAGATGGAGGTGAACCGTGTGATGCATGAACAAGGGCTAACTTTCGGCTTCTTTTTCTGCATTTGCAGAATAGGTAAAGGAGGATGAGGGAGATCACTAGGGTTATAGTGAAGTACGTGAACCACGAGATGTGTTTTGTCACGTAGGGTTCGTTAATGAGGTCGTCTAAATCCTTGGAATACTGGTCTAATTTGTGTTTCGCAATTTCGAGGTCTTCTGTATTCAAATTATTTAATTTCAATGGTTTTAAATTTGGTAGTTGAGTTTTGTCTGGAAGGTCACTGCAGCAATCATACGGAATTTCGATTGGGTGAGTGTTATCTTTGACATCTAACACTTCATTGGAACTGGCCTGGATTTTGGTAATACCAACAAAGGCATAATAGCTGGGTTGTAATTTTATAATGGAATTTTTCGTGATGACTTCTGTCTTTGAATTTCTCTTCGGACAATTAACGGTAACATGTAATGGTTCTGCGTTGATGACTAGCCAGGTGTTTTCTTGGAGTTTTTGTACATTGTATCCTTGACTGATTATGAATGAGGTTTGACAATTTTGGGGTAGAGTCATGAGGTTTTTGAAGAGCCTTGCTTCACATATGGCATTGTTATCTATCGGGTAGGCAAACAGGTTGGAGCATAATCTGGTTCCCATGTAAAGTTGTTTGCACTCGTCTAAATCCGGGATGGGTAAGAACATTAAGGAATCATCATCTCTCGCGATATATTTTTGTGATACCGATAATAAGTGTTCTATTCTATTATCCAAAATAGGGATAGGATATAATTGATAGGCTGTGTAAGTTTGTGGGTCTATTAAAGGTACTTTTAAAACAAAGATTAAACTTGAATCGGTCTGAAAGGCTTGGAGTTCCATAATATCCAAATATTGAGCAACTATTGATAGCCTTATTGAAAGCGGTAGGTTATTTTTATGCAAATTCTGTGAAATTTCTTGTAAGGATGAAATTGAGTCTGTTGGAGTGATGATTGACGTATGATTGATTTTCAAGCGTGCAAATGTTATTGCATTTAGAACATCATTTAAATTATCTTCGATGTACAAATAACTTGCCATTAACTGTTCGCAATAATGTAAGAATATTAATTTGATTTCAATGGCTTCGATGTGACTTGTCATAGATTGAATTGTGCGGTCGATTTCTTTGATATTTTTGTTAAATGTTTCTTCGTCAATTTGAAGTTTTTGAATAGTTGAATTGAAGTTTTTGATAACGGATGTAGTAACTGAAATTTGATTTTTAATTAGATTCTTCAATTGGTGTTTGTCATTGTTTAGCTTATTGATGCAATCAGAATAATATTGACCGTCCTCGGCATCTAAATTTCCGGTTATTGATTTGAAAATTGTGCCGAAACCGTTGATTATGCCGCGCTTATATCGTTTTGTATCCAAAAAGATTTCATCAAATTTTGATTTTATAGTTTTAGATATTTGGGTTAACAGATTTAGATCTGTTTTAACTTCACTCCTGAAAGTGATCGTTTTCTGATCGGCGGCGTCCAGGGTGTTTAGGATAAGCTCTAGCATTTTTTCGTTTCTGTCAAAGGTTATTTTTAGGGAGGAAATGTTCTTGTGAACCAGTAATGTCCATTTGTCTTGGTTACTATTACGTCAGTTTTTTCGTGGTAGTATATTCCTATGGTGTTGTTTATAGGCGTGATTTTATATTGGGAGACCACTAGTGTTACTGATCCGAACAGCAGGAATAACCTGAAAACAAGGTTAGCTTTCAAAATAAGGTTTCATTCGGTCAAAATTGACTTTACTAGTTTGTTTAGTTTCTGGGTTGAGTAAGATAGCTGAATTTTCAAAGATTTTGGTAATTTCGAATGGTCCGTTAAATTTGTTTTGCAATTTATTTTTAATCTGTGATTCTTTTACGTAAACTTTGTCTCCGACGTTATATTTAGTACGGTTTTCGGGGACGTTTTTATCGAATCTAATTTTGGCTTTTTGTTTTTGAAGTTCCGTTCGGTCTCTAGCAATTTTATAGTAATGGGAGATACGATTGTTTAAATCTCTGACGTATTTCGTTATTAATTCCTTTTGGTTATACAAGGTTTCTGGTGGTCGAACTGATGTATGACCAAAAACTAGTTCGTATGGCGTAAATCCGTGTGTTTTGTTAACAGAGTTATTGTAGCAAATTACAGCGTAAGGTAAAATAGTGAACGGGTGTTCGTTCGGGTTTTCTGTTTGGTTAACTCTTATCATCTCTGCTAACGTTGCGTGGAATCATTCAGTTGAGCCATTCGATTGCGGGTGTCCTACGCTTGAAAAGGTTAATTTTATATCGTATAAAATACATAAATCTCGTAATAATCGGTTGTCGAATTCTCCTCCATAGTCGCAATGTATTCTTAGAGGAGTACCATAGTGTTGGAAATATAGTAATAAGGTATTTACTACAGATTTAGCGGATTTATCAGGGACTGCGTAAGCTTGTGTAAATTTGGTTAATTCCTCGCGTATCGTTAAAGCATAGTTGCGTGTGGGGAACTCGAATAGGTCAATGTTAATTCTTTCAAATGGTGTCTTTGGAGTTTCGGTTATTACTAACGGACCGCTTAAATTTTTTCGACAGACTTTATTTTTTTGACAAGTTTCACAATTTTTTTCAGAGTTTTCTACGTCCTTAGTCAGACCTTGCCAAGTATATTTTTCTCTAATTCGTCGAATAGTTTCGTTTATTCCGCGGTGTAGGTTATTTTTACCGCTGTGATGTTGATCTAAAATTATAGGAATTTGGTCTTCATCAGGGGTTTTGACAATATCTTGACAAATTATTAATTTTAGGTCCTTTTCCGCAAAAATAAATGACAGGATTTCAAGTATAGGGAGGTCTGAATTATTTTCGACAAAGTAAGTCTTAGAAAGATCCAAGACGTCTTGGTTTTTAAATAATACCAAAAATAAGTGTTCAATTATGGATTCGATATCAAATGGTAACGGGACGATAAAGTATCTCCTATGCCTGACCATCTTGTTCGATACAATATTGATCTTATCATTACGGAATTCTGCGTTTTCTTCAAATATGTCTTAAATAATTTTGTGATGAAGGTCTTGTAAATTATTTTGTTGGAAAAAGGTTATAATATTTTTGTGTTCTCGATACAATAGTTGTTTGTTAGAGGCTTTGATTTTTGAATAATCTATTAAGGACGTCGTCTTGTACAAGTTGACAAAGGTTTCGAATTCTTGGGCAATTTGGTCATCGGTAAATTTAGTGTTATCGTCTCGAGTTTCGTCATCTGATTCATCATTCGATTCGTCTCCGTTCGCAGCTAGAATTTTGGTATGAAATTTGGAACAATCGTTAAAGTGGTTAATTTTGATTCGGGACAGGGTGTCTGCATTCTTGTTTATTTTTCAGGGTTTATATATGACTTCGTAGTCGTATTCTTCGAGTTTAAGGCGCCAGCGAGCTAATCTACTACCTGGGTCTTTTATAGAAAATAGCCATGTAAGTGGTCTGTGGTCGGTTATCAATTTAAACTTTCTACCGAAGAGGTATGGCCTAAAATGCTTTACTGACCACACTATAGCCAAAAGTTCACGTTCTATCGTGGAGTATTTAGTTTCGGCGTTGCATAGAACTCGGGAAGCGTAAGCAATAGGTAAATCTTTACCAATTGGTCCTTGTGAGAGCACAGAACCGACGGCAAATGCGCTCGCATCAGTAGTTAGTATGAAAGGTTCGTCAAAATTTGGGTAAATTAATATTGGTGATGTAGTTAGTGTTTGTTTTAGGTCGGCGAAAGAATTTTGACAGTCGTTATTAAAGTCGAAAGGAACATCTTTTTGCAGAAGTTTTGTCAAGGGTTTAGAAATTTTGGAAAAGTTTGGTATGAATCTTCTATAGTAACCTGCTAGTCCTAAAAATGATTTGATTTCTTTTTGGTTCTTAGGTTGCGGAAAGTTTAAAATGGCATCGACTTTGGTGGGATTTGGTTTCACGCCGTCTTTTGTGATCAGGTGTCCTAGGTAGGCGACTTCTTTGCGTAAGAATTCGCATTTGTCTGGCTGAATTTTGAGGTTGGCTTTTCGAAGGCGTTTGAAAACTTCTGTTAGCCGGGAAACGTGTTCGTGAATGGTGGGGAGTATATAATGATATCGTCCATATAGACGAGACACCGTTCATTTTGGATGCATAATAGAATATTGTCCATCACTCTTTGGAACGTTGAAGGGGCATTTTTGAGTCCAAATGGCATTCGCACGAATTCATAATGACCGTTCTCAACTGTAAAAGCAGTCTTTTGAATGTCTGCGGGATTAATTTCAATTTGGTGAAAACCAGAAGCCAAGTCTAAGGTTGTGAAATATTGGCATTTGCCAAGTTGGTCTAAAAGATCGGAAATGTTGGGTAGGGGATATTTGTCACCGATTGTGACCTCATTGAGTTTACGATAGTCAACTACAACGCGCCATTTCTGTTTGCCAGAAGCGTCCAGTTTTTTGGGGACTACCCAAACAGGGGAGGACCAAGGTGAGATTGAGAGTTGAATGATACCTTGACTTAACATTTTCGATACTTGGGACTTAACTTCTTCTTTATGGACCTGGGGATAGCGATACGATTTCGTAAATATCGGTCGGGAATTGTCGGTGTCAATAGGGTGTTTGATTTCATTGGTAAAGGTCAAATTATCTCCTTCTAAATAGAATATATCTTGGAAATCTAAACAAAGCTGCGTTATTATTTCGGCCTATTCTTCGTTTAGATGGTCCAAGCGCAATTCGTTCCTAATTTCAAAGGATCTATCCGTCTTGAGTAGGTGTTGGTCTGAGTTTTGTGTATTTAAGTTAAAAATTGACTTAAATTTTTGTAAAGGTTCTAAGTTTAAATTAGAAAAGTCGACAGTCTTCGGCATGATATTAGCATTGATTATTGTTGTTAAAAATTCGCCGTTTTCGTTTACTCTAACAAGAGCATTAGGTAAACGGACCTTTTCATTTTCCTGCGCTTGCAAAATAGCGTCAGTATTTCTAAGATTACATTTTAATTTATAAATTTTTTCAGTACGGCCGTCAATTTGGATTTTATTTTGATTAGGGTTGTGATTTGATTGAATTTTGTCACATTCGGGTTTTGACGAATCGTCGGTTACTTTGAAAAGTGGAACCGTTTTAAAATTGGTTATTAATCGTTTATTTTTTATGTCGACAATACAATGATAGTGCTATAGGAAATCGGCTCCTATCAGCCCATCAAAATTGATATCTAGGTCATAAATGTAAACTTTATGTGGGTCATTGTCTGTAAAGGGTATAAGAACAGATTCATTAATAGTAATTTCCTGATCGGTTATACCTTGTATAATTACATTTTCCGAAAACCTTCGTTTGTAATTTTCAGCTGTTTTCGGTTTAAATATAGAGATACCTGCGCCAGTATCGATTAGAATTTTGAATTTATTTGTGATGTCTTTAATGTAGTATAAATTTTTTGAATTTACGGTCAACAGCGAGTGTGATAGGGTTTCTACATGAACCCTTGTTCCGGGAAGTTCAGGAACGGATTGAAATTGTCGTTTAGATTCATGGCTTGAATTTGATTCGATATTTGGTCGAATTGGTCTGTTTCCTGTGTTGGAGTATCCGCAGGATACTCCGGACCTAAACAAAAATCCTGAGAATTGGTATTATAATCTTCTTGAGGCGTTTGAGAATTAGCAGTATAACTCTCGTATTCATTTTGCCAACTGTCGATGTGGTTTGTTTGTGAAATTTGAGAATTACCAGTATAATTATCTTGTGGCAAATATTGATCGTTAAAATCAGTTTGGTAATTTTGGAAATCATTGAATTGCTGGTTGTCGAAATTATCAGGTTCGTTGTAATAATTAATATGTTCGTAGTTTAGAGGATCATAGTAATTGTCGAAATTAACGCGATGCGTTCTTTGTGAATTTTGACGATTGATATTTGGATTTGGTTGTTGATTCGGGAATCTTTGTTGGAAGTTGGGGTTCGGTCTTATTACCGAAGGTCTATTTTGTTGTGGATTATTTGCCGATTGAAAATTTTGCGGAGAGAATTGCCTTTGATTATTTTGGCTGGAAAAATTCTGAAAATTTGGTCTTGAAGTTTGGGCCTGATTAGAATAAGTGTTTGGAATAAAACTAGGGGATGAAAATTGTTGATTTTGCCTTGTGCGGCATTCATTAATTGTGTGTCCGTTTCTTTTGCAAAAAGAACAGAATTTTTGTGGAATTGGAGGGCGTTTTGCTTGAGTTTGAATGGGATTTTTATTTGGATTAAATTTGTTGAATTTCTGAGATTCAGATTATGATAACTGTAGTTATCTTTTTACTCGGAGAGTTGCATCAAGTACAGTAGCCGGGTTTCCAGCTCGGACTATCTGGCCTAATTTGGGTTCAAGTCCGGTTAACAAGGTATTAAGGGTCATAGTATCAATTAAGCGTGTTTGCGCATCTTTCTGTTCGTTTGTCATAGCGATTTGTTTGTTTACCGCGGAAAGCATTTTCGCGTTATGGGTTTGTAGCCTAGAGATAAAAGTTAATGGTGATTCGTTATTTAGTTGATGGAGTCGTTGCAGATCTTGTATAAGCCAGGTTAGATCGCATGCGTCTCCAAAATGAGACTCTAATAAGTTTTTTGTTTCACCCCATGAAGTTGGGTTTCTTGAATTTATTACCTCGGCAGCTTTGCCTTTTAATTTATTTTTTATATGTAGCGAGAGCAATGTTTTTTGGTCTGCCACGGCCATGCAATAGGCTTGACTACAAGCATATAAGAAAGTTTGTAAAAATAAAGGGTTGCCATCGTATTCGGGCACAATTGAGAAAATTTCACTTAATTTATACGGTTCAAGAACCGGTGCTGGTGCTGGTGCTGGACCTGATGCTGCACCTTGTGCTGTACCTTGTGTTACTTCGTCGGGCATGTTGCTCGATATTTAGTAAATTAAGGAGTTAAAATGAATTGATTAGAATAAAAAAATGTTGTACCTTTGGTAGATCGATTGGGTTTTTAGTGATACGAATGCACAGTATTTTAAATTAACTCTTACGATTTTAGTGGAGCATTAGCAGTATAATGCTGTAATTAATCGTTTGTGCTTAACGTCTAAGCTTTAGTTTGTTCGTAATAATAAAAATAAATATAAATGGGGATTGGATAATAGAAATAGTTTTTCTGTGTATTAGCAGTATAATACACTACGTATAATAATAAAACGATAAGTGAAAATTACGAGATGATTCGTTAAAGTACTTACAGTAATAGATTCTTCATCGAGTGTAGGTTCTTCCAGTAAGGGATTGGGATCCGCCACCACAAGTGAGGAAGGTCTCCTTGTTCTGATAGACAACTTGCACTAGTTAGGCACCTCGTGGAGATGTTGTCCTTGTTCTTCGTGGGTCTCTACCAGTTAGGCTTCTTGTTCTTAATGGTGTTCACGGAATCCTACCGACTGCGCCAATTGTTAGATCACGATTTACATTAGTGACTTTTTAAAAAGATTTATTAAATTAATGAGAGTCAACGTTGACTCTTCGAAATAAAAATGTAGTTATAAAATGAACTGTTTAATCTGACATGAGTATAAGAACTGAATACAAAAGATTATCTAACTAATTTATATCCTCGGTTGGCTGTACTTAGTCAGCATTAGTATTGTTTTCCAAGCTAAGCCAAAGGAAATATGATATTACATATCAGCGATAAATAATATGAGGGAATTCGTTATCAACACGTAGCTGAAATATGATATGCTGAGATAGTTTAAAAGGAATAAAAGTCACGTACAAGTTTTTATACAGTGTACCAAATATTATATAACATATATACATACATACATATATATATATATATATATATCTATATATATATATATATATATATATATATATATATATATATATATATATATATATATATCTATATATATATATATATATCTATATATATATATATATATATATCTATATATATCTATATATATCTATATATATCTATATATATCTATATATATATATATATATATATACATATATATATACACGTATATATTATTATTATTATTATTAGCCTTATTTATATTAATGTCCTGACGGAGTTCAGCCGCAGGCTGATCTTCCACTCTACCAGGACAGACACTCACACATAGACAACATCACAACACCCATTCCCTGCGACATTGCCATCTGCCGCAGCTGAGACTCGAACTCAGGAGAGGAGAGCGACTAGACCGTGTTGTCTCTCAAACAACCGCAGTCTAGTCCACTGCTACCATCTCGGTAATACGTGAAAAACACCACTACACATCCATACCCTAGCCAGGATTCGAACCCGGGACTCTGTGGTCGCAAACCTAGCATCCTAAGCACTGCGCCTTCGAGCCGGTGGCGCAGTGCTTAGTGCTATATATATATATATATATATATATATATATATATATATATATATATATATACATCCTTCTATCATTATTGCTTCCTTTCATGTTGCTACATTAATGCGTCTACCAGAAGGATCAATATATACCAAATATTCATTGAAGTATATTAATTTTGACGTTTTTTCCAACCCATAGCTAACTTCAAAATTTTTCTATCTTAATATTTATAATATCGTTCCTCTTTCACCTACAGACCTTATTGCTTCCTTTCATGCACTGCACTCTTGCGTCCGATTTGTATATTTTTTTTTATCGAGCGTACTTTATTGCGTCCTGTAAATACAGTATTGCGTCCGACAGTGTTGTCAGATTGAAAGTATTGGCACATTTCAGACGTGGTGGGAAATATTCTGCTTTATTGAATGTCAATTTCAATTTACAAGCTAATAAAAGTAATTCACATACGCTAACTCTCAAACGGGCCTGTAGTCTATGTAAAACGCGGGGCGTGATGCTCGGAAAGCCCCCCTGATCGGGACAACTTGCATCTTATGTTTTTTGGGTCGCTGATCACAAAACTTGGGGCTCCGCGGCTCTAAAAATAGTGCGTCACCCCTAAAAATGCCAAAAACCACCCCGCTTGGGTTTTTTCGCGATAATGTGAATAATTCTGTAAAATAATGTTATAAATGTGCTAATTGTAATGATATTTTACCAGTTCAGTGTGTTCATCTAAAATAAGGACACATTTTTATGCTGAGAGTTAACCAGAGGGGGTAAAACTAAATTGACGTAAGATGGAAAAATGATGGAATTTTTTTTTCACTTTTTGATTTGAGTTTAGATGAATGGGAAGTGTACAATGAAGAACATTTTTTCCAACCCTTCAGGGGTGAAAACTACCCTTATATCGCCTTTAAATTGAACTAACGCTTAGAAAATAAATTGAGATGTATCATTTTAGTTTGCTTTAATTTCTGATAAACTCAAAAAAAAAATACTAAAAAATATATATTAATGTTTAAATTTTGATAAAAAAAAATTAGTTATTTTAATTTTGCACCATATTTGTATTCTTTTATTAAAAATATTGCAAACAATATGAAGTGTTCATTTATCAAGAATATTTCTATCTTCTCTTTCAATTCCCTGCAAGCTTGGGGGTAGTTTTTGGTATTTTTTACAAGCTTTTATTTAACTTGCAATGTTTGTTTGTATGTATGTTTGTTTAGGTGAAATCTTGCAACTGAATTTTAAAATAGTTATCCCAACCGATTAAGCTGAAATTTTACACACACGTTTAGTTTGGATGACAATGCATGTTTAGCTAAGTGACGTCATTCTAAATCCAATATGGCGGACTCCCAAAGATGGCGGACCAGTTATTTCTTATGCACCCCCATGATATAGGTATCATATGAATGGGTTTGCTGAGAAGAATACGAAAATAAAATGACGTCATTCCAAATTCAATATGGCGGACTCCCAAAGATGGCGAATCAGTTACTTTTTAATCCTCCCCCGTGATGTGGGTATCAAATGAAAGAGTTTGCTGAGCAGAATACGAAGACGACATTCCAAATCCAATATGGCGGATTGTAAAAGACGGCGGACCAGTTATTTTTTATGCATCCCCATGATATGGGTATCAAATGAAAGGATTTGCTGAGAAGAATACGAAGGCGTAATTCCAAATCCAATATGGTGGACTCCCAAAGATGGCGAACCAGTAATTTTTTATGCACCTCCATGATATGGGTATCAAATGAAAGGGTTTGTTGAGAAGAATACGAAAACAAAATGACGTCATAACAAATCCAATATGGCGGACTCCCAAAGATGGCGAACCAGTTATTCTTTATGCACCCCCACGATATGTGTATCAAATGAAAGGGTTTGCTAAGAAGAATACGAAGACGTCATTCCAAACCCAATATGGCGGACTCCCAAAGATGGCGGCCCAGTTATTTTTTATGTACCCCCATGAAATGGGTATCAAATGAGAGGGTTTGCTGAGAAGAATACGAAAATAAAATGACGTCACACTAAATTCAATATGGGGGACGCCCCAAGATGGCGGACAAAATTTTTTAGTTTTAACACTATAATTTGATCGTATAGTGTATTCGCTCATACGTTGAATTCTAAGAAATGATGAAGGATTCGGTTTAAACTATAAGTTTTATATCGGATATGAACGACGCAATGAATATATAAAACTAATAAGGTGTAGCTAAAAATTTAAAAATAAAATTAAATGAAAAAAAAAATAAAAACAAGCTTTTATTTAAATGCTCTAAAAGGAAGGAAATAAACTTTAAATTAAATCAAACCCATCAATTTATTATATTATACAATGTATATGATACGAAAGCTTATCGCAAGATTTACCTGTGTAAATAAACAAGATCTTGACACAAGTAATTCTAAGAAAAAATGTATGTATTCCATAAAATAAATTTACACAGGTAAATCTCGCGACAAGCTCTTATATCATATAAATTGTTAATGTAATAAATTGATGGGTTTGATTTAATTTAAAGATTATTTTCTTCTTTTTAAAGCATTTAAATGAAAGCTTGTTTTTATAAAAAAAATTTTCATTTAATTATTTTTATTATTCAAATGGGCTTAGAATGTCATGAAACGTCGCCAAAAAAATTCTGTCTGTCGTTCTGTATGTAACTTTTTTTTGTGCGCACGATTACTCTGGAACCGTTTAAGATATTGACTTGAAATTTGGTACACGCATGTATTTTGACGAGATCTGGAAGTAAATTATATTTTAATCTTATTTCGTTGAATGGCTGGGAGATAAATTGGGGTAATCGGAGGGTAATTAGGTAAATCAAGCAAGTAAGGGTCCATGAAATTGGTATTTAGTATATATAAAGAAGCCAAGTTCAAAAAAAATTTTTGGCATTAGCCAGCCCCATTACTACCTCACCCCATTATTAAAATAAAATTGTGATTTAATATGTATACAAGAACCAAAGCCCTTAAATTCTTTTTTAGTTCATCCACCTCCACTACCATCCCCTACCTCCACCCCCGCCTCTCTCTACCGACAGTGGCGGATTTATCGGGGAGGGGAGTTAACGGAGATGGTAAGTACCCCACCATGAATTACATTGATATAAAAAAAATATGTTTCGGTTATAACAAAAGACGGGTAACGGATTTTGCTATTTAGTCAATGCATTTTGCAAAGTATAAATTAAAAGTGTTTTTAATTAGTTGTTTTTCAAATATGATTAAATCTTCGAAGGAAAAGTTTCATACACACATTTTTAACCTTAAGAGAATATTGTTCTTAAGGATAGGATTTTGCAGAGTGAGAAGGAAATTTGCGTTTATTTTCGGTTTATTATAAATATTTAAAAAATCATAAATGGTATAATCTTTAAAATAGTTCCAGATGCTTCCCATTGTTCTAAGGAATACAACCATATACAGTTTTTATCATAAATGTTGTACATAGTTAAATGCCATGCTTTAATAATGAAATTAGGAACTACGGACTAATTCACAAGTTCAAAGCCGCGTTAATTCTTAATAAAGCTCGTAAAAATATGAGTGAGGGCTCATTAGATTCGGAATGACACCTAGAAAAAGGTGCAAAAGTTTCGAAATCACACATAAACAATTGCAAAAGTTATAAACAAATGAAGATTGAAAAAATACACAGTTTCGTTTTTTTCAAATAACTCGAAAAATATTAATATTTAAGGAATTTTAAAAAAAGATTCTTAAAGAGGAAGAAATTTCCAATAAAAAAGTTCCAACTCCCGAAAATCTATCTCTATTATTAATAATTTTAATTTAATGTTGAAAATAGAGCTCCGCGCGGCGAACACTAAGCCGTTACGATGCTTTGAAAGCGGCCGTAATAAGTAAAAATAGTTTTTTGTTATTAAATATTAATTTAAAAGTTTTAAAAAAATATGGTATTATTTAGACACTTAAAGGAACAATGTCCCGTTGGAAAAAAATTGTTTCACCGATTTTTCATAAAATGAGTCTCTTGTTAATTAATAAGTTTTTTTAGAGTTTGCGTTTATATTTTAAGTCGGATAATTGTTAAACAAAAGCCACGAAAATTGTTTCGCTACGTGGAGACTTTATGTCAACTATACTTTATGGGATTATGACATTGCGATGCTTTTACTTGTTATAGTCTATTAGTTATTAATTATTTAACCTAACAAAAGACTAAAAAATGAAAAGTGAAGTTGAAAATTTTTTTTTATTAATTTTAATTATTATTACTGTTTTTATATTAAAAAATACTATAAGATAACATAAACTTTAAATTTTTATTGCTATTTGTTTATACAAGTACAGTTCTGAATTTAAAAAACTAAAATATCTCACATTGCCGAAGGTCAGTAGAAAAAATCATATGTTCAACACGTTAGAAAAGTGTTTTTTCCATATGCGACATATTTTTGACTATGCCTAATAAAAAAAAACACTTTTCCTAACTTGTTTCACAACTAGCTATTTCATAAAGTCTTTATCAAAGAACTTTTATAGTCTAATGAGGGCCTTACTCAAATTGTATAAAAATTGGCCTGAAAATTGAACAAACATCACACGCCTCTAAGGCCCGCATTAGACTATAAAAGTTATTAAACAAGGACCTTTTATAAAAGATATTTTTATATTTTTATAATACTTTATAAAATATGGTCGATATTTTATAAAATTATCAAATTTGGTCTATTACACCATCACATTTCTCATAAAAGATCTGTGTCAAAGAATTTTTATAATCTAATGTGGGCCTAAGACAGTTTTGTTAACATAAACTTCAAAGTATTGATTTCCTCATGCCCTCCTCTATCGGCGAATCCACCTATTATTGGAAATTTTGTCAAAGAAATCTATTCAGAATAAATTAAGACTATAACAATAAAAATTTCGGGAAAATTTGACAGGATGTACCTAAATAAAATTAAATTAAAAAAAACATTTTTAAAAACAAGCTTTTATTTAAATGCTCTAAAAAGAAGGAAATAAACTTTAAATTAAATCAAACCCATCAATTTATTACATTATACAATTTATATGATATAAAAGCTTGTCCCGATATTTACCTGTGTAAATTTATTTTATGAAATACATACATTTTTTCTTAGAATTACTTGTATCAAGATCAAGTTACATATTGTATTCTTGTTTATTTACACAGGTAAATCTCGCGACAAGCTTTTATATCATATAAATTTTATAACGCAATGAATTGGTGGGTTTGATTTAATTTACAGTTTATTTTCTTCTTTTTAGAGCATATAAATAAAAACTTGTTTTTAAAAATGTTTTTTTAAATTTAATTTAATTTTAAAATTTTTAACTATGCCTTAATCAGTTTTATATATTCACTGCGTCGTTCCTATCCGATATAAAACTTAAAGTTTGTTTAAACCGAATCCTTCACTATTTCTTAGAATGCAACATATGAGCGAATACACTATACGATCAAATTATAGTTTTAAAACTAAAAAATTTTGTCCGCCATATTGAATTTAGTGTGACGTCATTTTATTTTCGTATTCTTCTCAGCAAACCCTTTCATTTGATACCCATATCATGGGGGTGCATAAATAATAACTGGTCCGCCATCATTGGGAGTCCGCCATATTGGATTTGGAATCACGTCTTCGTATTCTTCTCAGCAAACCCTTTCATTCGATACCCATATCATGGGGGTGCATAAAAAATAACTGGTCCGCCATCTTTGGGAGTCCGCCATATTGGATTTGGATGACGTAATTTTATTTTCGTATTCTTCTCAGCAAACTCTTTCATTTGATGCCCATATCATGGGGGTGCATAAAAAATAACTGGTCCACCATCTTTGGGAGTCCGCCATATTGAATTTGGAATGACGTCTTCGTATTCTTCTCAGAAAACCCTTTCATTTGATACCCATATCATGGGGGCGCATGAAAAATAACTGGTCCGCCATCTTTGGGAGTCCGCCATATTGGATTTAGAATGACGTCACTTAGCTAACCATGCATTGTCATCCAAACTAAACGTGTATGCAAAATTTCAGCTCAATCGGTTGGGGATAACTGTTTTATAATTCAGTTGCAAGATTCGACCTAAACAAACATACATACAAACAAACATTGCGAGTTTAATAAAATTGGCGCTGTTCTTTGCAGGAAAAAGTTTATGAAAATAATAATATCTATTTCTTTCCTTATTTTCTTCCCATTGGGGCTCAAACTGCAAGACCAGTTCTGTTCTTAGGTCAAATTTTCAAGAGCCGATCCTGTCTTTATTCAGTGCGTATGCTTACGAACGTCCTGCGCAGATTCAATTGGGGGTCAACTTATTAACACAGCATTGCTCCTCTATTTACTATATATATACAACCACATATCATTATTGCGTCCATCAGTTGCCCTTTTCCATTTATCTCTATGCTGCTGCTACCTCAGAATGTGTTACAACGTTGCCAAATTTAAGGGCGCAATAAGGGCGCAACATGAAAAGTTTAGTTTAGATATACGCCTTGATGTATATTACTCTAGCGGATTTTGCTTGAACTAAAATATATATTTCACTTTCATTTACGAATAATACTGCGTCCAGTAAACTGATATATTTTCGCGCCATTCTTGGTTATTTGTGAAGATATTCAAATAAAAATCACATGTATCGATTGGTAATGTCGCGTTCTACCGACTGAAGTCACCCGTAGCTAAAAAAAGGCGGTTGATTCAATATTAACTGTGAATTACATTACTGCGTCCGATATTCGGACGCAATAATAAATGGAAATGGGCTACTAATGGACTCAATAATGATAATGCGTGCGCGCACTGGTATAAGAAGAAAAAAATTGTATTTATATGATTTCAGTGATGATGAAACTGAAGAAATATGTCAATCAGCATTGACAGATTCAGAAGCAAGCAGCTGTAGTAGTACATCCAGTACGGAGAGCCGCAAGAGGAGACATCCATAATAAGAATATTTAATAAATGTTACATATAGAAAAATAATATTTACAAATATAATTTAGTAAATCATATAACAATAATAAAAAAAAAGGAATAAGTAATAAAATAAAAAAATAATATAAAAAAATTTTAGTCAGTTTCAGAAAATTTGACTGAAACTGCAATTTCAGCCAAACTATTTAATATTTTTGGCTGAAAGGACCACACACTAATTACATCGAAATCCGGACTCAGCTAAAATTGAAATGAGTCATTAAAAATGAAAGATTTGAGGTTCCAGAATACAGATTTGACACTAGAATAAAACAAAATGGGCAAATTTTTCACTAGTCGCATCTGAAGGTGTTAATCCCTTGAGGTAAACCAGAAAAAGGCAAAAAGCCCAAAAGTTCTGCGGCCGCACCACAAGACATGTACCCCCTGTTTTGGAGGGCGGGAACACGATGGTGACAATATTTTCCGACCTACTGCTACCTTTAAATCGAAAAAAACCGCCCCCTTTTCCAATTTTTCGATGATAGGCTTGCGGATTGGATTTTTTTTGGTCAATTTGAACAAAATTAGTATATATTGACTACAGGTGACCTAACCCATTCTCGGGGGTTGAAACTATCCCCACCCCCATTGACGAAGTGCCACGAAAACAACGAAAATCAGCTGGAAAGCGGTATACCCCCGTTTTCGAGGTCGAGAAATACGATGGTGATAATATTTTCTGACCTACTCTTCACCCACTACCCTTGAGCCGAAAAAACCCTACCTCTTTTCCGGATTTCCGATGCTAGGCTTGCGAGAGCTCGTCGTATCGGTTTTTTTTTTTGATGAAATATATAAATATTGACCAAGGCGATCTAACCCACCCACCGGGGGGTCGAGACCCCCACCCACAATAACGAAGTGCCACGAAAACAACGGAAATCATTTAGAAAGGTATACCCCGATAGAACAAACCCTCGCAAGTCTAGTACGCAAAAATCGGAAAAGGGGGTGATTTTTAGGTCTAGGGGTAATGGGTGAAGGGTTGATCAGAAAACATTATCACCATCGCAATCCTCGCCCTCGAAAACGAGGGTATACTGCTTTCCAGCTAATTTTCGTTATTTTAATGGCACTTCGTTGTGGGGGTGGGGGTACTTTTAACCCCCGTTGGTAGGTTAGATCACCTTTGGTCAATATTTACTTATTTTATTCAAATTGACCGAAAAATAAACCGATCCGACAAGCTCTCGCAAGCCTAGCACCGGAAAATCGGAAACGAGGTGGAGTCTTTTCGGCTTAGGTGTAGTGGGTGAAGGGTAGGTCAGAAAATAGTATCACCATCGTATTCGTCGCCCTCGAAAACGGGGGTATGCCGCTTTCCAGCTGATTTTTGTTGTTTTCGTGGCACTTCGTTAATGGGCTAAGTCACCTGTGGTCGATATTTACTTATTTTGTTCAAATTGACCAAAAAAAACATATATATATATATATACCGATCCAACAAGCCCTCGCAAGCCTAGCATCGAAAAATCGGAAAAGAGGGTGGTTTTTTAATTTAAGTTAGACGGTAGGTCGGAAAATATTGTCACCATCGTGTTCCCCGCCCTCGAAAACGGGGAGGTACATGTCTTGCGGTGCGGTTGTAGAACTTTTGGGCTTTTTGCCTTATTCTGGTTTACCTCAAGGGAACACCTTCAGATGTGACTGGTGAAAAATTTGCCTGTTTTTTTTATTCTAGTGTCAAATCTGTAATGTGGAACCTCAAATCTTTCATTTTTAACGACTCATTTCAATTTTGGCGGAGTCGGGATTTCAATGTAATTAGTGCGTGAAACAGTTTTTGTGTGATAAAGACCACTTCCATTCCGAATTTGAGCCAAATCGGTTGAGATCTGATTAAGATAGCCGAAATTTAATTCTTTCAATTTTTTCGTCTATGGGGATTGAGTCCTGATTGTTGTAAAACTAAAGTATACCAAAAATGACTTGATTTGGTGTTCTACAGGGTGTTTTATAAGCAAAGTTGTAAAAATCACCACTAACAAAGTACCTTTATTTTTCAAAATATGAAAAATTTCCACTGAGGAAACTTATACATAATGCAATTTTATACCCCTATACCAAATTTCAGGAATATAAAATTATTTTTTTGAAACTTCCCATTTTTTCAATAAATTAGTATTTTATTTTGAACCATTCAATTAAAACTGCATATAAATTATTTTTTGTGAATTAGTATTTAAAGTTATGTAAAAGCTAAATGTAGGCTATGAGAAAAGCAGTGGATACACATTTATCATTTATTATTGACATATCTGTCAAACGTAGTCAATATTATCCTTAATTTCTGTTTCAAATTAACGAACCAAGCATAAAAAATTAGTGAAAATGGTACTCACTAAGTGCGTGAAAAAATTTATATTGTGCAATGCTACGGAATTGGCGGTGAAAACTCGCTAAGAGAAGTGGTAAGCCAATTTAATTTGAAATTTCCAAACACTGC
Organism: Rutpela maculata; assembly: GCA_936432065.2. Taxonomy (NCBI): domain Eukaryota; kingdom Metazoa; phylum Arthropoda; class Insecta; order Coleoptera; family Cerambycidae; genus Rutpela; species Rutpela maculata. Next base: position 155,427,400 of record OW386286.2, on the reverse strand, counting down.
TTTGTCACGTACTCAGGCTATGAGAATAATTAAAAAGTTTCTGGCTACTGGTAGTGTTCTTAACATGAAAAGAAAAATAAAAGCATATGATGAAGACAATGTTGGGGCTATTATAGCATGCCTCTGTTATAGAAAATCCTAGGATGCCCCTAAGAGAGAGATCAGCTCTTATTAATATTAGCAAGTCTGAACTCCAAAGAATTTACAAGGCAAAGAAAATTAGGGCATATAAAGCAAATTATAAACATACGCTTGAAGAGGGAGATGACGGCCGTAGGTTGGATTTTTGTTTGACCATTGGAGAAAAAATCATGGAAGAGAGATTTTTTCATCATTTCATAATTTTCTCAGATGAATCCACATTCACAACCAATGGTGTTGTTTCATCTCAGAGTTGTCGGTTTTGGGCTTCTGAAAATCCAAATTTTAGAATTCATTGTAGAAGACAATATTATAAAAAAGTGAATGTGTGGTGTGCCGTTTCTTATCACGTTGGAGTTATTGGACCTTATTTCATTGAGGGAAGGTTAAACCAGCACACTTATTTACAGCTTCTTGAAAGATTTTCTGAAGAACATTTAAATATTTTAAGAGATATGCCTTTAGTTCATTTTCAACATGATGGTTGCCCTGGCCACTCCAAAGAAATGGTTAATCGGTGGTTGAATTTAATTTTTGGAGAAAATTGGATTGCCAGGAATGGACCGATCAAGCGGCCGGCGAGATCCCCAGACCTATCAATATTGGATTTCTTTTTATGGTTGGTTTACGCTGAACCATTCCTAACGATGTAGCAGTATTGAAGCAGAGAATTACAAATGACGTAAACTCCATACCGTTAGATTATATTAGAAACAGTTTTAAGGACTTCAGGCGAAGGATCGAAATGTGTGTGGATGTGGGTGGTAGCTACGTCGAATAATAAAAAAATTGTAAACATTGTTTTGTATTGGTCAATAATTAATTTGTTTGTGAATCTGTTATGTTTTTGACATTTATTACTTGTTATAATTTTTAAACCTCATTAATTTTCTGTTAGTACATGTTTCTTGTTTTACAATTAGTTCGATTAACATTATACCTTCTTACATCTCGTATATTAAATTTTTTATTTACCAATAGCCTACTTTTTGAGATGATTAATATTTTCTCCTGCACAACCGTAAATATGAATTCAACTCTTAATTCGCAAAAAATGGGAAGTTTCAAAAAAATAATTTTATATTCCTGAAATTTGGTATGGAGGTATAAAATTGCATTCTAAATAAGTTTTCTTAGTGGAATTTTTTCATATTTTGAAAAATAAAGGTACTTTATTAGTGGTGATTTTTACAACTTTGCTTTTAGAACACCCTATAGAACACCAAATCAAGTCATTTTTGGTATACTTTAATTTTACAACAAGCAGGACTCAATCCCCAAATGCCATTCCAAAATTTTTGGAATCTATCCTGGGACACACACTATATATATATATATATATATATATATACATATATATATATATATATATATATATATATATATATATATATATATATATACATATATATATATATATATATATATATATATATATATATATATATATATATATATATATACCGGGTGAGTCACGAATTGCGCTCGCCCCGATATCTCCTAAAATATTTGGAATAGAAAATTGAAATGTGGAGGGCTTATTACACGACTAAAATGCCATATTTTCAATAAAAAATCAAGTTTGGTGCACATCCGGTTTGACCGGAAATGCCCACAACTTTCGATTTTTAAATGGAACACCCTATATATTTTTACATTTTTGGAATCTAGAGGAAATTTTGAATACAATACATCCATTTTGGTCACTTTTTGATAAACATTAAAAAGTTTATTAAAAAATCTATTTCTGAATCCAGAGTGCTGTGGTGCCCAAAACATATTTTAGTTTGTATGCTACGTTACTATAAAAATACAAAGAGCAATATGATTGCATTATTTAATTGTCTAGAGGCGTTTAAAATTTTCAAATGTGATTTTTACCCACTAACTCGGTTTTTTTAAATGGGAAGTTAATCGTTCACCAACAATTTTAAATACCTCATTTTCATACGAATCTAATGATACCAAAATTTTGAAAATCCGCTCAGAAATATTTGAGATTTCAGCCAAAATACAATGCAACCAAGCTTTCAGAAACATGCGGCTAATAGATAATAGATTAGTGGGCTTTGGAAACTAAAATGACACATTTCTGTGTAAATCTGGTAACCTAATAACATTGGAAACATCATAGTAGCCATTGAATGTAATAAAACAATATCAGCTGCCAGACATATAAAAAATAAAGCGTTGCGGAAATCTCTTTGATTAAAAATTAAAGAAAATGAATAATTTTAGTAGAAATGAAAAGGTCGATATGTTACTGATATATGGAGAGTGTCACAAAAATTCAACTGCAGCTGCAGGACTGTATCAGCAACGATATCCCAACAGACGTGCTCCAAGCAGACACTTGTTTGCCAGAGTGGAACAAAAATTAAGAAACGAACCCGATCACAATTATTAAATGTTTGATAGCTCAAGATTGCCTATAACTACACGAGTCTGTCTGGCAGCTGATATTGTTTTATTACATTCAATGGCTACTATGATGTTTCCAATGTTATTAGGTTACCAGATTTACACAGAAATGTGTCATTTTAGTTTCCAAAGCCCACTAATCTATTATCTATTAGCCGCATGTTTCTGAAAGCTTGGTTGCATTGTATTTTGGCTGAAATCTCAAATATTTCTGAGCGGATTTTCAAAATTTTGGTATCATTAGATTCGTATGAAAATGAGGTATTTAAAATTGTTGGTTAACGATTAACTTCCCATTTAAAAAAACCGAGTTAGTGGGTAAAAATCACATTTGAAAATTTTAAACGCCTCTAGACAATTAAATAATGCAATCATATTGCTCTTTGTATTTTTATAGTAACGTAGCACACAAACTAAAATATGTTTTGGGCACCACAGCACTCTGGATTCAGAAATAGATTTTTTAATAAACTTTTTAATGTTTATCAAAAAGTGACCAAAATGGATGTATTGTATTCAAAATTTCCTCTAGATTCCAAAAATGTAAAAATATATAGGGTGTTCCATTTAAAAATCGAAAGTTGTGGGCATTTCCGGTCAAACCGGATGTGCACCAAACTTGATTTTTTATTGAAAAGATGGCATTTTAGTCGTGTAATAAGCCCTCCACATTTCAATTTTCTATTCCAAATATTTTAGGAGATATCGGGGCGAGCGCAATTCGTGACTCACCCGGTATATATATATATATATATATATATATATATATCAGGAAGGGGGATGGTCTGATCTTCACCAAATTTAAACTGGAGGTTCCTTTAATAAATCCACTTTTCTGACAAAAAAACGCGGAGGAAATTAAGATTTTAGGGATTTGTTATACTCGCCATGTCAAACAATTTCCGTAGGGTCCGCATCCATCTTAAAAAATTTCCCAACCCTTTCCTAATCCCACTTCACTACTACATTATATCTACTTTCTGTGCGAGGAAAATGAAACAATCACTTTGAAGAAATACAAGCATATTCCTTTAAAAAATTACACAGACGTATCAACAAACAAAAAAAATTAAAAATCTATTTAAAAAAATGCTCTTTTATGTCACTCTAGTCATATTTTCTCGTTTGAGTGAAGAATAAGATTTCTGGATAAGAGGCTAGTTGGTTACTAATTAGTGGCTATGATTTTTGCTTAGAGATTACTCTGTAGATTCTTTAAAGAAACCTACCTATGGAATTTTTTGAAACATTTATTTTAAGAAAACAATAATTAGTCAACAGAAAATACAATAAATAAATTTAAAATATTAGTTGCATATCGAGAAATTTTGTGGTTTAAATACACTATTAATTAATGAAAAACCTAATCAATATTTTTATTATATTTGTGAGTGAGGTATAAATATACTTAGAAAATATTTCAGGTATACTTTCAAGTTTATTACCACTAAGTGAGCAAGGTTGGATATGATTCGGTAACAAAATCACTTTCTCTGGGCAATACCCCTCTTGCGACGACAGTTACTTCACCGGATATCCCAGACACAAAATATCAACATTGGAACACCCCCTATAACTAGGTATATATACAATACAATCCACTTCTCCTTCATAAATAATTCTACAGTCTGCAGATCTGCTTAAATTAAATGTTATCCTTCAAAATATCGCTAAAAATTTAGACATTAATACCTATAATAGTGTACCCACAACAGTTAAGATACGCCAGATAGGAATTCAGTCAGTAAAGAACAGTTAGATCGTGACCTAACTAGCACTGTAGTTTAAGAATTCATGGAAGTGTGTTTATGAAGAAAATTTAATTTAAAAGTAATTTTCTTTTTGTTGTGCGTCTTCTTTCGTTACTATGTTAGAAATCGCTAAATGGGTATTTTTATTTTTTGGAGTATCGTTCGTGGCGCTACAGTCGGTTGGGCAGCAACAGAATTATGTGCCGCAGGAAACTCTTGAAGACGCTAGGCAAGGTAAGTGATCGTTTTCATGGTCATTGGTGTAGTTAAAATTATATACCATTTAAAATTTGTTTATTTCAAGGTAAATAAACAAATATTCCACAACACAGTTATATTCGAAGTTTAGTTTTCTTTAGACAAGTATTATCTCGGAAACGGTTAGACATAAAAAGAAATGATGAAAGTTATTCTGTTTAAAAAGACACATTTAACAATTTTATTTTCAAATGTACAGGGCGCCTCAAAGAGACGGCAGGTTATGCAACTTTACTTTTTCAAACGGAACACCCCGTATATTTTTGCATTTTTGGATTCTCCTTTAATTTCCGAATAAATTTTATCGACGGTTTAATGTTGATTCAGTCGTGTCCCATATTCTTAAACTAATAAGCAAGCAAGCAAGCAAGCAAGCAAGCAAGCAACAATCACTTACTTAAATTAAATGTTCCAAATTATGTACCTCCCCGGAACCTGGCTCGGAGCCGGCCAGACAACCACGGCACGCAGCGCCGCGGTGATTGTAGGGCTGGGCGGGCCAGGTCCGGCTTGGTTTGACGACAAATAACTTATATATTAGTACTCCTGTCTGACACAGACAGACTTAAAAACTAAATTAAAATTAAAAATGTGTCCACATGGACCTAAAGCTAATTAAAAGAAAACGCTGTAAAAAAATATCACTCACTAGGTAAGGCACTTATTTAATTTTGGTTGCTGACACGGGAAAATAAAACTCAGCAAAAAAACCCGTTCAATGCAATTCCACCCTGGTGTTTCTGTTATTCTGTGGCAGTTTCACTGACAGTTGTTCATTTTAAGACTCTATTTCATTTTCAAACCAGTAATATGCTATCACTGTTTGCAGCTAATGAATATGTTGCTCATTTACGGCGCGTGTGGAAAAAAGTCACGAGCCGCAGAACAAAATTATAGAGAAAGGTTTCCTAATAGACGTGCACCATCTCGTCAGACATTTAGGAATGTGGAAAGAAAAATGTGTACTGGTTCCTTTCCAGGCCCCAGGGGAGTTCAGCTTGCCCGTCCAGCAAGACATGAACAAAATGTCATTAATGTCCTTGCGATTATAGTAATTAATCCACATGCCTCTGTTCGCAGTATTGCGGAAGAGATTGGTATAAGTAAATTTTGTGTACATAATTCTAGTAGATAATGAACACCACCCTTACAAAATCTGCTTAGTTCAAGATTTAAGACCTAATGATTACAATAGACGTATGGAATTCATTGCCAACTTTGTGGTACAGTTACATGATGATCATCTGTTTGTCAATAAAATTATGTGGACTGATGAATCACGATTTCATAATAATGGTACGGTTAATCGACATAACAGTCATTATTGGTCAGTGGAAAATCCTCAAACTATTTGGGGAATTAACGTTTGGTGCGGCTTATTTAATTGGCAATTAATTGGACCATACTTTATGAAGATGTCCTGAATGGTGACAGATATTTGAGGTTTTTAAAAACTATTATTCCTGGTTCTGTGGAAGAAATTCCAATAAATGAACGCCTCACTATCTGGCGGCAGAAAAACTGAGCACCACCGCATAATTCGAACCATGTAACACGCTTCTGACTGAGAGATTTGGAGGGAAACTGGATTGGTAATTAAATGGCCTGCATGGTCACCTGATATGAGCCCCCTAGATTTTCTCTTATGGGTCATTTAAAACAAGTTGTATACGCCGAGAAACCAAATAGACTTAATGATTTAAAAAATAAGATCTCATGCTTACCGCCAAATAACCCCAGATGTCATAAGGAGTTCTTGTACACGAGAACTTTTAAGGAGGTATGAGTTTTGTCAAATAGAATATGGGCTACAATTTGAGCATCTTTATAATAATTAATTATAATATTTACTTTTTTCGTATTGTAGTATTCCTTATAATTACGTTAATAAAAAAATATTATTCCAATTTAACTGCAAATATCTCAACAATGGTTAATGATAGGATAGGACATGGTTAATAAAATTTGTTCGAAAATAAAAGGAGAATCCAAAAATGCAAAAATATACAGGGTATTCCGTTTGAGAAAGTAAAGTTGCATAACCTGCCGACTTTTTGAGGCGTCCTGTACACTTGAAAATAAAATTGTTAAATGCACCTTTTTAAACAGAATCACTTTTTTATTAAACATTTTTTTCTATATCTAACCGCTTCCAAGATAATGCTTGTCTAAATAGAGCTGGGACACCCTGTATATACAGTGTGACCCATTTCAAGTGGAAACACCTTCGTAACTCAGTTATTGGTCATCCAATTTCAACCAAATTAGGATCGGTTTCAAAGATCTTTAATATTTCTTTTTTGAGTAAAACATAACTTATTTCAGTCAGTGGTGGTGTGCATTTTTATTAAAAAGGGTCGATTTTTCGAGAAATCATATTATGCACTTTTTTGTTGAAAAACTAATGCAATATTATTGATCAGCATGCTGTAAACCGCCAGAATTTAATAACATTTTGATTTTTGGTTTTCGAGTTACGGTCCCCTTAAAATTACCTATTTTAAATATTAAATACTCAATAAATTGGTAACGAAATTTTTTTCTAAAAAAAAATCACTGTTCATTTTCTCTTTAAATTTACTTTTTCTACTATCCTATATTATCGAAACTTTCAAATTTCGATGGCCAAGAATTGAAAAATTTTGGATCATCAGATCTGTAAATTATTTGGGCATTAAAGATTACCGAATTTGAAAGTATCGATGATATGAGGTAGTAGAAAAAAATGAATTTAAAGAGAAAATAAAGAATGACTTTCTTTCGAACAAGATTCGTTACCAATTTATTGATTTTATTTAATGTTTAAAATATGCAATTTTAAGTGTGCCGTAATTCGAAAAACAAAAATCAGAATGTTGTTAAATTCTGAATATAGGCACGCTGATCAATAATATTGCATTAGTGTTTCAACAAAAAATGCCTAATATGATTTCTCGAAAAATCGACCCTTTTTTTTAATAAAAATGCACGCCCACTGACTGAAATAAGTTTTGTTTCACTCAAATAGGAAATATTACAGATCTTTGGTACCGGTCCAAATTTGGTTGAAATTGGATGACCAATAACTGAATAACGAAGGTGTTTCCACTTGAAATGAGTCACACTATATATATATTTATATCACAAAGGTAGTTGAATTTTAATTCAATATTTTATTAAAGACAGTACAGTGTAAAATAGTGTAAATGGAAATACATCATTAAAGTGCATAATTTATTTATTTAAATATTTTAAGATATTAGGTACTTGAATTTAACATTTGTATTTAACGGTAGAAAAAATATAATTTCGTATCATATTCCCCCTTGAGAACGTCTATGACTTATAACTCAGAGGACCGGTTTCATTTCTGTTTGTTATACGGTTGGGTTTGATTTCCTTTACGGTTTTGTTTACCTGGTTATTCAGTGTGATGTTTCTCACTCAACGGAAACGAGGCAATAAAGATTACTTTATAAATAATTATTTTTGATGCCTGATCAAGAAGTTGCTAATAATGTAAGTTTTTAATATTTTCTTATTTTTTCATAACGATAGAATTGATAATAATTTCACACTAAATTATCCAAAGTTACTTTTACTTGATTTAAAATCTTCAGCATTTCTAGTCTAATAAATTTCACATAGAATTTATTGAAAAATTTGTATTTCAATAATTTATAAATATTAAAGCAGCAACGTATTTTTAACACCTGCACTTCCATTTCCCCAAGGAACAGGGAAGTATGGTTAGGATCATAAAATTGTGTCCAAGATAAAGTCAGATTCTGATCGGACTAAACTCGAAACTTAATGATAACTACTTTTCTGCATGGCGGCTGTGCGTCTATCTGTGTATGTATTCGTGCGTGTTTCTTTTACGAAGTAAACTTTTGAAAACAAAAAACACGTATTTTTTTAGCGTTCATCTCAATGAGTACTCCAAACCTATTAATTTTGGTGTCAATCGGATTAGCGGTTTTTAAATATGCGCAATTTTACAGAACATTTAAATCATGTATGGTTCTCATACCATACCATCCATTCATTTTTGAATAAAAATTTGTGAAATTTTAAAATGAGTCGTGGGGATAGCAAATTTTGACAATTTTCTCGGGAAGTATACATTCAATTCAGTTAAGTGCGATAGTAATTATATTCTACAAGAAGGTTTATCAGTATAAGAGAGTAAATATAATAACATAATTATACACAGTTAATCAAAAAAGTATAATTTCCATATTCGTCCTTTCACATTGACACTGACAATTTTAATGTCACTACAACTTCAGCAATTGTTGTATCTTGATATTCAATGAATAATATATTTATAATAATGTTTATCTTTATTGACATTGACATTTCTGTGTCATGGTAACTACCATATAAAATAACTATAATAATAATACAGCCCCCACAAAAAAAAGTGGCCTGTTCGCAGACCAGACCAGTGTATTTTTATGTACTTGGACCTGCTGAAACTGAAACCGAAGTCAGAATTGTCAGCATTGACTCGCTTTTCACCCTAACCACAAAAAAACACACCGACCCAACCAAAAAAGGGGTCTGTCCGGTAGAGTATACCAGTGTATCTTTATGTATTTTGACCTGCTGAATCCGAGTTCGAAGTCAGAATTGACTGATTGGCTCATTTTTTTTGAACAGTTTTTTTGGGGTTAGAGGTGAAAAATGGGCCTATCTGTCAATTCTGACTTCGAATTCGGATTCAGCAGACCAAAATACATAAGAATACACTGGTATGATCCGCCGGATCGACACTTTTTTTGTCTTGAGGTATCTTTTGGGGTCAGGTGGTGAAAAACGAACAAATCTGACAATCTGACTTCTGATTCTGATCCAGCGTATCTAAATACATGAGGATGCGCTAGTTTGATTCACCGGACAGACCATTTTTCTTGAAGGTGGTGTTTTTCTGGGATTGGGGGTGAAAAATGAGCCAATCTGTCAATTCTGACTTCGAATTCGGCTTCTTCTGAAGCCCAATTCGAAGGTCTTCTGACCAACATATATAAGAATACACTGGTATGGTCCGCCGGACAGACCACCTTTTTTTGGTCTGTTTCTTGGGGTCGGGGGTGAAAAACGACCAAGTCTGACAATTCTGACTTCTGATTCGGTTTCAGCAGACCTAAATACATAAGGATGTGCTAGTTTGGTTCGCTGGAGGGACCATTTTTCGTGAGGGATGTTTTTCTGGGGTTAGGGGTGAAAAATGAACCAATCTGTCAATTCTGACTTCGAATTCGGATTCAGCAGGTCAAAATACATAAGGATACACTGGTATAGTCCACCGAACAGACCACTTTTTTTGTTTTGGGGTGTTTTTTATGGTTAGAGGTGAAAAACGAGCCAATCTGGCAATTCTGACTTCGGATTCAGTTACAACAGATTCGAATATATAAGAATACACTGGTCTGTTTCGCCGAACAGACCATTTTTTGGGGGGTGTTTTTTGTGGTCAAGGGTAAAAAATCAGCCAATCTGACAATTGTGACTTCGGATTCAGTTTCAGCGGATCCAAATACATAAGAGTACACTGGTCTGGTCGCCGGACAGACCACTTTTTTTGTGGGATCTAATAACCTAATGTAGGTATATAACAGCAAGTTATACTATAAACGACAATGTAGCTATATCCACTTGTCCGCATGATAGTAATAATAATAATAATAATAATAATAATAATAATACTTTATTAATAGCATAAGCTAGATTTCACATTTTTTTACACTATTGTATATCAACGAAATTAATTTATAAATGAAATTTGAAACTAACCATGTGGTATAAACTTAAATATTAAATAGTGACATTCGATAAAACATATTTATAACAAACATTTTTAAATAACATGAGGCTTTCACAGTTTCTTACAGAAATTGGTAGTTCATTATATTGTTTAAATCCATTGTGGAATAGGTTAACCTGGCTATATTTTGTATGTACTGTTGGAATATATAAACTTGTGTCGTGTTCATGAATGTTTCTCACGAAGGTACAATGTTCTGATAAATGTTTTGGCACTAATCCATGTAATATTTTGTAAATAAAAGTCATTGTATTTAAAGTTATGATTTGTTTCACTCCAGTAACTTCGTAGCATCAAGCATTAATTTTATGTTTGTATATTTGTTACAGTTTAGAATAATTCGTAATGCTTGGTTTTGCTTCTTCTGTAGCATATTTATTTCAGCATTACTAAGTAGAAAAAGTATTGTTGAGCAGAAGTTGAAATGAGGTAAAATAATTGTTTTATATATGGTTATTTTCGTCCATGTACTAAGATCTTTTCCTATACGTCCCAACAAATTAACTTTTTTAGCTATTTTTTTGGTAATATAATGAGCATGTCTGGAGAACGTTAAATGATCATCAATAATTACACCTAAATACTTGAATTCATTAACTTGCTCATTTGTTCCATTTATGGTTACTCCTTGGTTATTTACTGTGTTTACTCGGCTGTATTTATACAATTAATTATTTTTTATTTATTTGCTTTTATCATGATTAGAGAATATTATTTAGGTATTGTGCAAATCACAACTTACACACTTTTTATTTATTTTGAAAATACCTACTTTCTGTATATTGTTGCCCTAATCTGGGCACGCTAATATACTAGTCAGGTAAATACTTTAAAACACTAATTATTGGAGAATCAATCAAAACAACTACTCTTCTAGCTAATACTGACGAAGTATTGAATTATATGATAGGATTCTTAGCATTTTATAGAAAAAATATACTGAAAATACTTAAATCATTTTTTCGAATTTAATCATTCACACTTTTTTATTTAATACGAAATTATCTACTTTCTGTATATTGGTGCCTTAATCGGATCACGCTAATATACTACTTAGGAAAACACTTTAAAACACTCATTATTGGAAAACCAATCAAAACAACTACTCTTCTAGCTAATACTGACGAAGTATTGAATTACATGACAGAATTCCTGGCATTTTAAGGCAAAAAAATGTATTGAAAATACTTAAATTATTTATTGAAATTCAGTCATTAACAACAATTACTAAACCATACATTCTATTTCAACTCTAGAAAAGTTGTACAAGTTTTTTCGAACTCGTTAGTTCTCATCAGTAGAGTATAGAAACATTCATTCATTATTTACAAGCCTATTCTTGATTTATTTTTACAATTAATTATTTTTTATTTATTTGCTTTTATCATGATTAGAGAATATTAATTAGGTATTATGCAAATCACAATTTACACACTTTTTATTTATTATGAAAATACCTACTTTCTGTATATTGGTGCCCTAAAAAAATATAAAAAAGTATATTAGCGTGCCCAGATTAGGGCAACAAAATACAGAAAGTAGGTATTTTCATAATAAATAAAAAGTGTGTAAGTTGTGATTTGCATAATACCTAAATAATATTCTCTAATCGGCTGTATTTACTTTTAATTACCATAAACTTAGTTTTGTCTGTATTTAAGCTAAGGTTATTCATGTCCAACCATTTTTCTATTTCTCTAAGCTCACTATTTATTATGTTTATAGTCGAGTCTACATTATCACCAATTAAGTATATCAATGTGTCGTCAGCAAATAGTTGTATGTTGCACTTTTTAACGTATTTCATAATATCATTTATGTATAGAACAAAAAGATTAGGTCCCATAACGGTTCCTTGCGGTACACCGAATATTGTCTCTTTTGGTAAGGATGTATCATTTTTATATTTGGTAGTTTATGTTCTATTTTCTAAATAACTGGTCATCCATTTCACAATGTTATGTCCAAATCCGTAATTTTTTAACTTCAATAGTAATAATTGTCTATCTATTGTCTCAAAGGCTCTGCGGAAATCTAAAAAAACTACCACTATGATTTGTTTCTCATTTAAGGCGTTTTTCCAACTTGATAATGTTGTTTGTAAAGCAGTGTCGCACGAATTTAGTTTTCGAAATCCAGCTTGATATTTCGATAGTAGGTTATTGGTTTCTATATATTCTATTATTTGTTCATTAGCAGATAATTCCAGTAATTTCTCATAGACTGGTACCATATTTATGGGTCTATGCTCCTCACATCGAATTGTTTTATTTTTCTTTTCAATAGGTATTACTGTTGACGTCTTCCAAGTGTCTGGGAATATTCCTGTTTCTAAACTGGTGTTTATAACTTGTAAAAATTGATTGCCTATTGCTTCAAATGATAATTTTAAAATGTGTACATTTATGCCGTCTATACCACTGGGTTTATTTTTCATTTGATTTATAATGTTTTTTAATTTTCTTATTTCCAGTACTTTGAACTTCTCCATTTTACAATTGGTCTTCTCCATGTTGTTCAATATTGTATCATAATGTTTATTTGGATTCAAATGTACCATAATTTGTTCTACACTTTCCAGAAAGAACTTCTTAAATTTCTCAGCGATTACTTTATTATCTGTAGTTAGTTCGTTGTCAAAAATTATTCCATTATTGTTGTCATTTCTTTTTTCATTTAAAAGTAGTTTTAGTGTCTTCCACATTTCATTTGAGTTTCCTTTAACTTCATCAATTTTTCTCTGATAATATATTTGTTTTTGTTGTCTAATGAGTGTCACTACCATGTTTCTTTTTTCTTTAAATTCATTCCAGTGTTGCTCGTTACCTGTTCTTATAGCTGTTTTATACAAATGATCTCTTTCTTTGATTTTTTGACCTATCTCATTCGTCCACCACTTTTTATTTCCCTCTTTATTTGTAATTCTTATCTCTTTTACTGGCGCATGCTCGTTTAATGTTTGAGTTAGATTAATTACTAATTTTTCGGCTAATGTGTTTACATCATTACAATTTGGTATCCATTGTGTGTCCATTAAATCTAATTGAAAATGTGTTTCATTAAAGTCATTGAAGTCTCTGATTACTTTTTTTTGTGGTTCTGCCATAGCATTATTATTTAATTGTACAGTTATTATTGAGTGGTCTGTGATTTTTGGTGTAGATAGAACCTCGAATTTAATGTATTTGGAATTAGTAATTATTAGGTCTATGATTGTCGAACTGTTTTCTGTAATGCGAGTGAATTGATCCATTATTTGATATAGTCCTAGATTTTGTAGTGTTTATTAAATTTCGAGAATAGTGAGAATTTGTAGCAATATTTATGTTGAAGTCTCCTATTACAATCAATGTACCAGTTTTTGTTGAAAAATCACTTAAAATTTCTTCTAATTTGGTCACAAAATCTATGTGGTTAGAGTTAGGTGAGTGATAAAGACTGAATATAAAATACTTATGCTTGTTTATAGTTATTTCTACACCGATTATCCACATGTTCATATTTATAGAGTCATTTTTCATTATTTTATATTTATATTCCTTTTTGATGTATATGATGGCTCCCCCCCCCCCCGTATGGCGACTAGTTGAATATGAACATAGAACATTATAACCTTCAATATATATTTCATTATCTTGAATTTCTTCGGTAATATGTGTTTCTGATAAACAAATAATTGCTGGTTTCTTTTGGTGAATTATCCAACATAGTTCAGTTTTATGCTTTTGCCGAATTCCTTTATTTAACCTAACCTCTTATCTTAAAAATAAAATATAAATACTAATTTAATCATAATTTCTAATTTTTAAAAATTAATTAAACTTTGTATGTTTAAATACATTATATATGTATTTATTGATTGCTATTTTCTGTGATTTTGTTCTGTATGTAACTCTGGGTAGTTAACTCTTTGTTGTAACTGTGTAAGAATTCTTATGTAAGCTTCACATGTTTTGCTATACGCCGGGTGGTTATAGTCTATGTAAGTATTTTTAATATTTCGACTGCACGTTTACAGTTAGTGCATTCTTCCCTGTCTGACGTACATTCATTTGCTTTATGTTCACCTGAGCATTTCGGACAAGTGTCCTTATTATTTTTGCATTTATCTGCCATATGGCCAAATTTCCAGCATTTAAAACATTGTACTATATTCACATGATCGACGTACCTGCATGTTCTCCAATCTATGTATAAAACGTTTTTCTGGCTTATCTGATTATATGTATCTGGATCTAATTCTAAAACTATTTATTATTATAGTATTACAGTAACTAGATGTTTTAACTTCGGATAATGAATTATTGGCAATTTAATAGTAAATGCATCAAAGAAAAGTTTCTCTATTATGCGGCGACTTGATAATTTATAAGGGGTGGTGGTATTCAGGACGTGGCACCTAAAAAAAACGAAAACATTGGAGCTGGAAGATAATTAAATTTTAAGAAGAAAAGGGTCTACAACTTTTCAAATAAATTGATAGTCTTTTAGTTATATCGACATGAAAATGAGGATTTTAGCTTAAAAAAGACATATCAAAGAGATTTTCGTCAAATAACAGTAAAAGTAAAAGTATTACATTCAGCGAAAATATGCTAGAAACAAATAAGAAAGTTACTAACCGATGATGAATTCCGCTCTTTTTTCTAATTTCTGTAGAATTGATGGTTTTGGAGATCTGGAAGTATAAATATGGCATTCGAAGGTTTAGAAGACGTATTTAGTTTAAATGTTAAATATCTCTATATATATATATATATATATATATATATATATATATATATATATATATATATATATATATATATATATATATATATATATATATATATATATATATATATATATATACAGGGTGCGCCAAAGTTCCGAATTTGGTCGATTACGGCTGTATTTGAAATGGTGGAAAGATATTGTCTATAGATTATTTTCTTGGTTTTCAATTCTGAATAACCAGAAAATATGTACAATTATACAGGGTATTCCGTTTTCGTTGGCCGGGCATCAACTTCGTTATTTTAAATGGAACACCTTATATTTTTTTCCTTTATCTAATTATATTCATAACTCTATCAAGGTGGTAGGTACTTAAAATGAACCATTTACGAAATAAGAGATTTTTTGACAAAAAGTGAGGTTTGCGGATAAGTTTTTGAGTACCTCTGATTTCATACACAAGAGAGTTTTCAAAATTCTGCTTATACTGTTATGTTGGGCATATTGAGGGCTAGTAGGGTAGAAACGTTATTAACATTAATCTTATACAGAGTGTTGAAAAAATTTAGTTTATTTTTTCGTTAATAAAAAAAGCCGTAATTCAATTTTTTCAAATGGGACGTACTATTTTCAGTTCTGTCATCTAATGAAGTGTTAAATTATCTTTCCATTGATATATCATAGTAGGTATTTATCTTTAGGGGTTGCATAGATATTAAGGTTAATTTTCTGGATCAGATTAATTGTGTAGTAGTACAAGTAGTTTTCCATAATTAATTATTAGTCTTCTGAAATATTGAACTGAATTATTATTTTTTTACTTAGAATTGTTGGACAAAGAATTGAAATTAATACCAGTACGTATGTAATAAAGAATTTACTCATAATAAAAAAACAATTATTTTAACAAGTGTTCTAAATCTGGCTGCTGGTTTCCGGGTCTTCTTCCGCGTAGACTTGGTTAAGTGCTTGACGTTTCGACCATCTTGTCGTGGTCTTCTTCTGAAGCGAAGTGACTTCGATTCAGAAGAAGACCACGACAAGATGGTCGAAACGTCAAGCAATCAACCAAGTCTACGCGGAAGAGGACCCGGAAACCAGCAGCCAGATCACCAGCTCCGCGAAAGCCTTAGCACCAAGTGTTCAAAATGTTCACCATTTCGATCGAGACACATCTGAATCCTCGTCCTAAATGAATGACGCATTTCTTGCATCATCTGCGGAATAATGGATGCAAAGGCACATCTGATCCTATTTTTCATGTCATCAACAGTGGTGGGAGTGTCGCGATAAACTATATCCTTTACATAGCCCCATAAAAAAAAGTCCATACCTGTCAGGTCGGGCGACCTTGCAGGCCATGCTATTGCTGCACCACGCCCTATCAACATATCAGGTATGGACTTTTTTTATGGGGCTATGTAAAGGATATAGTTTATCGCGACTGTTGATGACATGAAAAATAGGATCAGACGTGCCTTTGCATCCATTACTCCGCAGATGCTGCAAGAACTGCCTCATTCATTTAGGAACAGGATTCAGATGTGCCTCGATCGAAATGGTGAACATTTTGAAAACTTGTTAAAATAATTGTTTTTTTATTATGAGTAAATTCTTTATTACATACGTGCTGGTATTAATTTCAATTCTTTGTCCAACAATTCTAAGTAAAAAAATAATATTTCAGTTCAATATTTCAGAAGACTAATAAGTAATTATGGAAAACTGCTTGTACTACTACACAATTAATCTGATCCAGACAATTAACCTTAATATCTATGCAACCCCTAAAGATAAATACCTACTATGATATATCAATGGAAAGATAATTTAACACTTCATTAGATGACAGAACTGAAAATAGTACGTCCCATTAGAAAAAATTGAATTACGGCCTTTTTTATTAGCGAAAAAATAAACTCAATTTCTTCAACACTCTGTATATGATTAATGTTAATAACGTTTCTACCCTACTAGCCCTTAATATGCCCAATATAGCAGTATAAGCAGAATTTTGAAAACTCTCTTGTGTATGAAATCAGAGGTACTCAAAAACTTATCCGCAAACCTCACTTTTTGTCAAAAAATCTCTCTTATTTCGTAAGTGATTCATTTTAAGTACCTACCACCTTAATAGAGTTATGAATATAATTAGATGGGTGACTCGATGAAGGAAAAAAATATAGGGTGTTCCATTTAAAATAACGAAGTTGATGCCCGGCCAACGAAAACGGAATACCCTGTATAATTGTACATATTTTCTGGTTATTGAAACCCAAGAAAATAATCTATAGACAATATCTTTCCACCATTTCAAATACAGCCGTTATCGACCAAATTCAGAACTTTGGCGCACCCTGTATATATATTATCATGAAATACACATCCTTATAATATTTTGTTTTAAACATTGACTAAAATTATATAATTAAAACTATGGAATTAACAAACTTTTGAACTTTGTCTCACAAAGCTGTAAAGAATGGCATTTATTTTAAAATATTAAGTAGATTTTTCCGTATGCACCAGGGCATATATTTTACGGAATTAGTAGTAAAGATTTGAGACAATAATAATAGATGAAGTAAATTTTCATGGGCAGTAAAATCTTATCAGTCTGGTGGGAATAATGCTATAATATTCACTACAAAGAATTATTCTATTAAAATTAAATTAAAAATGAATTGTGGAAATTAAATAGAACATTCACTAATAAAATAAATCAGAACAATAACAAAATTGATTTTAACTATTACTGCTTGTAGTGTTTCTTTATCTTAGGTACAATTTCTTGTAGAACTTATTGTTGGGAATTTGAGTGATTTTGACAAATTAGATTATAAGATTTAGTAAGTAATTGTAAATAGATGTTTAAATAAGTTAATATATTAGATAAGTAGTGTTTATAAATAATTAATGAATGGTAACCAAGAAAAAGGCATATTATAAAAGATGAATTTTTGAAAGATAAAAAACCAGAAGGACGTTTTTTGAGAAATCTAATAAAAGATTGAAAGGAAGGAAAAGAGGTATTAAACTTTTAAAAGCCACATTCAAGGAAAATATAAATTAGAGGGAATTGATCAAGAAAAGAAAGAAAAATATGAATGTTATCAATGGAGATTTGAATATTTTAAAGAAATATTTAGTGGATAAAAAGTTCCAGAAATTTAATAGATGAGAAAATAATATAGGAAGTAAGAGAAATATTGGACGGAAGTTTTCTGACACCAAATTTCTTATTTATACAAAGCAGGGCGATAAAGCGAAAACAATATTTAATCTGCAGATTAAGGACTAGAAAGGTATTTATTTTATTTTGCAAAATAAGACAATCAAAATCAGACTCGAACAAGTGACTTTATTTAAGGTTTAGTTTTAAGTTATTGTTCATTTGTATATAACATTATTTCAAGCAAAGTAATATAGTTTGATTTGTTAAAGTAGATATAAATTTATTTTCTTCTATAAATTAGTCAGTGATATTAATTTTGAACCGGCTCCCTGAGATAAAGTTAATTATTCTAGACAATTTACAAATTTTCATAATCAATATTTGGGTAAGCAGTACAGTTTTCATTTATATAAATTGGTTTTCGATCTAGCTCTGAGTTAAATTAAAAACATACTTCATTAGTCAAAAATAATTTAATTTTGACAATTCATTTAAGGGTCTAATATATATATGACATAGGATTTGAAGGAAACAACTACTCAGCGGGCAAATACCCCGATCTGCATTCGATTATACCTTCAAATCGTGATCAATAACCAACTATCAGTTGTCAATTACTAACTAGACCTAGAGCGGTTTCGAACTTACTATGTTCTCATCAGTATGCCATAGGTCATGGAACAGACAAATGATAGTGGTCAACTTGCTAGTCTTAAACAAACTAACGCAAATGAAGTGGCGGTGAGATATAAACTCTCATGTGGTCAAATGCTACTATACGTCGGACATAATCACATATGTCTCTGTGGCGTCTTGCAAAGCAAACATCAAGAGCGCCGACCTCTAGCCTTAGTGGAATATACTCACTGTTTATGAAATAGAATTTGAAGGAAACAACTACTCAACGGGCAAATCCCCGACCTGCATTGGATTATACCTTCAAATACCTTCAAATCGTGATCAATAACCAACTGACCACTATTATTTGTCTGTTCCATGACCTATGGTATACTGATGAGAACATAATAAGTTCGAAACCGGTCTATGTCTGGTTAGGAATTGACAAATGATAGTTGATTACTGATCACGATTTGAAGGTATAATCCAATGCAGGTCAAGGTTTTTGCCCGCTGAGTAGTTGTTTCCTTCAAATCATATTTCATAAACAGTGAGTATAGTCCACTAAGGCTAAAAGTCGCCGCTCTAGGTACTTGCTTGGTACTTGATTTGCACAGAGACATATGAAAATTGATAAACATCTGCTTCACTTTATACGTACTACGTACGTACGTACATATATACGGAAAAACGCCGCAATTGGGTAATTTAATTAAATTTCATATTTAACTTTTTAGTACGTTTATGCAAAGTAATGTCGAATGATTATAACACTGAAAATTTGAGGTCGCTCCAATAAGTAGTTTCAGAAATATACTGCTTTAAAGATGAATCGACGTGCTCAAAGTGGTGACGTCATTGTATCCAAAAGTCTGTCTCGAAGGTGCGTTTACTTTGTTACAATCTGGCAATTTGTCTAATCTGACTTGATTATGGTGATTCGGAGACTATTGGAGTATTTTAACACAAAAGTATGCAGTACTGTCGTGAGCAAAAAAATAGGACATCTATTTTTTTCTAATGTAAATCTGTCTCTGTTTGCACACTTGCAATGAATTTTGACAAATAATTGAAAATGTCACAAAAATTAAAGTTAGATGTACACAACTAGATTTTGGCAAGAATACGTTATAATACTTGTACCATTTTTTTACGCACGACAGTACATAAGTGCCGAAAAGAGAAATTTTAAAGCCTATAGAGATCCTAGAATATTCTGTTTTTTTGTGGTTGGCTCTAAAATTAAGAGATCTTTTGGAAAACGTAATAAATAATTTGCTAAATAAGCACATTTTTAACGTACCCACTTAATTTTATTTTTACTCACTTCGTCTATTATCGGAATAAAAACCTATTGAATTCCGTCGAAGAGTATAATTATTAAAAATAATAATAATTTAACGTCACGAGTTTTCGCGGATCGTTTTTTACGTTCTCGACTTCTGTTAGTAATTATTTTTTCATTTAACTTGCTCTAACTCGACAACGGAAAAATGAATTGGTCTCAAATTTTTAGCATGTTATTGTAGACACGGCGTCGGAAAGACGCGCCACCAATGTATTTATTAAAGGGCGCCAGTCGCGTTTTCCCTTGTTCGTATGTGATTTTTCATTCTCATGCGGATTCTACATATATTTTGTGAGATGTTTGATAGACTAGGAAGGTAAAAGCTGCACTTGTCGTAGATTGCCAATGACAATCTCCCTAAAATTGGTTTCTGTCTTGATACACTTTATCTTATTTACCCAACAATTTAGTGGATCTTGTGGCTTAGAGATATCTGATTTTCCTTCATAAAGAAATCCCTTTCGGGCCTTCGTGGTGCGACAGGTTATCGAGTTAGAAACTTATAGTATCTGGAGATACCCGATACTCAATTCCGGCCTAACACACAAAAGCCCTTGTGGGATAAGACAGAAGGTCAACCATTCAATCAGTAATACAACAGTTCGAATAATACTATTTATTGTATGTATAAATTCTCTTGATGGGGCGTGTCACTTTTTACATCTGCTAGAGTACTGGTAGACGTCTTTATTGTGCGCGGTCGGTTAAATCGTTGAAACTAGTGCAATACCAAAACAAACACTGTATATTTCAATGAAACGAATCCCGAAGACTTTGATTTCGCATCTACCATTTAATTGAGAACATGCAATAGTAATCGATTAGATAAAAAGATTCACACAACTTCCTCGGAAGTTTATGTATGTACTTTGGTTTTGAAATTGACTGAGAATAATATAAAAATATTTTACTTTTTCAAAAATTTGGGACACGAGTGGTTAGGTTTGAGGTTTCTTTTAGTACTTATATCATTCACAAGAACGGAGTTCGATTAAAATTCAACTATTATGAGTTATTACCGCTTTCCTGATTCGCGACGTACCGCCCCTCATATAGGTTCAACGTAAGGGACGTGACACTACTTGGCCTTCGAGCGACTCTTTTGCAAATGACCCTTTTATCTTACTTATGCATAAGACGGTTTTCTCTATAACTTTGCCATCTTTAAAGACCTGTATTTGATTTCGCTACTATAGCTTTCTGTCGGTTCTCTAACCCACTCGCCAACGATGAGTCGCTGGATGAATCCAAATTTGTTTTATTCGAGATACCGGCCTTGTCCATTCTTGGTGCACTTTCGAAAAAGTATAATATATTTTTTCCTAAACCAAAAATATACTTTTATTTTCAGTACATTTTTCCATGGACATAATATACTTTCACTCTCATGGCCTGGACATAAACATATTTTTCTAAGCGAAACATTTTTGGGCGCCACGTGTTGTGCCTTACTTTTCTGGGAACGAGTTCAATTTTGGGTACCACGTGTTGTGCCTTTTTTTGTTTTTCTTTAGTTAGACTCTAATAGTCTTTTAATAGATTTTTCCTGTCGACATCTTTATTATATAGGCAAGGGAGAATTTTTTTTATCTTTCCAAATAGATAGCAAATATGTGGAGATGAAATAAAGGTATACGATGAAGGTAACCTTTTTAGACTATATTTTCTGTTTGAAATTTCTTTTACTACAATTAGCAGTTTTCGAGAAAACTGTATATGAGTGATTGTTGGCCCGGTATCTCAATTAGTTACTACCGGATTCCAAATTCTTCATCATTAAATAAGTTTTGCCTAAATTACCTCCACCATTTTACTTTGTTTTAATCTTTAATAGTGCCGTTCCTTAATACATAATATTATAATTAATACAAATTTAAAATCTATTATACCAAACAACATTACATCATACTCTATGGCCGATTTATTAAACACTTAATATAATTTTTGTACATTCTGTAGGATATATTCTTAGCAGCTTTTTTGTATAACATCTAAGATATCTAAATTGAAATCAATATACAGTGCGTCTTTTATGTTCGAGGGGCCTTTACGTAGATTAGATGATATATCAATTACTTCCACGTCCACGTAGTGGAGAAGTATAGTAACGGTAAAGAACATTGAGTTTTCTTTTGTCAAATATTCTTAAAATGTCATGAAACGTTGAGATTTTAAGATCGAGCTAAAAAAAAATCTGTCTGTCTGTCTGTCGGTCTGTCTATAATTTTTTGTTGTACGGTTTATGAAATTGACTTGAAATTTGGTGCACCTGTATAACGAAATCTGGAACTAGACTATATTTTGATCTTATTCCATTGAAGAGTCGGGGATAAATGAGGGTAAATAGGTAAAACAAGTAACTAAGAATCGATAAAATTAATGTATGTACGAAAGTCCAAGGTCTCATATTACTTCCACATCCAGTGGAAGTATGGTAACGACAAAAAAATTTTTAAAAATTTTTATTGTTCAAATAGGCTTAGAATGTCATGAAACGTCGAGATTTTAAGTTTGAGCGAAAAAAATATTTCTGTCTGTCGGTCTGTAACTTTTTTTTGTGCGCACGTTTACTCTGGAACCGTTTAATATATTGACTTGAAATTTGGTACACGTATGTATTTTAACGTGATCTGGAACTAGATTATATTTTCATCTTATTCCATCGAAGGGTTGGGGGTAAATTGGGGTAAATTTGGGGTAAATAGGTAAATTAAGCAGGTGAGAGTCCAGAAAATTGGTATTTAGTATATTAAAGAGAAGCTAAGGTCTCAAAAAAATTTTTGGCATTAGCCACCCCCATTACCACCCCCACCCCATTATTAAAGGGGATGAAAAAGAATTGTGATTTAGTGTGTGTGTACAAGAACCAGAAACCTCAAAATATTTTTTTACTTCATCCACTCCCCACTACCACCCCCTAGCACCACCCCCACCCCACTACCGATGTGGGGTATCGTTTTATAGGTTTTTGGGGTAGAGGATTTCAAATATTATATTATTAAAGTTCCATAAGCAATTATTTCCACATACAAAATTTTTTCGTTGTGAGTGACTTGGATAGAAAATCTGGATGTGGAAGTAGTGATTCCTTGGGCAGCGGTTTTTTTTTTAGCATCAGACTTGGATAGAAAATTTGAGTGTGGAACTGGGGACACAATTAGTGATGTGTCGTTCCTGAAGTTCACAATGAACGGGTCTTCCAAAAGACCTGTGAACGATTCGATCACTCTCCGTGACCCTATCCCCCCTATCGTTCATATGACCTGACCGAACACGGAACTTCGGATGGTATTTTCTACTAAGCTATTCACGATCGGTGTGCGGCGAACGAGAACCAACAGATGATCTCGCAAACAAAATTTTAAAAGGAGGTATAATATAACAAATGTATGCTCTGAATTGTAATAGAGAATATATTATTATTTTCAAAATGTTTCATAATTCAGCGAGATGAAATGCAGTCATAATTTATAAACTTGGAAATTGATAATGTTGACATTAAATAGTGTCGGTACCTTATTGATTTATTTAAAAAAATATAAAAGTTCCACTAAATTATTTTCGGGAGAAAGTGCTTAATACAAAATAAAATACATCAAAGGACCCGCCGCTGCACGGGAATGAACGACGAAACAGATCTCATCGCGAGCTGCGTCTCTCTCTCATCCAAGACCATGTACCCCCGGGCCATATGAACGAATCTTCATGAACGGGTCATTTGAGTGATTGACCTGGTAAGACCCGGTTCACTCAAATGAGCCGGGTTTTACCATCACTAGACACAATGCAATTATTTTTTTTAATTGACTTTAAATGTTCGGTGAAGGATTTAAACATTAAATTTAATTTCATTCTTCTGAAAATTTAATGAGCAAACTTATTAAGTAATCTCCAATATTCATATCAGCTGTGTCATTTTTATCTTCTAATATATCGATTTCGAGTAAGTTGGTACAGTCTATGCTTTCACATTTTCCATAACGGTTCATTGTTCTGTGTGTGACTTTCACATGTATTAAAATGTAAATTAAGCTATATAAAAGTTGGTACCTAGCAACAGAACAGTTAATATTAGACTTGTATATTTATTAATAAAAAATATATAGTTGTTGTCCCTATTTGGCCGGGCTGGTTCATAATCCAGACTAAGCCGTAGAGCTGAGTTTCCTTTACGGTCCTTCAAGCCGGATTAAGAAAACATCTAGGATATCGTCAAAATTTGAAAGAAATATATGAATTGACGGTGGAGATGACATATTTAATTATATTATGTCAATTATGTATAAGAAAATTAACTAGTTAAGAACCTGAGCTGGTCTGCAAGGCACGAGCTCCAGAAGTTCCACTTTAGAGTTAAGTAAAACTTCCTGCATCTGCTTCAGTGAGTGGAGCAGAGAAAGGTATTATTATAGTGTTGTGCGACTTGCAGCGTATCGAAGTAGGTTCCGTGTCTTCGTTTTTTCGTGATCAACCATTATGATGGTATTGTTTTGTCAAACGTAAAATAAACATTACTTATGTATTGTTTTTGAATATTTGAGAACAACG
Organism: Rutpela maculata; assembly: GCA_936432065.2. NCBI lineage: Eukaryota > Metazoa > Arthropoda > Insecta > Coleoptera > Cerambycidae > Rutpela > Rutpela maculata. The sequence goes on along the minus strand of OW386286.2, from coordinate 155,402,615 downwards.
AAAGCTTTGTAAGCGATTTGTTACATATTTTTATATTGTTAAACAATCAATGTTGCTTGAGTTCCAAAAGTGATATTGCTATCAATTTGACTTTTTAGAATTTATCTATACGACTTCATTGGTTTAGTTCATGAAGTTGATCATACCTGGCCATTTGTTACAATTATAATTAGTATTATTACCTTTTGTAAGCAAGAAGTATAGTATTTACAGTATTGCAGGTTATATATTAGCATTAAATATCGTTACAATGTCTAAAAGAAGAATTTTAAATAGGAGAAAATATTATAAAGGTGGAATTACCCACATTGAGAATTTGTCAGGGGACATTGAATCAAGTACTAATGCTGCCTTTTTACAAAGCTCTTTAAACTTAATGATATTTTTAAAAATTTGAGGTAATTCAAATTGAATTGGAAATTACTCATGAAGGCAAATATAAAGCTGAAGGTCTTGCAATAGAGGATAACTATTTAGAGTTGTTAGAAGTTATTAGGCGTAACCTTGCAAAGTTAAAACAGTCAGAAAATGGTAATGGTAATGAGGATAATCCTAGACAAGGCGAATCAAATAATCATCTTTCCCTTCCAAAAATTAATATACTTACTTGTTTTGGCCGGGGATTATATCAGTTCGCTTTATTTCAAGGATATATTTATTAATTTAGTTCATAATAGAAATGAATTGACTAGGGTTACTAAATGTTATTACATAAAATCAGCTTTTAAAGGAGGCGCTGAGTTATTAATAGCAAACATCAAATGCTCTGAGCAAAACTATGCGTATTCTAGTTGAACGCTATGACAATAAAACGTTGATAGGGAATAGCCACTTAAAGTAATTTTTGAGCTACCCAAGGTAAACAAAAATTCCGGGAATAGTTTGAGGGCTGTGTTAAATTTATTCGAGTAACATTACTATTCCTTAAAGGCTCTTAATTTGCCAAACAGATTTTTAATTTTTAAGAAATTAGATTTTGACACTTTTGAATTTGAGCTTCAGCGAAAAGCTGAGGAATTTATTACAGTTAAAGAATTCCTTGATCATCTTAATTAACGATAAGCGTAGGAAATATTGCATCAAATTGATCCAGTAAATAACTCTGTCAGGTTAACTTCTGGCGGAAAATTTCTCTAGAAAGGGTGTATTTTCTGGTCGGCCGAAAAAAAAAATAAGTGCCTATTTCAGAATTTTCCTGTGGACAAACAACAATAATGTAGCTTTATGACCAAGGGTGGTAGTGCATGTTTGAAACCCTTGGAATGATGTAGGATCCAAACAAAGATTCTTTTAAAATGTCATTCTCAAAATTGACGGTCAAAACCCAAAGCGTGAAATTTTATCGGAGATATCTAAAATTTTTTACCGCTAGGAATCATCATTTCACCAGTGTGCATTATTGGTAAATTAATAATGCAAATGATTTGGAATAGTAATTTACGTTACAAGACCGGAAAGTGGTGTTTTGCAGGTCGACCCAAGCAGATTGGGGAGACCTGCAAAACACTGTTTTTCGGCCGACACTTCAAAATCTGAATCCATATTTTCCATAACTTGTGAATTGACTTTTGACAACTCGTAAAAGTCAAGTGTATTTATCTATTTGACACCTATCTCAATAATTAACATAAATTTGTTTCTATAGAAACGAGAATAACAGGGATCGGAAAAGACTTTTTCTGAAATCGATCGGGAATGTCTACATTTTCGGCGCGATTTTAGAGCGAAAAATGCACAATTCCAGTATTTTAGTCCGTTGCTAGGAAACTATCAGAAAACAGACCGGAAAAGATCCGTTGCCAAGCAACGATCAACATTCCCGTACGGTTTTTTATATATATTTTAATATGTTAATATTTTTGATTTTTATACGTTTAAAATAGTATTGATTGTGATTTCAGAATTTTTTTTTTTTTTAATGTTTATATTTTTGATTTTTATACGTTTAAAATGGTATTTATTGTGATTTCAGAAAAAATAGTATGTGTACTTCGGTGTGAAAGCACATTCCCAGACTTCGATGCTTGTTGACCTTTTGTTTTGTTGTCTAATTGCATCGTCGTCCGGGAATGTATCGCTTTCACACCTAGATACACAATATACTATTGCCGATCTCTAATGTCATTTTCCGGTCTAGCCCGGGAAAACGTGATAATGTCTCCAGAAAGGGTGTAAAAAAACAGAATACAAGTTGGGATTTCGTTGTTCCCGAGCATATTTGCGAGATTTGGTCTTCATTTGAGAAAATATCAAGTGTATTGAGAACAATTCGGTTCCTCGGTTGGTAATAGGCAATAACGCGGTAAATTTACAATGGGAAACTTGCCCATTTTTTAAAATTTCATTAAAGTGTGTGCTTATGTATAGAAACACGCCACACCGAATATCAGCTCTTAAATCGCAGTACTTTGTAATAAATAATTAAAGTTGAGATCCTCGCGAAAAGCACTGTGACGTCACTTCGAGAAAACTAGTCTCGCGTGGAGTCCTTCAGACTGGGCGGCGGTTAGCTTTGAGACTAATTTGCGTTTTAGTTTTGTCACCTCTTATCCTAACTTTCGTGTTTACGTTTGCTTGTGTGAAAATGTTGTGTTGTGAATTCACGTATTTTGAAGATTTTGTTTAGTTTATGATTCTATTTTGTTTTGAGAAATGGAAAATACTTATTATAAACACTGTATGGTGTCACTGTGCAATAATACAACTATTAAATCAGCAAATAAAATGTTTATTCGCGTGCCCAAAGATAAAAATCGCCGATCAAAATGGCAAATAGCATGCAGAAGAAATAATATAGGGGATGTTTCTGAAAAGAACAACGCCATTTACGTATGTGAACATCATTTTAATATATTCAGTATAGCCAAAATACCAAGAATTGAATTTTTAGATAAGGTATTGTATTACAGGTTACAGGTTACTGTTAAAGATTATTCTATTTTACCATTAAATAGAGTGTCATAATGTTTAATTTCTTTAATAACTATGTTTATTTCTAATTCTCAGTGTTTTTAATGTATGAAGCCACTATAAACATATCTACACTAGGTAAATTGTCTGATTGTCCTTTTGAAAAACCTACATCAGTCATTTTTAACTAACATGTTTACCACACAAGCTTATATAAAAATACCAAATATCATTCAAAATCAACGAATATGAAGATGTTTTTCCAACGAATACGTATCTGACTATGGGCTTTTACACGGAGTAGTATTTAAATTTTAGGTTAGGTTGTGTTCACTGCTAGTCGTTTTTGACAAATGCGCATGCGCATGCGGAATTGTCAAAGCCAACTCAAAGTCGGTGTCGCTTGATGCCATCGGCTGACTTTTTCTCTCTGACGTTACGTTTTAAGACTGGGTAAAATCAGGCAGATTTTGATCGCTTATATTTTTGGAAAGATTTTATGAAAAAAATTTTTTGTTGTCTAATGGGTTTTTAGTGATGTTAGTTTACGAATTTGGGTTTTTTAATTCGATTTTATTTTTTAGGCAAGTTCCCTATTGCACGGGTTTGCTGATAGTTCCTTAAATGATAATTACACAATTCATTTAGTTTGTTCCAAATTAACCAATCAAAACAGTCACATTACACAGTCATTTCCGGTACCGATTGAGAAGCTTTCTTATTAGACCGATTCTATGATAGCCATTGCTTGGATTAAATCCGGCGCAAGTAGGTGAAATATGTTCATCGTCAATCGGGTGGCCGAAATACAAGAATTGTCTTCATGAGAGAATTGGTAGATTGTAGATTGTTTAGGGGGTCGCTTGGCCCTGGGTTGGCCTTTCTTCACCTCGACCTAAAAGGCAAATTACCCTACATCTAGTTGTTGCCCAGGATTCCAAGACTTTTTGCAAAGCTTGCGATTTTCCTGGGAGCTAATTTCCCTATGTCTTCAGGCGTTAATTCCGCCTGTTCTAGGTACTTTAGCCTAATGCGGATTAGCACCTTGAATTCATAAAGTATATGTTCCGCAGTTTCAGTTGCAGCTTCACAGTATCTGAATTTGTCATCGTCTGCCATACCTATGTTCTTGAGATAATATCTCAAGGGGCAATCGCCAGTTAGAAGGCCTGTGATCAGCCTTAGGTCGGACTTTTCAAGTTCGAGAAGCCTTGCGGCATTCTTGGTTGAATAGGTTATAAACCTCTCGCTTGTCTTTGGCCTGGAGTGTTCCTCCAGTAGGACTTCTTTTGTGCCTTTTCCCATTTTAGGACCTCCTCCGTTATGTGTCCCTTTGATAAGCCACAGAACGGTTCGGGTCCAAAAAACGAGGCTTCAGCCCCTTTTCTTGCCAATTCATTGCCTCCTATTTCCTCATGCCCTGGCACCCACGGTAACCTTGTTGTTTTTTGCCAGTTGCTTGAGGGATTGTCTGCATTCCCAGGCAATTCTTGACTCGAAGTTACGGGACCTGAGAGCCTTTTATGCTGCCTGGCTATCTGAAAGTATATAGATCTTTGCCCTTCGAGTGCCTCTATTGAGGCATTCCTGGGAACATTGACCTATAGCATAGATTTCTGCCTAGAAGATGATTGGGGTGTTTTTTTTTTCTGGGAGCCGTCTAACTTACGTTTCCGGAATCACTGCAGCCTCTTGGGCTTATTGTGATATTCTCCCATTAGTATTATGATAACCAATCCAGCACTCTGGTCCCTTGCACTAGTTTGTACAACCCCATCGCAGGTTTGGTTTCATATTCTTCTGGACTCAGTCTTGGTTGTCCATATATTGCCTGTTTTCTGTGATCCAGAGCCTCACAGTCGCACAGGATGTGGTAGGATGTCTCCGTTGCCCTATTGCATTGTCTGCATTTTAGGTCCCCGTTGAATAATCCCATTTTGTGAAGGTGTCCTTTCAGGGCGCAGTGCCCTGTTAGGAAGCCGGTGATTATGCGGAGCTGATTCCTGCTTAGTGACAGCAGTTCTTCAGTCTTCTTTCTGGATGGTTCCTTAATAAAAGTTTTACCATGTTGTTGTCCGGTTATTTTGTCCCAGTATTCTTTGTGTTGGTTCTTGGTACTGTGGTTTTAGGCACTCCCAGGACCCGTTCTGGGCCAATATATGGAGCTGACGATCCCTTTCTCGCTAGCTCGTCAGCTTTTTCGTTGCCATCGATTCCTACGTGTCCCGGCACCCACTGAAGGGTTACCTTGTTGTGGTCCGCTAGGGCTCTTAGTTCTTCTTGGCATTCCCATACCAGCTTGGACGTCACTTTGGGGTTTGACAGTGCCCCTAAAGCTGCCTGGCTGTCTGTTAGAATACTGATCTGCCTATTTTTATAGGCTCTCCTGTTGTTTTCTTTTGCGCAATCTAGTATTGCGTATACTTCTGCCTGAAAGACAGAAGTGTATTTTCCTAGCGATGTGCTGAACTGAGAGTTCCTCATATCGCTATATATGCCGACACCAGTACCTTCCGCGGTCCTTGATCCGTCTGTATACCAGACCAAGTCCCGCGGTCTGATGCTGTTACCGGTTAATGACCATTCACTTCGATCTTCTATTTTTATTTCGAAGTTTCTATTGAAGGTATATTTAGGGATCATGTGGTCTGTCCTCATCAAAGATGTTGTCACTCCCACAAGGTTCCTAATTCGATTGTGCCCCAGCGCGGCGTATTTGTCGCTGGGTTTGCATTGCAGCCTGAAGTGTCCCATCGCCCCCTCCCCCATTACCATCAGGTGGAGGGGGGGAGGTCCAGAAGGACCTCCATGGCTGCTGTTGGTGTGGTTTTCATCGCTCCTGTTACCGCCAGACAGGCAAGTCTTTGTATCTTGCTTAGTTCAGCGGCAGCATTGCGCTGCAACATCTTTGGCCACCATACCAAAGATGCGTATGTGATCATGGGTCTAACCACCATGATATATGTCCAGTACATCATGCTTGGCCTTAGTCCCCATGTTTCCCATGGGTGTGCCTGGCCAGCATGAGTGTGGTTTCTGCCCTTTTTTGGTTCTGTTTAACTGTTGGTTCCAGATAAGTTTGGGATCTAGTATTACTCCCAGGTATTTTACCTCGCCCGATAGTTGTATTAGATCACCTCGAAGTTTTAGTGGTCCCAGCCTCTATAATTTCCTTCTTCTGGTGAATGCCATTATGGTTGACTTTGAGGGACTAATATTTAGTCCCTCCTCATCTGTCCATTTCGTTACAACATTTAGGGCCTGTTGCATACGTTCCCTTATTGTGTTGTTAAATTTGCCTTGTGCTAGAATGACTAAGTCATTTGCATAGCCTAGTGTTTTATGTCCATCTCTGTCCAGTAGCGTTAGCAGCTCGTCCATGACCAGGTTCCACAGAAGAGGCGATAGAACACCTCCCTGCGGACACCCCCTGCCAACCCGAGCTACCAGCGTTTCCCCCATTATGGATGTGTATATCAGTCTTCCTCTAAGCATGCAGTCTATCCACCTGCAGCTGGTCTTCTCCTCGTTGCTTTCCTGATAGATTGTAGGGATGTGTTGTCAAACGCTCCCTCAATGTCCAAGAAGGCACATAATAGTACCTCTTTGTTTTCGAGAGCATATTCAGCTTTATTTACTAGCTGATGTAATGCTGTTTCTGTTGACATACCGGCTCTATAGGCGTATTGGTCTTGATGTAAGGGTTGATTTACCAGTACATCATCCCGAATATGCCTATCCAGTAGTTTTTCTAAAGTCTTTAGTGCAAAAGACATAAGACTTATCGGTCTTAGGGACTTCGCCCTTTCCTGTTCCTTTCCAGGTTTCGGTACGAATATCACTCTAATTAGTCTCCAGGCCTTTGGTATGTATCCAAGAGCTAAGCTGCTCCTGAATATCACACATAGCCTGTGTAGTAGGAGATCCGGTCCCTTTTGCAGCATTATCGAATAAATGCCATCTGGTCCCGGCGATTTAAATGGTTCCAATGAATTTATTGCCCATTCTACTTTCTCCACATTTATCACCGACTTTGCTACCTGCCAGTCCTCTCTGGATGCCCATATAGGGCGATCCAGATCTGTGTTTTGGCAGTCTTCCGGTGATAAATTGGTGGTTTCGGATCCAGGGAAGTGCACCTTTAGGAGTTCCCTAATGGTCTCCTCCCCTGTATTCGTGTATTCTCCGTTATCCATTTTCAGAGAATATATTGAGCTTTGTGGACCCTTCGAGAGAATCTTGTGGAGTCTGGCACATTCTGGAGTTCCTTCTATGTCCTCGCAGTACCTCCTCCACGATTCTCTCTTGGATTTCCTCAGAGCTTTGTTGTATTCGGTGAGGGCCCGTGTGTAGTCGTCCCACATCTCCGTTTGCTTAGCCTTGGTGAACTTTTTCCTGACTTGCCTCCTCATCCGAGCAAGGTCCTCGTTCCACCAGGGCACATTCCTGTTGGAGCCCTTGCTCACTGTGGGGCAGTTTTCATGATATGCTGAGATGATGGCGTCCTGCACTTGCCCGGCCATCATCTCTAGATCTGTGCTGCTCCTTATCGTAGCCCTCGTCTTTCTCAGACTGACTTCTAGGTCTACCTTATAGGCTTCCCAGTCAGTTCTCCGAGGATTGCGATAGGTTTCATGATTTGGTGGATTTACTCCTATTGTGAAGTTTATGTGTCTGTGATCCGAGCAACTTACCTCATCAGACACATGCCAATGTAATATCGATCACCTCTTTTCGCCTTGAATTTACGAAAGTCGGTTTGTTGCCTATATTTAGTACATTTAAGTTATTAGTCATAATAAACTGTAATAAAGACTCACCTCGTTCGTTGGTGTCCGTACTGCCCCAAGTCGTGTGATGTGAATTAGCATCGCAGCCGATGATGAGTTGTGGTCCTCTTCCCCCGCAGCTCCTAACCAGCTCCTCGACCTCCCTTGTTGGTGGTGGACCGGGTCCGTCGTATGGAAGATACGCCGCGCCGATCCGAGAATTAACTCGCTCGGCATATCCTTGCTCCCTGTTTGGATTTTGACCGCCGTTAGATCCCTGGAACAAAAATTAATTAACGGCAGTATCTTTAAGTCTCTCTTGACTAGTATACAGGTCCTGGGGATGTTGGAGGATCTACTGTAGATGAGTTCTCCCCCAACACCTCCTAATCCCCTGATTTTGCCCCCGTTTACCCAGGGTTCCTGAATGAGGGCCACTTCGAAGTTCCTCATTTGCGCAGCAAGGACTGCCGTGGCTCCCTTGCTGTGCTGCAGATTAGCTTGAAGGACCCTTATTTTCCCTTCCATCTAACCCCTTCAGGACTCGGAAATTAACCCTTCCGAGCTTGTAAAATGCTCGGAGCTGGTTTCTTTCCAAGGCCCCAAAGGAGGCCTCGTCGATAGAGTAGGCCAGGACTACACCTTCCTTCTCTACTTTCCTACTTAGGAGTAGCCAGCCTCCCACTCTCAGTCCGGTGTTCTGCCTTTCCAAGCGTGTTCTGACTTGCTCCTCCAGTTCTTCTGGTACAGGGATAAAGACCAGAACCCTTGGCCTCTTTGGAAGGTCCTTTGACTCGACAGCTGTCAAGTCTGCGCCCTCCCATAGTCCGCCAAGGGTACCTACTGTAAGCCAGCTTTTTGTCCTTGAGATGTAGCAGGTCGTCCATAGGACTCCTCCGCTCAAGGTTGTTCTGGTGAATTGCAGTGGATTGTCACTCCCTGTAGGAGTGGCATCCAGTGCCTCCACCAGTTGGTTCTGGATAAGGTCCGCTTGGTCCAGAGTCACTTCCGGATGGCGTCTGTCAATCACCGCCATACGGAGTTCTGACGTAATCTCGCTATAAGTCCCAGTCTGCTTGCTGGAGCTTCTGGGTCTTTTAGAAGATTGCGGTGATGTTTTAGAGTGTACCCGAGGTCTCTTTTTGCCCTCCTGGCTCTCTACTTTTTTCCCACCTTTCGGTGGTATTGTCTTGTTGCGGTCCGTTGTGGGCGGTTTTTTGTCCGTCCACGTGCCCTCAGCAATTTTTTGTCCTTTCCGGACCTTTCTTTGTTGGGCCCCGGAAAGTCTCTTCCTCTGCAGTCCGATATCAGTAACGCCTGCAGAGATTGTGTCAGTGGTCCCTTGAGTGCCCACTGACCCTTCATTGTCGTGGTCCGTTTGCACCTCCACGACAGTGTCTTGTTCTGGAGTCCCTTCCGAAGAGGTCTCAGATGCCCTCTTCTCCCTCCGTTGTTCTTCTTTTTTGTTTTTGTTTTTTAACTCATCCATGTTCCCACGAGTATGGCGGAAAGGTTGGTCCGCACCTGCAGTGCCCCCTGTACAGGTTTAAGGCTAATTACTCTGGGAGGTCACCTGATATCCCAGAGGCTCCGTTCTTGACACCGTTTTTACCCCCGGTGCCATTCATCCCTCGGCACGGGTCGCATGACACCTTGGATTGGGGTTTTTTTGCCAGAGCTCCTTTAGCCAGCACTGCGATTCGCCTCTGGTGGGAGTCTAAGTACCTCCTTTCCATACGGCGGCCGTAGTCTGTTTCCACCCGACACCAGCGAGGAGGCGGAGTTGGACTTCTGAAGGGCTGGTTGGGCTTTAGATAGCCTACATTTAGGCCCTTCTACGCCCACACCAACCCCTTCATCCATCTTGGATCCATCTGTGTACCAGATGTGTGACTCTTTCTCCAACCGCAGTGCTTTGACCCTGCCCGTCTGACGACTTTCAATCAGCACATCAAACGGGCAGTCAAAATCATGCTTGATTGGCATTGAGTCAGTGGGTTTGGTCATGGATTCGAATTGGATCAACTCCTGAATCCTTAAGTGACCAACCAGGTCACCTGGTCTGAATTTTAGCGCCTGATGCAGCCTTAAGGCACTAAGTGCTGCCTCCTTCCTTACATACAAATGCAGAGGAAGTAAGTCCAACATTGCCTCCATAGCTGCTGTGGAACACGATCGCATTGCTCCTGTAGTCCCTAGGCAGGCAAGGCGTTGCAATTTCTGCAACTTTCCTTGTGCTACTTTTTCTTCTGTTTTTGGCCACCATACACATGATGCGTTGGTGACCATGGGTCTCACAACCGAAAGGTAGGACCAATGTATCATTTTCGGCTTCAGACCCCAAGTCTTACCAAACAACCTACGGCACGTCCAAATAGCCGTCGTTGCTTTGGTAAGTGTCCTTTCTAAGTGTGAGTTCCAGGTAAGTTTTTGGTTTAGAAATTACTCCTAGAGACTTGACTTCACTAGAAAAATTCAGTACTCAAATTCAGTTTTCTCCTTTTGGTGAATGGAACAATAACTGTTTTGCACGGATTGACACTAAGACCCTCTGACAAGCACCATTTAGATATTATGTTTAAGGCAATTTGCGTGTGGTTTGAGATCATAACCTCATGCCTGCCTCTCACAGTAACGACCAGGTCATCAGCGTAGCCCTGAACGTTGAAGCCATAATTACTCAGCTTATGGAGAAGATCGTCGACCACCATTGACCACAGCAATGGTGATAAGACTACACCTTGTGGACAACTGCAGTCACGGTGGCCGACTTGTTCCCCATATTTGTGGTAATTATTCTGCTTTTTAGAAGGGATTGTATTCATCTGATTGTTAGGGACTGTATTCTCCTTTTTTCCGCGGCTCTTTGTATGGATTCATAGGAGGTGTTGTCAAAAGCACCCCCTATATCTATGAAAGCACACAGAGCTAGTTCCTTTACTGTAAATGTCTTTTCAATGCCTTTGACCAGGCCATGTAGAGCATTTATTGTTGATTTGCCAGGTTGATAGGCAAAATGTTTCGAGTGAAGCGGTTTCTCTGCAGCGATTTCGCTTCTAATCTGTTGATCTAGTATTTTCTCCTTTGTTTTAAGGAGAAAAGAGGTTAAGTTGATGGGGCGATAAGATTTAGGCTCGTCTGGTGGAGGTCTGCCTATCTTTGGAATAAACGCCACCTTAACTTCCCTCCAAGCTTGAGGAATATACCCAAGAGTATAACTTGCTATAAATATGCTTCTCAGGCACGGGATAAGTTCCTCAATTGCGTGTTGAATCAGGGCAGGAAAAATACCGTCCCTGCCCGGTAATTTAAAGGGCTTGAAGGTCGATACCGCCCATTTAATTCTGCTAGGGGTGAATATTTTTCCAGCTAGCCTTTTTCCTTCCCTGGTAGGACGCTGTGCATCCTCTTCCAGGTAGGCCTGTGGAAGTTCACCTTCGATTACATGGAAGCCAGGGAAGTGAGTACCTAAAAGTACTCTGATGTTTTCCTGATGACTCTCTGCATATTGACCATCGGGCTTTTTGAGTAGCCCCATCCCGTTTGAGTGGTCCTTTGCAAGGACTTTTTGTAGACGGACTGCTGGGGCTAATTCGTCTATCCCCTCGCAGAACCGTCTCCATGATCTTCTTTAAGACCTTCTCAATTCTTTGTTGTACTCCATGAGGGCTTTTTTATAGTTCTCCCAGTTTCCAGAGTTCTTAGCTCTATTGAAAGTTTTCCTGGTCTCAGCCTTGAGGCGACTGAGATCCCTATTCCACCAAGATACGTTTCTTTGGACTGCTTTTTGTTTAACAGGGCAACTTTTTTTTATAACACGAGGTCATGAGGTTTTGTAATTGATATAAGGTTATATCTAAATCCTCTATTGTGTCGATGGAGTGTGTGATACCTTCGACCTCCGACTTTAAGTGTTCCTTGTAAACACTCCAGTCAGTCAGTCTAGGTATTCTACACTCCTCGAAGCTTGTTACAGATGCCTCCAATTGGTATCATATAAAATCTGCCTAGAACACGGCTGATATTGTCTCTAGAGGTATGGGGAATCAATTATTAAATGACTCGACTTTGTGGTTTAATGGTCCTGAATTACTGAAACGGGACGGACCGAACTGGGCTATCAGTAATGTTAGTGTTGATGGTAAATTACCTGAATTGAAAGTGGTGTCCATGCAGTTTACGTTCGAGTTGAAAACAATAACGAGTTATACGTACTCTTTGAAAGAATTTCTTCCTTTACCTACTAGATTGTCATGTGTCATTGCATATGTCCAAAGATTTGCTTTTAACTGTTAGAGTGAAAAAAATTATATAAAAAAAAATATTTTTAAGAAAAAGCTTTTATTTGAAAAAACTGTAATAAAAAGTAAAAACATATTTTTTAAATTCATACACCTGGAAACCAAAAGCTTTGGGGACGGTCATATAGCGCTATTGCATAATTACTTTGCTCAATTGACCGCCCCCCAAAGCTTTTGGTTTCCAGGTGTATGAATTTAAAAAAATTTATTTCTACTTGTTAGTACAGTTTTTTCAAATAAAAGCTTTTTCTTAAAAGTATTTTTTTTATATAATTTTATTTTTTACTTTTTAGTCTACTTATTTTACAATCAAACAGACAGTCATTTTCATTTAATTTGATACCCATGGCAAGGGAGTCATGAAGAAAAAGATAAATTGCCATCCTTAGGTGTCCGCCATATTTGATTTAGAATGACGTTACATAGTTTATCATATTTTACTCACTTTTTCCTTTCTTGTGATACCCATATCAAGGGGGTTGTGAAGAAAAACGCGATCCGCCATCTTGGGACGTACGCCATATTGAATTTAGAATGACGTCACATAGTTTATCGTATTTTACTCATCAAACCTCTCCATTTGATACCCATATCAAGGGGGTTGTAAAGAGAAAGGTGATCCACCATCTTGGGACGTCCGGCATATTGGATTTAGACAGATAACGGCTATACCATACTGCATTGTCACCGGACTTATACACGTGTGCCAAATTTCAAAGCTCTGGTTTAATTAGAACTAGTCGAAATTCAGCTTGCAAGATTCGACCGAAACAAACAAACAAACAAACTAACATACAAACAAACTAACATACAAACATTGCAAGTTAAATAAAAGCTTTTAATTAAATGAAGTAATAATTTAACCGTTGAATTTCGGTTTAGTTATCATAGTATGCATGCTTCAACAGGTACATTTTAAAAATGAAATAGAAGCCGTTAATAAGAATGCAACTTCCCGAGAGAAATTCAGTAAGTCAAAATTAAGATTTTTGCCTCTATATGTATATTGACAAGTATGGACTATTAAGAGTAGGTGGACGGCTAAAACACGCTGCCAATATTTTTGAAGCCCCAGGGCATCATTTGATTAATCTACTCTTCTCATGTGACCAAATTAATCATACGTCATGAATATGAAAGATTGTTGCGTGCTAGTGCCAAATCTACAGTATCTTCTTTAAGGCAGAGATTTTGGATAATTAACGGGCGTAATACTGTTAGATTGAGGATCCATACGTGCGATCGATGTTTTAGATACAATGCTTCTCCTTCTAGTCAAATAATGTCTGATTTGCCCAGAGTTAGGATTGCCCCTATCAGACCGTTCTTAGCAGTAGGTTTAGATTATGTAGGCCGAATAGAAATTAAACAATCCAGAATTAGAAAATCTATTGTTACTAAAGGCTACATTTGCTTGTTTATATGCATGTCAACGAAAATTATCCACACCTAGCTTGTGTCCGATATGAATACACAAACTTTTATTAATTTATTTCCCAGCGTGAAAAAGTGGACTGGAATACATTCCAAGTTATTTACCTCATTGGGGTGAAATATGAGAAAATCGTGTCAAGCTGATTAAACACAATTTAACCCGAATCATAGGTAATACCCATTTAACCTATGAGGAGCCGAACACACTTCTTGTGTATATTGAAGGAATTGGGAATTCCAGGGGTCTCATGTCCTTGTCTAGTGATCCAAGTGATTACAATGTGCTTACTCAAGCACATTTTTTAATAAACTACGGTAGTTGCGTTACCTGACAAGGTACATTTGACCGAGTTGCCAATTAATAGACTACGTGCATGGGAATGAAATACGCAAGTAAAACAGCGTTTTTGGAAACACTGGAATCTGGAGTATCTGACTTCGTTGCAAAAAAGATCTAAGTGGTTTTATGAGCAAACAAATATTGTCAGGAGATCTTGTTTTAATTAAAGAAAATAACACCGGCACATAAAAAAGAACTGAACTGATGACCAGACATATCATTTTATATGTATTTTGGTGCACTGAATACAAATCTGGTGATAGAAAAGCTCTAAGTCGTCAAGATTTTGCCTACTGTCAATTTAATCCTCAAATAATGGGATATTTGAGGAATAAATTGGGAGTTTTGTGTGTGCCGGTGTAATATACCACCTTCACAGTGGTGTATGGTTAGGGTAGTTGATATGTTTCCTGGAAATAATAGGTAATCGTTTTTGAGCTGTATCTGTAAAAACTAAGATGGAACATGTACTTCCGGCCAATTATGAAATTATGTCTACTGCCCAGTCAAGAAACGCAATTTGTTGGCTGGAAACGGAGTTTCAACTGGGGTGTATGTATATGTGATTTTAAAATGTAAATTAAGCTGTATAAAAATTGTTACCTAGCAACAGAGCTGTTAATATTAAATTTTATAAAAAATGTATAGTTTTTGTCAAAATTTGATCTTTTCTGGTCCACAATCGGAAGTATAATTTTGACGTGACCAAGCCATACAGCTGACCTTTCCTTATTCTGCACTCACATACACCCTACCCTTTCTTGAATTTAGATTTTCAAACATCTTATATGTATAATACATTCCTACATCATTGGAGGCCAAGAGAATTCATTCTTAGACATATTCTTAACGTTTAATTCATTTTAATACATTCTTATCATATATTATAATCAAGGCATTGTCAGTTTACCTTATTTTTTATATAGAAAATGTTTCCCGATGAAAACTAAAAAATATGATTTTTGAATCACGTTTGCCAATTTTTTGTAACGTATTTGAATCACTGTATCTCTTGTGCTCTTAATAAATAGAACGGGAGATACAGTGGCTCAAATACGACATAAAGAAATAAAAAAGATACAAACGATTCAAAGAAGATACAAAACAATGCAATAGGTGCAATAGCGCGAGGTTTATTTTACACTTATTTTACACGGAATTTTAGACGTAACAAAGAACTACATTTAAACACTTCTGATGCTCTATATCTTATCGCGTGTGAGGAAAAACCCACTAAAATGTATTTTTTGCTATTGATAAGTTTTAAATGCACCTTCATTGTGTTGTCTAAAAATCAAATTATTTTATCGCATAAAATTTTTTCTCTACACATACTTTTTTGTACCTGTCTATGGTAAACAAAATCTATGAATGTACCAATATGAGTTTCATAAGTTTCACCGAGGTATATTATATGATTCCATCCTATAATGATATTATTTATTTACCTTCGAGGTAACATTTTTGAGAGATTTAATTGTTTTAGTTTCTTTGTGAATAGTGTCTATAATTATGATAGTGTTATTTTTCTTCCATTTTTTAGATTTTTAATTATTTTGAGCACTTTGAGAGTACTAAATCAAGCTTATTGAAGGGAGGTTAAAATTTTTATTGCATCAGATATAGACAAGCACAAACATTACCACTTAAAAAGGTAGGGTGTGGTTGTGTTATTGACTCATACGAACAATTTTATTTGCAAATAAGAAATAAGTCATACACACAATACGGAACTTGCATAGAAATTTAATTTGGAAAATAATACTCATAAACGTTGATGTCATTGAAAAACTCTTATTTCACAAAAAAAAACATTTTTCAATCCCTTATAATGTAAAGCTATTAAACTCTGCATAATTTAAGCTACTCTTGTTACAGGCCGCCATTAACTGTGACGTCAACATGTGCTGACATGTCAGACTAAATTAGAACATAGTCAATATTCATGTGTTCACAAATATTGAGTGTTAATTTATTAATCATTATCAATGCTTTAGAAGTGTAAATGCTGTTTCATAACGATCTATGAAGGTTTTCAAATGGACAATCTGACAACTTACCCACTGTTGATATGTTTATGGTGGCATCTTTTATAAAAAAAAAACCGCCGCCCAAGTAATCACTACTTTCACATCCAGATTTGCTACCCAAGTTTCTCACAACGGAAAAATTTTGTATATGGAAACAATAGTTTATGGAACTTTAATAATATAATATTTGAAATCCTCTACTCCAAAAACCCATAAAACGATTCCCACATCAGTAGTGGGGTGGGGGGGTAATAATAGAGATTGGGGGGAGGGCAGTGCGGATGGATGAAGTAAAAGAAATATTTTGAGGCCTTTGGTTTTTGTACGCACACTAAATCACATTTTTTTTCACCCCCTTTTATGATGGGGTGGTGGTAGTAATGGAGGCGGCTAATGCCAATTTTTTTTTGAGACATTAGCTTGTATATACTAAATATCAATTTTGCGGATCCTTACCTGCTTGATTTACCTATTTACCCCCTTGTACACCAATTTATTCCGCTACCCTCCAACGGAATATATAATCTACTTCCAGATTTCGTTAAAATACATGTGTGTACCAAATTTTAAGTCAATATCTTAAACGGTTCCAAAGCAATCGCGCGCACAAAAAAGTTGCAGACAGACAGACAGACCGACAGACAACATTTCTTTTTGCTCAAACTCAACATCTCTACGTTTCATGACATTCTAAGCCTATTTGAACAATGTACATTTTTAAAAAAAATTTTGTCGTTACTTCCTCTGGATGTGGAAGTAATACAGAACGATTATCTCTTTGTGAAGTTCGCGGTGTTAAAGCTAGCAAGTAGGTATATCAGTTTATTTCATTCTTGTTTTAAAATTTAAATAAAAATGAGAATAATTCAGATGATTAAATAACAAAAAATATTTTTTAAAACATACAACTGTAGTAATAAACAATTTTAAAATAGAAAAAATATTTCAGTCTTAAGCTAAAAGATATCAGAACTATGTTTATTTTTTTTGTCCGAGAACTATATCCTGCTATTTGTAGATAGAATGTGTCTTGGGCAAAGCAAAACGGTGTACAAAACTTATATCTTTTGTTATTTAGAATAAAATGAGCTAAAAACATACTCTTCGCCGATTTACTGAACTTTTTATGTAATTGTTAGACATTTTATATACTACGGGAGCCCACTATAGCGTTATCGCTATAAATAAAATTAAAATGGAAGTTAATATACTTATATTGTTTTTAATACATGTTCATATTTTTATGTGATATTAGTATTTTTTAGTATATTGATATTATTATATTTATATCGAATGTTTTTTATTTTTCCTAGCGACTCCATGGAAACTTCTCCATTATGGATCGAGTTTTCCTTTTTGTTTCTTAGCGACTCCATGGAAACTTCTCGCTTTTGGAACTTCTCGATTTCCAGTGAGTGAGTCGCTATAGTCGCTATATACACCCCCTCGTTAAAAAAGAAAATAGTTAATCAATCAACGTGTCGATCGCAAAACGTACTTTTTTAATCGGAGTAGGCAAAGTGTCACATCTGTCAACTAATACAAAAGCCGGTTTAACCCTATCAATATTGACAGTTATGACTTTGGCTCCTTTTTTAAAGGTAAATAACTTATCTGAACGAGATAAAACTTTAAACGGTCCTTCATATAAAGGAGTAAATGAACGTTTTAAACGTTCAATGCGAACGAAAATAAAATCGCAAGAGGCAAGATCTGAACTAACAAAAGTTTTGTAATTGCCATGCGAAGTTGGAGGAACAAATTTTAAATTATTAAAATAAATGCGTAATTTGTCAATGAAATAAGGAATATCTGGGGAATTATACGATTCAACGAAAAATTCGCCAGGTAAACGAAGGGTTTGACCATATATGAGTTCAGCAGGTGAACATTGCAGATCTTCCTTGGGAGTTGTCCTAAATGCTAATAAAATGATGGGTAATTCATCTGTCCAATGTGATGTATTGGCTCTAGCTAACAAGGAAGTTTTAAGTGAGCGATGAAATCTTTCAATTAAAGAGTTGCCTTCTGGGTGATATGGAGTTGTACGTATTCTATGAAAACCTAAAAACTTTGCAAATTCATTAAATAATCTTGACTCGAATTGTACTCCTTGATCAGTCGTTACTGACAAGGGAACACCGAATCGACAAACAAAGTTTTGAAATAAAGTACGCGCAACTGTTTCTGCTGTGATGTCGCGAAGAGGGTACGCTTCCGGCCACCTAGTGAATCGTTCAATCACCGTAAGAATGTAAGAGTTACCTTTGGATGGAGGTAATGGTCCTACCAAATCTATGTGGATGTGGTCGAATCTGATTTTCGGAATGGAAAAGTTCCCGAGAGCACTTCGCGTATGTCGACTGACTTTGACAGCTTGACAGTTAATGCACGATTTTGACCATAAATTGCAATCTGTGTTCATTTTCGGCCAAAAATAGTTATTTGAAATCAACAGTCTAGTGGCTTTAATACCAGGATGAGATAAGTTGTGAAAAATATCGAATATCGTTCGTCTGTAAACAAGTGGGACAAAAGGTCTGACTTTTGCACGAGAAACATCACACCAAATAAAATCATTTGAATCTGGAATTTGTATCTTTTTTAAAATGAAATTGGTTTTAGTTAGTGATGATTTATCTGACAATAAATAGTTGAGATTTGAATCTTTCTCCTGAGCTTCACTAAGCAACTTTAGGTCAAAGTTAACATTAAGGAAGGGAGAATTTTTAAGTTGAAGTGGTAAAATATCTTGTTTTAAGGAAGAAGTGTCGTAAATACGTGACAAGCTGTCAGCTATTACATTATGTTTTCCTTTAACATGTTGTATTTTACAAGAAAATTGAGCTATGTATTCTAAATGACGTATTTGACGAGGAGATCTTTCTGCTTTCGTGAATAAAGCGTTGATTAAAGGTTTGTGATCTGTAAAACAATTAAACTTTCGACCTTCAAGTATAAACTTAAAATGTTTAATTGCAGTATATAATGCTAAAAGTTCTTTGTCAAAAATCGGATAATTGGTTTGTGCTGTGGTTAATTTGCGGGAAAAGAATGCTAAAGGAGCAAGAAATCCCTTATTATCTTTTTGCTCTAAAACTGCACCCATGGCAAGGTTAGAACAATCGACTGAGAGAGATAAGATAGTATCGTCATTATTGCAAGGATGAGCTAAAACTACTGCATTACTTATTGCGTCTTTGGCTTTCGAAAATGCGTCTAAACATTGATCAGGCCAACTATTTATCTTTGTAATTTTATCATGAGATAAACTGTTACAAAGAGAATATAGGGGAAGTAATATTTCAGCAAAATGAGGTATGAAACGATGATAAAAATTCACCATACCTATGAAACGTTGTAGTTGTTTGAGAGTTGTCGGTAAAGGGAAATTATTAATGACTTCGACTCTCTCAGTTGATGGTAAAATACCTGATGAAGAGATGTGATGACCTAAAAAGGTTAAATTGTCAACTCCTAAGATACATTTAGATGGTTTAATGTTAATTCCGTATGTGTCTAATCTCTTGAAAACCTTTTCCAAATGTTCCAAATGTTGTACATCTGATTGACTTGCGATTAATATATCATCCAAATAGACGAAAACGAAAGGTAAATTGACAAGTACTTCATTCATAAAACGTTGGAAAGTTTGACCGGCATTGCGTAGACCAAAAGGCATGCGGGAAAATTCAAACAGTCCGAATGGAGTTGTTATAGCTGTCTTATAAACGTCATTTTCAGCGACAGGTATCTGATGGTACGCTCGCACTAAATCAACCTTGGAGAAAATAGTGCAGCCGTGCAACTGAGAGCTAAAGTCGTGGATATGAGGTAATGGATATCTGTCTGGAATGGTAATCGTATT
Source organism: Rutpela maculata (assembly GCA_936432065.2). Lineage (NCBI taxonomy): Eukaryota > Metazoa > Arthropoda > Insecta > Coleoptera > Cerambycidae > Rutpela > Rutpela maculata. The sequence continues at coordinate 155,382,963 of OW386286.2, read as the reverse complement.
TAGTTGTCGATAATCTCCACAAGGTCTCCAGTCATTCTCTTTTTTCGCCACTAGATGGAGTGGAGAGGAAACTTGAGAAGATGATGGTTTGCAGATACCTAATTCTACCATGTTATTAAATTCTGTTTGAGCTATTTTAAATTTAAGATTGTCTAATCTACGAGGTCGTGAAAAAGGTAAATGACCTTCAGTAACTATATGATGTACAATAGAATGTTTAATAGGTAAATTGTAATCTGGGGAACTAATTAAATTAGGAAATTGTAAAAGTAATTTGTTATATTTATCTGTCAAAGTAAATAATTTAAGTGAATCTAATCTACAATTGTCTAAAGGACTATTTTTAATAAAACAATTAACTGACAAATTAGTCTTGTTATCAATTATTCGAGCTCCTTTAAGATCAACAACTAAACCAAAATGAGACAAGAAATCTGCTCCGACTATCGGTATGTCAACGTCTGCTATATTGAAAACGAAAGGAAATAATCTACGTAAGTTTAGATTGACTTTTAACAATTTCTTACCGTATGTAAAAATGGTTGAACCGTTAGCCGCGGTTAATATCGTATCGAAATTCTTTTTTAAATCTGTGAAAGCATTGCGTGGCACCACAGATAAATCGGCACCAGTGTCAATTAGGAAGTTCAGGTTGTTAGATCTATCGTAAATAAAAAGTCGACGACGTTTGCTGTTAGTAATGTCAAAATCAGACGTCATAAAATTATTATCAAACTTCAGTTATCTTTGAGAATTATCAGATTTTTTACAATTCTTACTGAATTTGCACCATTCACCTCCACAACGATAGGCATTGGCACCATAAAGTTGATGGTAGTAACAAATAGTATTGTCTGTACGATCAAATTTATTGGAAACATTATTACGGCTGGGTGAACGATTGCGATTAGTGGTACGAGTTTGTGAATTGCTTCTACTTTTGCAATTGTTGCAGCATGAAGTAGAAGGTTGAGGCTCGAAGGATTGATTGGAAAGTCTGGATTCTAAAGAGTTTAATCGAGAATTAAAAATTTCTTGTTTTTGTAATACTTGATTAATTGAATCATGGAAAGTGATTGAAAAATTTTTGATAGTGGTAGTTAAATCTGATAACGGGGTTGACTCAGAGTCAAGAGGATTTTTGGAGTACGATGCAACCATTGAATTTTGACAGGTCTCCCAGATCTGATCTGCAATATCTAGAATCTCTTTTGTGTCTGTTTTCCCTGAAGCTGTAATGGCAATATATACTGTTTGAGGTAAACGTCTTTTCCATAGCTTTATCAATAAATCTTGACTAACCATGCTGAATCCTCCAACCATATTCAGCATGGATCTATAGAAATCTGAAGGTTTCAGATCGCCCATTTGGGAACCTGATAACAGATCATTCAGACGTTTTTCCTCACTCGATGATAAACGTGAAATTAAAACTTTCTTTAAATTTATATAGAGATCCGTTTCCGGGGGATTAGATATTATATCGTATATATTATCTATCACATCTAATTGCAAATTAGCTATAACCTGATCATACTTTTTCTTGTCATTGACAATTTTTGCAACAGAAAACTGTGATTCGATCTGGGTAAACCAAATTTCTGGTTTTGATTTCCAGAATGGGGGTAATTTGACAGAGGTGACATAATGGGTTTGAGGAAAATCCTCGTCTGTAGGTTGTCTTTGCATAACTAATCGATTGTGATTGATTGATTGATTGATTACTCTCTCAGATAAAAAAGGGAATGTACTTTAACTCACTCACCGACAGATGACAGTACTTGTAATGTACAACTTCAGTTGATTGAATTAGGAAATTACCATAACATCTATTCAACTTTGGAACCTCTATTCAAATTTCATCTGGAAAATTCTTCTCTTCATAAAATGGTCAATTTATAACGGTAGTTGATATATTGAATCTCTTCTGGTATATATTTATCACGTTGGACATAAAATTTTCACTTCTGGCATATATTTATGACGTTGGACATACAATTTTCACGTCTGGCATATATTTATCACGTTGGACATAAAATGATCACGTCGGATATAAAATGATCACGTCGGGCATATATTTATCACGTCGGGGTCACCAAATTTATAGCGTTATCGCTATAAATAAAATTAAAATGGAAGTTAATATACTTATATTGTTTTTAATACATGTTCATATTTTTATGTGATATTAGTATTTTTTAGTATATTGATATTATTATATTTATATCGAATGTTTTTTATTTTTCCTAGCGACTCCATGGAAACTTCTCCATTATGGATCGAGTTTTCCTTTTTGTTTCTTAGCGACTCCATGGAAACTTCTCGCTTTTGGATCTTCTCGATTTCCAGTGAGTGAGTCGCTATAGTCGCTATATAAAAAAATTGGCTGCACTTTCAAAATGGCGTCCATTAAAAAAAATACAAATATGATTTTTGTCATTTAACACAAAAACTGAAAATGAGGGAGAGAAACTTTCTGTACAAAAAACAAAGTGCATACAATTTTCTACAATTTTGTTCCTATGCAATATTTGGATAGGAGTTATCATTTTCCAGATAAATGATTCAACTATTAAAATAAAATATAAAATTCAATATAAGACATGTCCCCCCAGAAAAACTGGCTGTAGTTTCAAAATGGCGTCCGTTTAAAAAAAAAATTGCAAATATTGTTTTTCTCATTTAACACAAAAACTAAAAAAGATGGAGAAAAACTCTCTGTACAAAAAACAAAGTGCATACAATTTTCTACAATTTTGTTCCTATACAATATTTGGATAGGAGTTACCATTTTCCAGATACCATTGTTACCGTTTTCGAGATAAATGTGGCAAATTATATTATTATTATTATTATTATTGTTATTAATTTTTTTCAGTTTATTTTATTTTTTGTTATGTTAATAATATAAAGTTATATTATACGCCTTACAATAATTGTCACAGTTATTTCCTGTGATTTACCGATATATGAATTTCCATGTTTTCTTAATTTCGGACTCATTTATCTGGAAAATGGTATCAAAATATTGTATAGGAACAAAATTGTAGAAAATTTTATGCACATTGTTTTTTGTTAAAAAAGTTTTTGTCCATCTTTTTTAGTTTTTGTGTTAAATGACAAAAACAACATTGGCAACATTTTTTTTAACATACCTATTGAAAGTACAGCCAGTTTTTTTTTTTAGGACATGTCTTAAATTGTTAATCTTTATGAAAAACATTGTTATGAAATGTATATTAGTAAAATATATAAATATTTAGATATTAAAATCAAATATCATTTCTATTCAATTACAAAAACATAAAAATCAAAACAAATTTTTTTTCAAAGTTAAATAATTAATAACTTTTTTATTTACCAATCGATATTTTTAAAAACTAATAGATTTTTTCCTCTAGCTAACACAAACTTATTGTGTAATTTTCAATGAAATCGGACTTTTCTTTCTTAGGTTATCGTGCTTACAAGAAATGTGTCGGGCGGACAGACGAGCAGACGGACAGACGGATATTTTGAAAGTTATTCAGAATTCGTTCACCAACACAATGACATGGACATATTTTGTCTACGAGCAATATTTCCGGTTTTAGAAATGTGCTGATCAAATGCAATATACTCTTCGTTTTCGTATTTGCGAAGAGTATAATAAATATAGCATTTATAATAAATACAGTTAAATACATTATATATGTATACAAAATTTTATCTGTGTAGTTTTTTGTAGAAATTGTATGTAGTGTTTATAAGTACATAACCGTTCAATTTTCCATTGGGCACAAAAATATGTTTTCATTTTAACCAGCGATTTTTATCTTCCATTACACTAATAAATATTTTATTTGGCGTTGGCGTTTTAAAAGACATATTAATTAGGCTACACATTGGCACCATACAGTATATCTAATGTGTATTTCTCTAAGTGTTCCAAATAGGACATGATGTCCGTCGGGCGTCCGTTTTATGTCCATTTAATGTACTGACGTCCATGGACATAAATTGAACGTCTACCGGACGTCCTCTGAATGTCCATTTTATATACGGCAAATATGTATATTTTATGTCCATATAGGGACAGGAGATGGACGTTCATTTCATGTTCGTTGAATTAAATATTATATTTTTCTAATAAATGATAACATCTCCATACCGCTTTCTCTTAAACATGTTTCCGAGATATGTATACATACCAGCGAATACCACACTGAACGTCCACCATATGTGCCGCAAAGGACATTATTTCATGTCCCTATAGGGACAGTAGTAGGGCGTCTATTTAATATAAAAACAAAAAAATGTTAACAAAACTGGTTTTTCAATTTTACAATGTTTTTGTTTATATTTGACAGTTATTTCTGTAAAATTTATAGATAGTAATTTGTAATTTGTCATTGATAATTTAATTTTAACCTTTTCTGTAAATTATTAATGATATTGTTTAATACTAAACATTTATTAAGCATTCAAATACTTTCTGCATTTTGAAATAGCTATATTAGTCTAAGACCCACTTCCAACTGTACAGCCTTTAAGTACTTGTAAGCTAGGTTAGTGGCCGAGTGAGAAAGCATTGACTTATAAATCATTGGGATGTACAAATATTGTCCAAAGTTGTGACATTTGGATGTCCCTCGGTTGTCCGTCGGTTGTCAGTCGGATGTACTTTGAGCCAAAAACGAACGTCCATAGGATGTGTGTCCGTCGAGGACGTTCTTCGTAGGACAATGTTGTGCTATTAGGGATATTTACTACTGGGGCTTTTTGAACCGTAAAATAAATAGAAAAACGTAAACAGATGCAGCCATTACAATTTTTAACCTCGGTATCGATGCAAATACAACGTTCGCCGTTAGCTGTTCCCCGTTCGACAGACGCCGTGACGTCACAGTCTATTGCCTCGTTTGAAATTAATAGCTAGCAATTACAACTTTATTTGTTACAGTTTAATATTGCGATTTAAGGACTAATATTTGGCATAGCCTATTTATTCATATAAATAAATATAAATAAACACACTAATCAAATTTAAAAAATATATGCAAGTTCTCTATCGACCTTGATTGAAATACTACCTCAAAATCAGTTAATAAATTAAATGATTTGCGTTCGGTAATTGAGGCCTAGTGATACAATTTGTTTAAAAGTGTAGTAGTATTGCTATATACAGTGTGTCCCACTTTTCATGGAGCCAACCTAATATCTCGCTCATTTGATATTCGAATATTTTGAAATTTCTGTGGTGAATATATCTTTATAAAGTGTCTTTAGACGTAACCACATTTGATTTCAGTCGGAGGCGCCCGATTCTAGGATAAAGAAGGTGGACGGTTTTCAAAAAAAATTTTAGCGATTTTTTTAGAAAAAAAACTAGTAAGATATGCACCAGTCAGGTGCAACTTTTTAAAATGCATGCCAATCATATATATGAATGAAATTACCATGAATATGCCAGAAACGCAAATTCTAGGCAGTCGTCGCGTGCTGAAGGGTGTGCAAATCGATTTTTTTGTTTATTTTTTGTTTTTTTTTTAATTTTAAAATGAATGCCAATAGTGCCAAACGAAAATCCGTGATCCAGCAGAAATTCATTGGCATGCAGTTTTCTCGCGCAAAACAAATTTTGATGCGCACATTAAATCGTAAAATTTTTTGGTATTCTTGACATTGGATGATTTTGATTTTGGATTTTTTTTCACGGCTTTTCGTTTGGCACTATTGGCATCCATTTTAATATTAAAAAAAAAATCGATTTGCACACCCTTCTGCACGCGACGACTGCCTAAAATTTGCGTTTCTGGCATATTCATAGTAATTTCATTCATATATATGATTGGCATGCATTTTAAAAACGTTGCACCTGACTGGTCATGTACCACCAGTCTATTATCTGTAAAACGGATTTTCAAATGAAAAAAATGTATTCTTTATTTTTTGTCCAGAATAATGTAATGTTTGAATTGATTTTACAACGAAAGAATTATTTATTTAATAAGACAAAAATTCTAATTCGTATAGGTCTAAGAAGTCAAGTGCGGGAGTTTCCCCCTTCTCTGGACCTGACACCACTTGATTTCTATTTGTGGGGTCATTTAATAAATATATAAGTGTATAAGAAGTTTATAAGAACAGACCACATAGCCAAGAAGAGTTGGTGATCAGAATTAGACAGGCATGTGTAGAAATCACTCCTGCTGAGATTAGAAAAGTTATACTCTAAGAAAAAGGATTGAGCATTGTATTAGAAATGATGGTGGTTACATAGAAACTCAAATAATTATATAAATAAATTGACACTTACAATAACTTTTTCGTGACTTACTTAGGTCTTAGGTCTTTATTGAAGATTATTTATTGGGAAAATGACAGGTAGAGTAAGAGTAGTATTACTATGAGATGACGACAGCAAAAAATATGCGCAGAAACGAGTTTGTGCACTCCATCATTCTAAGCCAATGAGAACGAATTACGTGACAGTCAATATCGACACCAGTGGAGGCGATGGCCTGCAATACAGCGGCGGCGGTAATAATAATAGTAAAACAACTTTATATGGCAAACTTTAGTACAAATTACTATTCGTATACTTCTCCTGAACAAAGGTTACTCGTATCAGTTGGCAAGTTTTAATCTGCTCCATTACACAGCTCCTTGACCGCAAGACTTTTATTGCAATTACACATCCAGATGACGCTATGCCACTGGTAAAAATATTCGCGCATGTTGGCTCCGCCAATTAGATTCTTTGATATTAAATAAATAAGTATTTTATTACAAAATCAATTCAAACTCTCTGAACAAGAAAAGAAGAATACATTTTTTTCATTTGGGAATCCGTTTTACAGATAAAAATTATTTTTAGTTGAAGCAATTGTTTTTTTGACGGCCCCTATCTCAAACATCTTTGAACCCACTACGATGTAATCTTGTACAAAGGGGTTTCTAAAGGTGCTAATTAAGAATATTTTACTAGTTTCTTTTTCTAAAAAAATCGCTAATACTTTTTTTGAAAACAGATCCCATTTTTCCATCCTAGAATCGGACACCGACTAAAATCAAATGCGGTTACGTCTAAAGACTCACTTTATAAGTATATATGCACCATAAGGAATTCAAAATATTTGGATATCAGATGGGCGAAATATGAGGGTGGTTCCATAAAAAGTGGGACACGCTGTATATTTAAACATTAAAACCTTATATAAATGCATCCTTGGTATTTGAGAACGAGAATCAGTGCCTAAGAACTTGCACTAAAGAATTATCTAAAGTTTAAAGAAAACTGCTTCAAAATTGATGCATTCGTTTTTCAAATGATTATATTTGGAGTATTCAACCCTACAAACAAACAAACATATCTGCTCACCCTTTAAACGCATACAACCGCTCCGTTTCATCGGGGAAATAATAGGATAGTTGTTCATACACTAGAATGAATTTCTTTGTAAATCTATGAATGAAATCATTAGTTACACATATTTAATAAAGACTACATGTAGTTTCAAAAATATATTAAACTATAATTAGAGAATACTATTAAAAAATAATTAATTATAAAAATATTAAAATATGTTAAATACATTTTTATTTTTTTTACAGGACGTAATCTTCTTGATTGGATAGGATTTGGAACCGGTCCAGATACTGACCCATATTTAGCACAAACAAATTCAGCCTGTCTAAATGGAGATCTTGCAGAATGCTTTAAATCAAGAGCACTTAGTTCGTTTGAAGAGTTTTTCAATAAAGTAGGTAAATTTCTAAACAACAACATTAAAACTAAATATATATCGACTCATGTTACATAGAAATAGCATCATAAATTTTATTTTACATATCATTATAATTTTGTAGGTCCTAAAAACCATAGCAATTTAAAAAAATGTAACTGTAATTATATATTATTATTTACCTTAACATAATCACCATAATTATGGGCGGCGTCCACATTTTAATTTTTCTTTAACATTTTAATTTAAACTGTGATAGGACTCCGCGGTTTTAATCCTTAGATTTTTGAAAGTATCAAATTGGACCCCATTTACTTAGTATAGTAACGACAAAAAAATTTTTAAAAATTTTTATTGTCCAAATAGGCTTAAAATGTCATGAAACGTCGAGATTTTAAGTTTGAGCAAAAAAAAATTTCTGTCTGTCGGTCTGTCTGTCTGTCTGTCTGTAACTTTTTTTTGTGCGCATGTTTACTCTGGAACTGTTTGAGATATTGACTTGAAATTTGGTACACATATGTACTTTAACGAGATCTAGAACTAGATTATATTTTCATCTTGTTCCGTCGAATGGTTGGGGGGTAAATTGGGGTAAATTTGGGGTAAATGGGTAAATCAAGCAGGTAAGAGTCCATGAAATTGGTATTTAGTACATACAAGAGAAGCTAAGGTCTCAAAGAAATTTTTGGCATTAGCCACCCCATTACCACCCCCACCTCCTTTTTAAAGGGGATGAAAAAAAATTGTGATTTAGTGTATGTACAGGAACCAGAAACCTCAATATACTTTTTTACTTCATCCACCCCCCACTACCACCCCCCTAACACCACCCCCACCCCACTACCGATGTGGGGTATCGTTTTATGGGTAGAGGATTTCAAATATTATATTATTAAAGTTCCATAAACAATTATTTTCACATACAAAGTTTTTTCATTGTGAGTGACTTGGATAGAGAATCTGGATGTGGAAGTAGTGATTCCTTGGGCAGCGGTTTTTTATAAACTTTTTGAGTTAGGTTATCTCACAAAAAGTAATCACAAGGACGTAAATCCAACAATTCGTTAGGTTCTTTATTATTTATTCTACTGTGCATAAAAAATTGACAGTCGCTAATGCGGTGTGTGTTGGAGTACAGATAAAATTTTAGATAAAAATGAACAATAAATTTTGTTTTAGTCGAATAATTCTGAAAGTAGCTTCAGGCAGCTGTTGGAGGCTTATAAATATTTTTGTTCTTATTTCGTTCTCCTTTAGTTTTGTGTCGTTTCATTCTTAATTTGTTCTGTTCCCAAAGTACCCACTTTTTCCCATTAGCCAGTTACATATATGAAAAGCCAACCTAAACGACGTAGTGGAAAAATTATTTGATGACTGACAACAACCTCCACCTTCTTCTCGCCCAGGGATCCATCGGGGTATTTATAAAGACACGCAGGATTAAAACTACGTACAGAGGTAAATTATACACAGAGATAAACATATAATTGAACAAATCTAAACTTATAGTTGGTTTACATTACTCAGGAAATGCAATATTTCTTTATATATTATAACGTTGCAGTTAAAGATCTACAATGATTTAGCACCATTGTGCTCGAATAGTTAACAGTGGAGTAATTCTAGGGTTCAATAAAAGTCAAGGAAAATAATTTCAATGTATCAATATTTATTCAACATCAGAAAATTATCATCAAACGTGAAAATCACAGATACTAATATTTGTTTATAAATATGAAACAGCAACACTTAATGTTACAGCATTATAATCATACTAATCCATACACAAAATAATATGAAACCTCACTCTAACTAGACCCAACAACCTATACTATAATGAATAAATATTTACGGACAGTTCTTAGGTCGAAATCGTAAAAATGAAATAAATAATATCAATGCGTCAACTGAAACTTTGACATTTGATTAATTTGACAATTATCACTTTGACACTTAACTGACATTTAATTTAATTGCCATCTGACACTTTGATATTTAGTTGACATTCATTTCAATTTGACAGCTAGGTGACATTCAGTTTAATTGACATCTAACACTTTGGCATTTAATTTAATTGACATCTGTCACTTTGACGTTCAGTTGACGTAACGCTTGTCACTTTGACATTGAATTAACGGCAATTAATTAAGTACGTGAAACATTTAAAACAAATATTGATAGCTTAACGCACAAACCACACCAGCATATGGTAGAGGCAGTCGTGTACGCTTTGACACATTTGGACGGTCACGTCTGTACTACGTTACTTAGATTAGGTAGGGTCTCCACTCTAAATTCAAGACTACGCACTATCTAGGTAGTATCATTTGTGCAATATCACAAAAATATTTGATGTTAAGGTGTCAATAACCTTTTCTGTTTGTCTCTGGAATGATAATGAATATCTGAGCTCCTGCATCACCTTTCATAGTAAACGGTTGCTAGGTCCATTACATTTTCTTAGTTACGTCATTGTCATAGTTACTGGGTAATATTTTGTTCGTTACGATGAATCTGATTTACTCTTGTTCGAAGATATTAACCTACCATTAATACTTCAAAACTACTGATTAATCATTATTAAATGAGATTCATCGTTACATATATATATGTACATTCTTCAGGGATAGTAGATGCAGGAGATGAAGCCAAAAGAGATGTGATCTGAATAACAAATATCTGTGTCAATAACTCCTATCCTCTTCAAGTGTTGTGGAAAGTAACCATGGGCAAATCTCAATTTAGTAACAGTAGTAATGAGTTTCCTACTTTTTTCTAAGCGTTAAGGGCTTTTATTTAAATCGTGTTCAAGCTGAGTATGTCGATTATTTGGGTTGTCATTTTGTTTGTACTGATTGTAATGCTCCCTCCATACGCAATTCGAGATTGCGCAGCAGAAAACTATAGGAGAGCCTATAAAAATAGGCAGATTAATTCTCTAACAGACAGCCAGGGATACTGTCACGCTCTAAGTTAAGTAGCAAGACAAGGATCGTCAGCTCCATATATTTGCCCAGAACCGGCCCTGAGAGTGCTTAAAACCACAATACGGGGCCAAATAAGGGACTGGGTCAAGAATTAGAACAAAGAATACTGGGATAAAACTACTGGGCAACAACATGGAAAAACCTTTATCAAACGACCATCCCGAAAGAAGACTGAAGCTCTCACTAAGTAGGAATCAGCTCCGCATAATTACTAGTTTCCTAACAGGGCACTGTGCCCTGAAACGACACCTACACAAAATGGGAATGTTCAATGGAGACTTAAGATGCACACAATGTAATAAGGCATGCAATATATGGACAACCAAGACTGAGTCCAGAAGAATATGAAACCAAATCAGCGATGAGGTTGTACAAGCTAGTGCAAGGGACCAGAGTACTGGACTGGGTATCATAAAACAAATGGGAGAATATCACAAGCCCAAGAGGCTGTAGTGATTCCGAAAACAAAAGTTACATAGGTCCCAAACAAACAAAAAAATACTCCCTCCACTTAATAAACATATTGTTCTTTCTACAGTTAGTTTTGAGATTTGGTCTTAGCAAGAACGTTTTTTTTTCATTGTTGTCAGTTTCGTTCCAGGTAATTATGGCTCCATTTCATTGTAATATTACTTTTATTTATCTCTCAAAAACAAAACGACATGAACGTTCTCTTTGTTTTTATATCAATTTTGTTATCAATCTCTGAGTTATAAGGTGCTACAAAAATCTATTTATCGCAACTTGATAATTAAATTAGACGTATTATTGTAAAGGGATAAATAATTTTTTTATGTCATATTATTTTATTATTGTATTTTTATTGCTTAGTTACTAACTACATAATAGTGTACTTTATACCCTTCGGGCATAAAGTGCATTTTAGGGCCCGCGCGGGTATAAAGACAAAAAAACATTTTTTGTTTAACTTATTAATAAACTTTATTATAAAATATGAAATTAAAAGTATTATGTAAATAATCTACTTAACTTTATTTAGTCGAATTCACATTAAACTGGCAATTCTGGAAGGATCCGTTGAGAGTTAGATTGCCTGCAGCAAATGTTGATTCATGTTTCATTGTCTGGGTATCAAATTTCTGTATGGAAAAGCCAGATCCAGAAGGTATGCGTGCCAGCATTCTTGAAACCGCATTTTTTTGAAGGTATACTGTCCTCTAAATATCCTTCAGCAACCGACGTAATCTTCCATCCACCATGGCACTTCAACGTGGTCATACTGGCTCCAGCTTCTGCCAGAAGAGTTGCCGATGCTCGACGCAGACAGTGTCCTGTATACTTATCAGGATCGCTCAAGCCCAGATATTTCGCAATTATGAACGGGATTTTTCCAAATGTGTTTTTTCCAACTGGCTGTACAGTACAGCGACCTTGTCTATAGCTCAGAAAAAGACTTTTTCTGAACAACCACGTGATCGTAAAGACATGTAGTCTCTTATCAGCTTTAAATTGTTCATTTCGTCTTCGTCAACAATGGTAAAAACGCGCTTTTTATCGGTTTTGTCTCTGGTGCATTTACCACGAAAACTGATTTTCTATCTTCTACGTGAGTAACTAGCATATTCACAAGTTCTTGTCGTCGACATCCACCAAATACACCAAATATTAATGCAATTTTGTTCATTAAAAACATCTCATTCGGTGCCTCATGAATAAATTTTAAAACATCTTCTCTAGACAGCACTTTAGACTTTTTTGGCTGGTATCCTTTTGACAGTTGCTTCAAATATTCGCTTAAATTATGGTAATTAGCGATGTTAATATTCTTATTTAGCATTAAAGTCTTCTTTACCATTGGATATTTGGACCATAAGGAAGTCGAAGAAAATGTTTCAGTGAGATCGCCGAAGTATGCAAGCAGCACAGTTACATCAATATGTTCTACACAGTTTTCTGCCATCCAGTTTAGTAATTTGTCATATTCTCTGTCTCTTGATTTATTCGGCAGCAAGTTTTGTGGTGCTTTTTCTGCTTTTTTTTGCAATTTCGTCAGGAATTTCAAAACGTAAATGCATTTCGAGTTTTGAATTTTGACAGCTAGCAAAATTTGTTTATTCAACAAATAAATAAAGCATTTCTCTAGCAACGATATGATAAAATGAAAATGTTGTAATCAAACTGAATTTTCGGATTTTTTAAAATAATATTCTGGATGCAATAAGGAACTAGTATGACATAAAAGTTTGTATGCACCACGGAAATTAACAGATGTTTATGCCCTCGAGCGACCTACAAAACCTCGGGCCAGAGGCCCTCAGGTTTGTAAGATCGTCGCCCTCAGGGCATAAACATCTACTTAATTCCCTTGATACATAAATAACTATAATAGGCTTGTTGCAGAAAATAAAATTTTAGTATTTTTTGAATCTTTAGTTAATACAAAACAAAGTGTGTAAAGGATTTTTTTATTATTTTTTCTTTTACAGATGATATTCAACATTAAAGTTTGAACAAATTCGTTAGGCATGCAAAGAACGCGTGATGTCATGTAACAGACCACAGCAACAGCGTTAGCGTATATTTTAAATTAATTCCATTCGTGGACGTTGCCCTTGTAGTACATGATAGTGGAGCGAAGTAGACCATAAAAATCTCTTGGTTCTCGAGAAAAAAATCAGCGTAGAACCAGACCAGACCTTGTAGTTTTTATAAAGTGAACAATTCTACATAAGAATTGGCTATTTGCGATATTTTTTTGTGGTACAGATATTGTTCATTTCGGAAAAATTTGACAAATTGATTGATAATAAAAATCGTGGTTTTTTAACATTTACAATGCCATATCTTCGAATCCAATTGAGCTATCCATCTGATTTTTTTTAAATTCAAGTACATAAATAAGCGCTTCCAATGGACTTTTTGCTTATATCGATAATTGTTTATTATTTTCTTTAAACAACAATGAACTTATTTACTCGACTATTACTTCATTAAAAATGTACTCATATTTTGAAAATTTTCATATATATATGCAGCGAGGTGATTGAAGCCAAGATACAGGATAAGTTTAAAAAACAGATCGATAGCGATGTAAATTTAAAAAGACACGAATCTTCTAAACAGTCAATTTCTGAAGTTTTTTTCAAAATAAAGAAGTCCTGTACCACAGAAAAATATCGTAATTGCCCATTACCTACAGGTCCCAGATAACCTACTCTACAAGATCTACAAAGTCTCCTCTGGTTATGCGCAAAACAAAAAAAAAATAAACGACATATTGCTAGGCCGATTTCGCTGCACTATATGTCCAAATTATTGCAGAGCTGTAGTCCGGAGAGTAAGAGAATCCACCTTGTATTTTATGCTCAAGCGTTGAAATTTGGTACACTTGTTCGTTAGGCCCTTTGAGATGAGAAATGTTGCCATGGTCGGGGGCCCCGCGGGACCCTGTTATAGCATGGTTGCCTACCTTCAGGGACAAATCCGCATTTTTGCTTGTTTTGGAGCTAAAAAGTGTCGTAGAGGGCTGAAATTTGGTACACGTGCGGCACACAAGCAGGTGTCCCAGAGCCCACGGCGCCACAAGCACCGCGGCGGGGAAATGCACAAAATAACGTTATTTTCCGAAAAAATTTACTCTATGGCATTTTTTCGAGTGAGGTCTCATTTCATGTGTTTTTGGGATCACTGATTTCGAAAAATCATGTTTTTAGTACGCCACTGTCTCCATATTTGGCTTTGAAGGGAAGCGCACCTGGCATGCTGTTCTAGAGCATCTTTTGTTGGTGGAATGGATTCCAGCCGACGATCGCTTTTGGTAAATAGCACTCTCCGGCATTCGTTCACAGGGTCACAAGACATGGTTCTGGAGAAATAAAACAGTTTTTCATTTGATGTGATTTGTAATATGCAGTTTTTAAAATTGCTCCTTATTCATACATTTGAATTACCTGATGTACGTTAAAACACAGTATTGCGGGTTTGTCTATGTGCGTCTCACGTGGAAAAAACACAGACAGACTCGCAAGAGAGCGGCGCCGGCGTCGAGAGCGAAATACTTCATTTACCTGTTTTATTTTTTTAGGCGAAGGTTCGGCTCTCTTTACCCGGTCTAGATAAATGACACGGCACCTGTTGTGGTACTGTGGTACATGACCTTTAGTGTGTGTGCCATTGAGTCGCTGGCCCCCGCAAGCTCCGCTAGTATTAGCGTGTATTTAAGTTTTTTGGACATTTTGTAAATTTCCGTACTGCAATGTATTGTGGACTCTTTGCTCAACATATTGGTGCGGATACCAGGAAAGCCGCAGAATAAGCAACAGTCGGGGGAGAAGGACTCTTTTCTAATGCGATTCTTGACAAGCGAAATAGTTGTTGGGTCAACAGCTTTTGTGCTTGGCCTTTTCTTTACCCGTTCAAGTCTGATGCTGCTGAACTCCAAGTAGCAGGTTTTATGACATTTTGCTCCTCTAACTAAAAAGGTTTCCTTAAGCCCGGTACCCTCATTCAGAGCCGAAATATTTACGCCCAGTGGCACTTGCCCAAGCCTCTCAAATTCATCTAAATTTTCATCCAATTTCGAGTTTCCAACATATTTGTCAGCTTTGAGACTCCTTCCCGGATATGTCAGTTCCTCCTGTGTCTCTTTCTAGCACCTATAACAAATGCAGGGGGTAACAATTGCAGTTTCGTTCACCTAACCAGTTTCACTAATATAGGGTACTAGCATTACTGATTTACCCACCGCCATTTTGAAAAAAAGAGCCGTAGGCCCTGAGACACTTATTTGTGAGCTTAAACATCCCAAAATCCGCATGTGTACCAAATTTCAGCCCTCTATGACACTTTTTAGCTCCACAATAAGCGAAAATGCGGATTTGCCCCTGAAGATAGGCAACCATACTATAACTGTGCCCTCGCGGGGGCGCCGACCGTGCATCATTTCTCATATCAAAGGATATGGTCTAACGAACAAGTGTACCAGATTTCAACGCTTGAGCGTAAAATGCAAGATGGGATCCATTCGTGCAGGTGACCGTCCGCACTACTACACTGTTGTCACTGTTTTCTGTTACATGACGTCAAGTCCAATATGAGTATTTTCTTAGATTTGCCCCTTCTCCCGGATATTAGTCGGTGATTTAAATACTTTCCATTTAGAAATTATGAAAACAGATTTGGTAATTGCTAATGTTGAGTAACACTATATTAATATATATAAATTAATTTAAAATATACGGTACATTAAAAAAAAATGACCAATTTCTTGAATAGAAATTATTATTATTTAACAATATAATTAGATAAGGTCATTGCTAGGATAGTTAGATTGTAATTAATGATTATAGAATTTATTATTAAAATTCTACTACTATCATGTATCTATGTACTCCATGAACGTATCGGCTTATCGTTTGCTTACTAGGAAAATATCGTTAACTTTTTGTTGATGTTGATATTTTTAATGAAAATAAAAAAAATTAAACACTTAAAAAACACAACGATTACCATCCATCATTATAACATCGAAAACTATGTAAATCACCATCCAGATCTGCTGGTTTTGTTACGTAGCTTCTTTCTTTGTACGTTATTGACGAAACAATCACTGCACATTAAAAAGTATGTATACCTTTGCCATTTTGATGTTACGGTGTATCGGGCTACCAGCATGATAGCGCAACAGGCCAAAATATGTTGTGTGGTGTTACGTTTATTCACATTATCTAATGTGTACTCATTTTGTTTGGATTTTGGGTTGTGCGCATGTGTAGTACATGTGTTTATATTTGTTTATATTTATCTATCTAAAAGTAAATTACCCATAATATTTTAGATATGCGTTATTTCGACACAGGATCAAATCATTTACATGATTTTGTAGAAAATTTTGAAATATTATTTCAGCCATTTTGTTGATTTCCTTTGAAATTTTGTACATGACGAGGTTTCTATAAATCTATGTCTAAATAATTATAAAATCCCATAATTTCTGTCATTACATTTCTAGGTTTTAAGTTAAAGTCTGTACTGATTTGATAATAATTCCCTTCGTAAAAAATCGCCGGGTAACTATTGGTTCCATATTGTACGTACGCTACTTTGCAAAATGGATGGATTTACTTAATAGCGCTTAGTTGATCAATTCGGAGAACCTGAATACTTCGTAGTCCACGTGAACTCTCGTTAGTTCCATTACATATAAGACAGTGCTATAATCGAGACAGGCCAGTGTTTAAGTGCGATCATTGCTTTGTGACGATACAATAGATTTATAGTTTTTAAATTTGGGCATTTAGCGAAATAGCTTCTTGACATCCGTTTGAATATTTATTCGTCGAGAACGTTGGACAGCATAATGAAAATGTTATATAGATGACATTTTATGATGAAATAAACGATGTATGGATTCCAGTGGGATAGGTCCGAGTGATCGGTTGTGCGTCTGAAACTCTCCCACTTAAAAACGTTAAAAAACCCGGTAAAACTGCGTTAAATTTGACAAAGCTTAGGAGAATTGTACCTTAAAAAATTTGGATTAAATTGATATGTTCATAACAAAAGAACAAAGTTGAAATATAATTAATATTTTGAAATAACTAATACAGAGTTATTTAGTGGCAATCAGTGTGGTGCATAAAGAAACGAGCTTAAAGAAACGAATATATAAACACGACCCAAACCCAGACATATAAGAGATAAGTACATCTTAGTTTATTTGTGTCTTAATGACTACAACTGTCTGCCCCATAAAACCATTGAAATGGTTAGGTTGAAAAATCGACATCTGTCGACAAATGTATGAGAGAAGTAAATTATTGAAATATGGCCAAATAAATTGTTTTTAATCATTATAAAAATATTCAAATGAATTTAATTTAAATTATATCCGAAATAATCAATAACGTATCGTAAAATATATATATTTTTTTGGCATCTGGCCAGTAGCCATATATCGTAAAATATGGTCATATATATTTCTTTCTCTCAAATAATTATTTTTTTCATAAATATTAAAAATACTCAAACGAATTTAATATCAATTAAACCCGCAATAATCAAATGCAATTACTTTTAAAGTAGGGACAGAACAATTTCTTACGTACATTTTCAAGTGAGGTTTCTTATAATTATTAAAAGTACGCAAGCGAATTTAATTTGGATTAAACCCGAAATAATCAATGAGACATTGTTGATATACGGTGTCAAAATTGAATTCTCAGATTCTCACAGCACTTCAACGGAGGAATGCGTGATGCAGGCTTCCTTCAGAAAAATGGTATTTTCTAAGAAAACATACACATACGCCGATGATCTCCTAATCGCCGCAGGACCAGGTGCGTACGCAGAGGGGCAAGGGCTGACCCCCAGGCGCGGCGTGGTTTAAGAAGTTTGGGATAGTGACAATTATTTCATATCTGTTTTTACATACCAAATATTAGTTTAACTTCGTTTATAAGCATATGCCAAAAAAGTGAGGTTTTAAGTTCCACTGTGCTGTGTTATGTGTTTATTTGGTTTCCCCCTGGTTGCCCTCCCTCCAGACGCGACGCGGTTGAGAATTTTTGGGATAGTGACAATCATTCCATATCTGTTTTTACATACCAAATATTAGTTTAACTTAGTTTTTACGCATATGCCAAAACGAAAAGTGAGGTTTTAAGTTCCACTGTGCTGTGTTATGTGTTTATTTGGTCCCCCCCTGATTTCCCCCCTCTAGAACACATTCCTGCGTACGCGCCTGCGTAGGACACATCTGGACTGAAAACAAACTTCAAGAAAAGCCTAATAATGAAGTGAGACCCGTCAACAAAAGAGAGTTGGACCAGCGGAGTGGAACACAAAATAGATGAATACTTCCTAAGAACAATGAACAAATTGAAGTACCAGAATCAGAAACGGAGGAATCAGAAGAAGAAGAAGAAGATTTATAGAAGCAGAAAAGCAAAAATAGGACCACAAACAGCAGCGACACAACGCGGCAACATATATCACAGAAGACCCAGAAGAGGCAGAAGTCCAGAACCAAAAATACAAAAAAACGGAGCTTAAACGCTCCCTCACGACACAATGCGGTAACGCATCTCACAAATACCGACACCTCCCATCCCACATTCTTTTACCATGCGTCATGTTGCACTCGCTGCTGGCAACAAGCATGACCCTAATCCAACCCAGCGTGGACGTAGCAGGCCCAGCTGTATAGTCCTTGGGAGTGGCAGAAATGCCTACCGCACGCTGGTAAATCAATCAATTAATCAATCAAGTAAACGATGTATGTAATGGCAGACCCATTTGGCGTCCTTTTGATGACTTAGATAACATGCAACGATGTGTGCAACCTCTCAATACGTCAAAAAATAGTGTTCTAAATACTTACAAAAAAATATATTTATGGTATAATTTACCTGTGGTAATTCAAAGTATTATTTTGAATATTTACGAAAAAATGTTATTTGGAAATAACAATATTAAAGCTGGTATTGTCAAAAGTATATGCACATTGCCAAAATTAAGTCGGTTCACAATTAGTAGAAGAGTCAATTATTATATTATACATTATATCGAAACTTCCAGACAGAAATCATGCATAATTTTTTGGAGTTCGGTCCTGCTACACATGATCAGAGCACAGTAGAGAAAAGACCAGTAGTTTCACTCGCAGCGGTCCCTTTGATATTTGTTGTACTCGATTTTGTTTTTTTTAATCCACTGCGCATCTATTGTTTGTATCCCACGCGCATTTCGTCGACGGTGGCGACTGTTCAGAAACGTAAACGTAAACAAAAATAAACATCCGCCCCACCCTATATCATCACTGCCGTCCACTGTCGTCGTTCCGTCCACTGCGCATCGAATAGTTTAAGCCCACGCGCATCTCATGCGCACTGAAAATCTTATACAACTGTTCCGGCTGAGTCGGACTACTGGTTTTTTCTCTACTGTGATCAGAGCAGCTAAGCTCTAACCTTCTTCTTCTGCTTTTTTTTTTGCATAGAGATAAGAATCAAAAACAGTTGTCGACCTTATATTTTCATATAGACTACATATAAATATCTACAGTATATTTCAGCATAATAAACAGAGTTTCAATGAAATTTCATTTGATATTTTCGTTTTTCAATAATGTGTCAATGTATCCACTATTTATTATAGTTTATCTAATTTTCTAACTTACCTATTAAATAGTTATATAACAATTGAGTATTTAGGTTGATTTATTTGTCGGTTATATCTTGACAACAAATTTAATTAAAGCCTTAAATAAGAGGCAAGATTTCATCAATCTTGAGTAGGTATCAAAGTAATTTATCGGTGAAGTTAACTAAATTGAAACAATTTGATAACAAACTTGGGTGGTTATCATCAATTACTTTAGAACTTGGATCGAACATGAGGAGAAATTAACATAATTCTTTCTTGTTCACATTTCGGTGTAATCATTAAGGAGGACAATTTATTTATGAGAGCAAAATATCTATTTGTGACTTACGTAACCACGTATGTCACATTGAATTATCTATTTTACATATTATATGTATTTTTCAATTGTTTAAATGTGTAGCGGATATATTTCGAATATTGACATGCACTTCTAGAATTGCTTGTAGTTAACATTAAGCTAATTTTTATAGCACTTATATATTACGAGTAAGGCGATGTGTGCTGTAGGATTGTCAATAAGGTATTTGTAGGCGCAACTAAGATTTCTGCCTTCAGATTGGGAGTTGGTACTTGGTTGCACCAAGTAAAGATGAAACGGTTTAACTTTAAATCAAAACAAAACAAAAATTGTAAATTGTGAGCAAATGAGAACCATCAAAATACATTAAGAGTAGGTGAGTATGTGGTAGTAAACACAATGGCATGACTTGGAGGCCTTGTTGATAATAACGACAATATAAGAAACGTCCGAGAATACCTACAGATAGCATGATTTTCCAATTTTGCTGAATTTGTCAGTTGAGAAAAATTTAGTGTGCACAAAGATCAGAAATGCCAATGCCTCAGTTTTCTCTATCTTTCTTTATACTACGGGAGCCTACTCTAACTGTACGTGTACCCTCCCCCCCCCCCCCCCCTCGCCGATCCTTTGGGACGATATTTTTCTATTTTTCCTAAAGATTAAAATCTAAGGAACAATTTTAGATATATCCTAAAAAAAATTGGTGCAAATATTGTTTTTGTCATTTATCACAAAAACTAAAAAAGATGGAGAAAAACTTTCTGCACAAAAAACAAAGAGCACAAAATGTTCTGCAATATTGTTCTACACAATATTTGCATAGGAGTTGCCATTTTCCGGATAAATGATTCAGCTCTTGAAATAACATATAAAATTTAATATAAAAAGTCATTCGCTTTCAGGTTCACTATCGGTGTCTCCCGATAGATCGAATATTTCTTAAAAGTCTTCTGCCTCTACTGCTTCATTTATGATATTGTATCATCTTCACTTTCGATTTGATTTGGAATCATCTCCTGAAGATTTTCAGTAAACGATTGAGGCAGTATTTTATCCGCTGAACACCAAAGAGGTTCTCCATTTTCTTGCCACCCATAATCATTCCAAGGGTTTGGAATATTGTGAATACCTTCGTCTGCTAATCGCCAAATACGCGTTTGATAAACACTCCTTTTAATATGCTCGATAAGACAAGCTCTTGATGGTGGAGTAGAAGAAAAATCAACTTGAGTGTCAATTGATAAAGACAAATCTTTGGCGAAGCTCGTCCACGCTAGCGCATTTCTTTTATCCATATATGGCACATGTAAACTCCTCTAGTGATGCGACCAATTTATCATCAATATTCCAGCCACTCCCAAAATCTTGAAATGTTCGGATATATTTGGTGTAGTTGGGAGAAAGTAACATTTTTAGAGGTTTTATCTTTCTTTCTCCCTTAAAGGCGCTAACTGAGTTGCATCCAGTAAATGAACTAAGGTTCAGTAATGCCGAACATTTTTGAGGTTCGTACACTTCTCCTAATGCGAATATGTTAATAAGCCTTCTTTTATTGCCAAATCCGGTATCAAGGAGTGTCTTACATTTAATTTTATTGGAATGAGCCAGCAGAATCCAAATGTTGTCACTTTTAACTCTTATCTGTTCTAACCCATTGTTACCGTTTTCGAGATAAATGTCTGCAAATTATAATATTATTATTGTTATTATTAATTTTTTTCAGTTTATTTTATTTTCTTTTATGTTAATAATATAAAGTTATATTATATGCCTTACAATAATTATCACAGTTATTTCCTCTAAGTGATTTACCGACATATAAATTTCCATGTTTTCTTAATTTTGGACTCATTTATCTGGAAAATGGTAACTCCTATCAAAATATTGTATAGAAATAAAATTGCAGAAAATTTTAAGCGCATTGTTTTTTGTGAAAAAAGTTTTTCTCCATCTTTTTTAGTTCTTGTGTTAAACGACAAAAACAATATTTGCACCAGTTTTTTTTTAACATATGGCCACCAGTTTGAAAGTACATGTGCATTAGGACATGTCTAGAATTGTTCCTTAGATTTTAATCCTTATGAAAAACCCCAAGGATCGGGGGAGGTGCACGTACAGCTAGGGACGGCTCCCGACTATTAAGCCTGAGACATTAATCGTTATGAATCAGACACACATCGTATTGTTTTCGAGACGTGGATCTGAAGACGTTTATTATAAATTCCCTGAAGAGCTCATCACATCAACAGCTTGTTTTTCCAGGAATATGTCCTCTAAAATGACTCGCTACTATCTTATTCTCTCGTAACCTGTCATTTTTCGGCACACCAAGCAGAGCAATGAAAATATAGAAAGACTAATGGCTCAGGTCGGCTACTCAATACTTCGGACGGATATTTCCAAGTTACTTCAATGGGGCATTTCGCCTTGCACACAACAGCGGCCGATGCCGTGATTCTGGATCAGTAAATATGACGTTGTGAATAAGAAGAAATTATATACGTATTTTTCTTATCCTTATTCATAACGCCTTGAAGACATTTTGTGATCCATATATTACTTTATTTAGCTTCCCTTTACTGGATGGCTCATTTAACTCATTTAATAATATCTGTCGCGGTTATCCGTTAGGCGCACGGCTTCACCAAAGCTTTTTCCATCAGCTCCTTCTTGACATCAGTTCAACACTGTGAGGCCTTCTCTTCGCCTCTTTCAATTTGACTTGTCCTGAAATATCAACCGTTTTATGCTGTCCTCTTTCCGGTTGATATGGCCAAAAAATATTAGGATTCGGTGGAATAAGTATTTAATTAAGTCCTATAAAGGCGCTGCTACTATTATCATCACAAAACGGAAATACGTTTCAAATAACTTTCACTTTGTATTTTACTTCCATATCCAGTGAAAGTATAGTAAAGACAAAAAAAATTTTGAAGATTTTTATTCTTCAAATAGGCTTAGAATATCATGATACCTCTAGAATTTAAGTTTGAGGGAAAAAAAATTCTGTCTGTCGGTCTGTCTATTTTTTTGCGCACGATTACTCTGGAACCATTTCAGATATTGACTTGAACTTTGGTACACGTATGTACTTTAATAGGATCTGGAACTAGATTATATTTTCATCCTATTCCGTCGAAAGGTTGGGAAGTAAATTGGAGTAAATGCAGGGTAAATAGGTAAATCAAGCAGGTAAGATAAAAATTGATATTTACTATATACAAGAGAAGCTAAGGTATCAAAAAATGTTTTGGCATTATCCACCCCCATTACCACCCTAGGCCCATTATTAAAGCGGGTGAAGAAATAAAGGCCTCAATTTCTTTTTACTTCATCTACCCCTGACCCACTACCGATATGGGATATCGTTTTATGGGTTTTTGGAGTAGACGATTTCAAATATTATACGATTTAAGATCGCAACACCCCGTTAATTTGGAACGCGTTGGCCGATTTTAATTTTTTTTGAGATGTAGTGCTCGATAAGCTTTATTTGACTGTTTCAAAAAGTTTGTAATTTTCATATTTTCAAGGCCTACTATGCTCCTCTAAATGGGTCGAAATTTCGAGATCGCCTGTTAGGCAATTTTTTATCGGCAAATTGGATAGTGTATTCGATTCGCAGTTGTTTCAAATACCTTTATACAAAATTTTAGCTCGATACCTTATATAGGGTGTTTGTTATTCAATAGCCAAATTTAAAATTTCTCACTTTTCGACTGGCCCTGTATAAAAGTCGGTTAGGTTTACTAAAAAGATAAAGTAGTCATTTGACTTAAGAAACATCAGACACTAAATGAGGAAGAAAAAAAGAAAAGTTATTCTTTAAATAAATAGTGCTTCTATGCATTATTCGGTTGCTGTACGTAGGTGCCTTAATGAAAATTTTTCAAATAAATGAATTGGAAGGAATAGCTTTTCTTTTTCTTCTTTATTTAGTGACATCAACAGCAGATACTAAATAAGGTAGAAAAAAGAAAAGCTAGGCCGTCTAGTCCATTTAATAATAGTAATAATAATATCTTTATTTACCATAACAATATAATCTACGTGGTAAATAGGCACCAATTAACCTAGATGGTGCTCTTTCAATGGCCTTAAATACAATACCATAAAAGACAATAAA